>VWZF01005254.1:48546-470948 GCA_013396755.1 Sclerurus mexicanus
CTGGTGGAGGGCCTGGAGCACAAGTCTGAGCAGCTGAGGAAGCTGGGGTTTTTTTAGCCTGGAGGAAAAGAGGCTCAGGGGGGACCTTATTGCTCTGTGTAACCGGCCTCAAGTTGTGACAGCAGAGGTTTAGGTAGAATACTAGGAAGTATTTCTTCATGGAAGGGGCTGGCAAACAATAGACTGTCCATGGAAGTGGTGGACCTACCATCCCTGGAAGTGTTCAAAAAATGTGTGGATATTGAGGTATAAAGGTGAACATTGAGGTGGTGCTGGGTTGACAGTTAGGCTTGATCTTAAACCTTAATGATACTGTGATCTATTTGCCTAAATTTCGTCAAACCATATTTTTCTGATTTCTCTTTCAAGGCACTTACAGAATATATACAATTATTCTTTCAGAGATAAAATCTTGGCATAATTAAAAAGTAGCTTAGAACAGAGCGCAGGATCAAATGTCTTTAAAGTGAAAGGAGACAATCACAAGCAGTGCACAGGAACTTTGTCTGGGAGATGTCATGTTCAAGATATTAAACATTATTAGGAAACAGAAAGACTACTGAGGTGATTTTGTTAAAAACATTATGATAATTTAAGGTGGTGAAGAAAAGGATTAAGAATCACCAAAGATTTTTAAGAAACTGTTACTAGTCAGTAAAATGGCAGATGATATTTTATGTTGTTAAATGTCAAGTGGTGCACACGAGAAGGGAATATTCCTAATTCATGCAAAAAATTATTTTCTCTGAGTTGATTATTATCACTCAAGAGTGAGATCCAGGGCTGCAACAGAAAGGCCTATTATACAAGAATAATAATCAGCAACAATTAAAAAATCAAAGTGTATGTCCAAAATAATTGGGAAATGAAGATAAAATAAATCTAAAAAACACTTACACTACTGTTCAAATGCATTTCAATTACAGTGAATAGTTTTGTTTCCCTGAGTCTAGATTCCCAGGACTGGAGAGAATACAGAGTTTCCACAAAAATGGCCAGCTGCTAGAGACTGTCTAGGTATCAGTCTGATCATGAAAGGTCCTGAGTGGTCACGTTTGCATCACTTTGATTGGTTGTTGTTTTCCTGTGGGCTTTCTTTTTTTTTCTTTTTTCTTTCTTTCTTTTTCTCCCTTCACACAGTAATATGTCTTTTTCTTGACCCATAAGTTTTGGAATTAGTGTTCTATATAATGGGAGTGTTAAAAAATACATCATTCATCAAGGTCTTTTTCAAACTCCGAAGCACATTTAGATTGATTTTGATTAGTAGTAGTGTCAGCCAATGTTTAGTTCTTGTTCATTAGTCATTGTCATTACCTATCCAAACAATTGGCCTTTACCAATTATACCCCACATCAGCTGTGAGTGTGCAGTACCTTAGTGTGTTGTAGTTTAGCTCTGATGGCTGAGGACCTTGATGGTCGCAGTGATCAGATTTGAGGAAAACCTGAAGCAAAGTAAACATCATCTTTCTTCCCCATCCTTTCTCATTCATTGTTGATTTTTCTATAGCCCTCTCCCCTTCCACAAAAATAAGATTGTGGCCTCATCTGGCCATCACAGAGGCTGCCATAATTTTAATACAAGGACTTCTTGTATGTCCATTGGATAACTTTCCAACTATTTCTAGAGGATGACTCCTGTTTCACATGCTATGCCTACTGTCTGTTCTACTTCCCTTGTTCTTATCTTGCAAATTTTGCCATTCTTACATGTTTTTCTTGTTATAATTACATTGTTTATGAAATTATACCACAAACCTCTACTTAGTGTTTTGATATTATTTATTGTGTATAAACTTCTGCTTAACTTCATTACAAAATGTTATACACTGTCACCGGTTAATCTAATTTAGTGTGCTATTTTATGTCTTCAAAGAAAGCAAATATTGGTTACATTCTGCTTAGTATATTTTGAATTTATGGGAACAACACACCTCTACATTGGCTGTACAAATACCTCCTGAATTCCTGAACTAGCATATGGACCTGTATAAGAAGAGGAGCTGTTTAATCTTGTTACTTAATTACTCATACAAGGTAGAAAGGTAGTCCACAAGTAAGACAGAAGCCTGGAAGGAAGAGAACAAAATGTTGATACAATCCTTACCACCTGTGATAGCTCAGGATATTCAGCAGTGAGATGCCCGAGAATGAAAATTTTCAACTTTTATAGTGCTGGATTGAAACTACAGCTTCTGGTGAAAAATTAAACTACCATTATTTTGTTATTTGAATGTGGAAGAGGCTTACTAATGCTTGAGAGTATTAGCTCAGAGCAACTGTGAGTGTAAGGCCCTATTCCACCATCTTTTATTCACTTTGTTTATGGTTTGAAAGGCTGAAGGAATTAAATGTCTTTCCTGCACAAAATCCTGTATTACATCACAGTTTTGCAATCCTTGTATTCTCAGAAAAATTTTTGATCAAGCTTAAAGTGACAAAATAATAGGATGAGAAATTCAATCTATTTCTAAATGCCTGTCCACAAGCTGCATTTACTTCCCAAGACTTGATAAAAATAAAATAGATACCTATCTGAAAAGAAGTAAACTCTATTTATTGGTAGAGGAATTCCTGGAGGATAAAAACACATTTGTCATGAAATTACAAAATATAAAGTTTTAATTTTCTCTGTTTCCAGGTGTGAGTCAATAACTTATGTTTCTGACATAACATGTTTCTGGCATTTAAACATCAGCTCTCTCATAAACTTCTACTGCCATAACAAGGACTGGAAGAGATATGTTAAAAGGTGTTGCATATAACATGCTCATAAGAACATGATTTTAGGTACAAGGATGTTCTCTGAATTAATGAGATTAAAACCAGACTGCATTCTAATGTACTGATTAACAAAGGAAAAAATCAGATTCCATGTTTAGCAACTGCTATTAAGTTTGATCATTTAAAACCAGCTCATATATTACAGCTGAGATGACTCACTGATTTTTCTATTCATCAGTCAAATAATCAAGCCTGTGTATTTTGATTATTCTGTATTCAGAATTACTATAAAACAGTGAAAGCTTTCCATTATATTTCACATCAGACCTGCCTGCTAGTTTTCTGTGCAACTTAATAATTGCGTGCTTAGGTGTTTAAGGGGTCTGACTCTACAGCAAAGCCCAGAATGCATTTCAGGTTCCGAGTTACAAACTGGGGTAACTATGGTATCTATGTAAGATAGACTCACAGAGATGATGCTTCTGTAACTTTGTTCAATTACCTTTTAATTTTTTTTTATAGCTCACTAACTCTGAGATGCAGAGATAGAGCTCTCTGCACCTCTTCAGTGGATGGTGCTGGGGAAACTGGACCAGTCATATTGAGGGTCTTCTAGAACAGAGCTGTGGCACACAGAGTTAGGAGAAGTTTAACTTGTTTCAGTGATTTACCCAACTCTTCTGAAAATTAGATGTTAGCAGAATTCTGGAGGTACTTCTGTTTCTTACCTCCTAACCTGAATATTTCCTATGAGACTGTATTGACGTTAAGAGCACAGTTGCCTGTCACAAACACTGTTAAGACCACAGAAAGACTTTTCCATGAGATAAGCACAGAAGGGATCAACAAGATGGTACTAACTCTAGGCGTGGGGAGGCAAGATCTGGTTAGCACATCCTGGGCAACACATCCAGACAGAATTCCCACTGTGTCAAACCGTGCAAAGAAGTAACTGCTCATACACATATCGCCAAGGATTACCCCAAGTTATGGGACAGATGGCATCTGCAACCATTGAAGTCCCTGCATTGAACTCTCTGTGAATACCTGGAACTTAGACTATAAATTAAGGCACTGTGATGAAAATTTGTGATAAAAGTGGTACTGTTGTCTGACTGTTATCTCAAACCTAGGGAGAAGCAAACAAAGGTGGGGGAGAAGAATGTATCACTGCTACTGGACAAGGAAAGACAACTTGACAGCTGTGCTGAAATCAACTCAGACTTGTTAGAAGGTAATTCTGCAGGGGTAGATCATAATCCACAGACTCAAGAAACCTACCAGCTCAAAAGAAGAGAAAGACTGAGCATGGGACACTTGATCACTCTTTATTTCTCTTTCTTTCAATCTCTCTCTCTCTCTCTCTCTGTTTCTCTTTCTCTCCCTTCCCCTCCCTTTTCCTATTTCTTTACTTCACATATACTGGTAAACAAAATTCATATTATTGACTTTTGCATATGATCTTGTTTACACCTTAATTCAGGCAGAGGCATCTCTCATTAATTGGATTATAACAGAGGCAATAAGATAATAGTATAATATAATATTATAGTATAATATAGTATAATATAATAATAATATAATATAGTATAATATAAGATAATAGTCCTCAATAGTATAAATTGTCTGAGTAGTATAAATTGTCAGAGTGCAAGAGAGTAGCTTAGCACTCTTGGTTAACCATAAAGAACTTAAGATCTTCCACCAGCGATGGTTCTATTGAGTAATTTATGGCCTCCCATGTTGGGTAAGATTACTCATTAGAAAACAGAGATCCTTGTCATTGTGTTAATTCTCCAGTTATCATCTCAGCTGAATGAGAAATCACTGTCTCCCATTTTTTAAGATTGTAGGGAAAAGGCACATTTAATCTTAGGAACTGCTAGGAAGAAAGAGAGAATGAAACAGAGAGAATTATCATGCTATTATTGACTCCAAGTCTGCCCACACTTAGAATGACATGTAGTGCAGTTGAACCTTAAATTAATTTTGGAAACATTAAATTTCAGTAAGGGTAATTAAATGTATGACATTATTTACAAATTTATTAATATAGTAAACAAACTCAGATTCCTTTTAGCCTGAAAGTCTTTAAAGGGAGATAAATATAATTTAGTAAAATAAATAAATAAATAAATAAATATTAGCTCTTCACTCACCATTCAAGTAAAAGAAATAGGAAAATCAAAAGAACCTATCCAATGACAGATGCAAAGCAAGTGAAATAAATTGACCTGCAATTAAGCAGTTGAATTCCTTGGCATCACTGTTGTGGATATCAAGTTTATTTGCATGGCCCTGAAAAGGCTGGTCAAATAAATTAATGGAAAAGAAATCTATAGAGACTATTTTACCTAGAAATTTGTGGTGTCAAATACTTCAGTCTAAGCTGCAGGCTGTTGAAGACAGTAAACATATTGCAGAGAGTGTATTTGTGTGCTTCTTTTGTTCTTTTATCCTTTCACAAGTATCTGTTTTTGACACAATTGAAAATGGGATGCAGGTCATGCTGGCCTCTGGTTTAATGCTTTATGACAGATCTTAGGTTCAGAAGATAGATTTGGATCGTGGATAGATTTTGAGTTGTGTGAAGGGGAATGAAAAAGAGGTCAAATAGGGGACTTTCAGGAAAAGAAAGATTAGCCAAAAAATGGAAAACCAGTAGAAAATATTCATGTCTAGTTTTCAATTTATGGAAATTCCAGAATCTGTGACATAGAAAATATTGTTTATTTTTATTTATTCAGTAGTCAAGTGGACAGGATACGTTTATTAATAATTGCTGAATCAGTTTCATCTAATGGTGAACCTCCTGCTACCTTAACATTGACTAAACAACAAGAATCTGGCTTAGACTAAAATCTAATGTGTCTTCAAAACAGACTTAGTTTTTTTATGTGTTATAGTCCTTTGTTGTCTTGGGAGAATCTTACATGTAAATTAGATTCTTAAGTGCTTTGCAAACATGTATTAGCTAAATTATTTATAATTAGGAACCAGGATTTTTTTTCCGGAAGAATGAACCAGATCAACTTCTAAAGACAGTTCTCCTAGGCAAAACCGTATTTCAGTGCCTGGCAGAAAAATTTACAAGTATTCTTCAATGACACATCCAAATTTCAGCTCAAGATTTTAAAGAATAACAGTGGAGTTTGTTTATATCTTGCAATCAACCAGTGATATTTACTTTTTTAATATTTTAAATTTGCAAATAACAACTCCTTTCTCAAAGGAATCACATTTTAAAATCTGACTTTAAATTCTCATTTAAGGCCAGTTCATAATTTTAATGATGAAAGGATTGGAGTACAGTTTAAATTCTTCCCTGTCATAAGACCAAGTGAGCAACCCTAATTCAAAATTGCAATCATAAAACGGTATCTCCATTTTCATTAGCACAATAGCCATTGTAGTCTGGTTTTTTTCTGTAAACAGTACGCTGTTTTTTCTTGTCCTTATTTTTTGTAAGCAAGAGAGAGATGTGAATAAATTAGTAAGTCAAATAGAAGGTAGGATTTCATTCTTCAAAATATTTTGCTAAAAGCATATGTGCTTATGCATTTAGGCTGTATTTGATTTATCAATGTTGAGTGCTTTCGTAATTTCAGAAGCCTTAGTTCAAACCTGTTCAAAAGAATCAAGAGAAAAAATTACTATGCTTTCTTTAGATAGAAGATGTTAATTTTATAGGCCTCAAAACTTTTGCGACTGTTTCTGATGGGTTGAAGCCATCCCCAACCCTGAGACACCCTGGCATGCTGCCATTGGACAGTGAAGTAGGAGTGCCTGCTTAGCCTTTGATCCTCACAATAAAGCAGAAAAGAACACTGGTGCACATCTCATAAACAGCACCTGGACAGCATGTGGGAGAAAATATGCTTTTTGTATTCTTTCAGACCTTGAAAATGCCCAAACATCATTCACTTTTGCACATCCAAACTGCCTAAGGAACTGTTAATAGTTACACAGTTCTTTTCACTTGACATTAGACAGCTTTCACAGCCAGCCACAGAAGTGACAAATTCTTGGCTGGCCCTGGAAATCACTCCTAGGGCAAGAGACACTGTTTCTTATTCTACTGTCCTCGTGCCTCCTTGTGTAGACATATTACTTGCTTTGAGACATTAATAACATTGTTGATATACTTGACCACAAAGAAGAGGACTTCAAGCAGAACTTAGACCCAACTATTTGGCTTCAGAGTGGTCCCTTTGTTCTCATTGGGAAAACTAAATGTCAAGCAGTTCTGTAAGGTCAAGTTCTCTTCTGAAAAGCAGCTGTCTTGACTGAAAATCATGTCTTCTTTGAGAATAACACTGATCTGCTTTGGAGCATCCCTTACCATCTGCTTGTAGAATCATCTGTGTAGGTTTACAATCCTTACTTTTGACAAGAGAACTACTTCAACCATTAGTTTATGTCAGAGTTGCTCAATTTCCTGTAGCGTTAATAATTTTTGCTAAAAAGTTTCCAAACTGCCTCTTGCAGAAGTGTTCAAAAGGTTCTTCATCATTCTGAGCTCTTTGGTTAAACTAACAATATGCATTTTAGGAAGGTATATGTGCCTATTCTAGCAGAAAATATGTTGCATTACTTTGGGGTATATTTGAATGTCAGTATATATAATTTCAGTATTTGAATTTCTTCTGTAATAGCTGCAGAATTTTCATTGTGTGTACATAAATGGGAATAAAGAATTCAAATAAATAGTAGAGTTTAACTAGAGGCAAGGAAAAGTGGATGGCAGTGTGTAAGATGTGATGGGCGGCATGATGGCATGCCTTCCTGTTTAAGAGAACATCACCAAAAAAATTGATATGAAACTTTACCACACTATTTTTAAGAACAATTATTAGAGCAATCATACTTTGAATGTGTCATTCCCTCAAGTGAAGAAAGTGTGTTTCTAACCTCAATCAGGTTATCTAAGTCCTGCCTTAAATGTGTTTCCTATCAAAATACTTTGTTTCCCAGATTGAAGCCAAGAAAAGTAGTGGCCTTTTCTTAAAAAATTGCATATATTAATGTTTTGCCATGACAACTTTTCTGAGAAATGTGCTTTCCGTCATGCCCAAATAATTACAGCTTTTTCAGTGATCAACTAGTTTTGTCCTATTCCCAGGGTGAAATATGTCAAGAAAACTGTTCTGAACTTGTTTTTATTCTCAGCTCTTACCTATTTACCACAGAAAAACGTTTAGTTGTTTTCTCCTTCTCATGGAAGCATCAAAAAGAAGAGACGATAAGTTTAAAAGTTGGATTTCTTCAGCTTTCTTATCAAATATTAGGAAATCTTTAATTTACTGGTCAATATCCATCATGTGTTTTCATCAAGGCAATAGCTTTAAAACTTTTTTATCAATGGAGAAGTGAAAATTTCAAATAATTTTGTTTCACAGAATGAAGGGAAGAAAATCTTTTTTAATGTAAATGTGATTTAAAAAGTAAACAGAAATATTGTTGAACGGGATCATTTTGTCCCTTTTCTAACAATTTTTCTGATAAAAGAACCTAAACATCTTTGTTTAGTATCTTCTAAGCATATGAATGTACAAATGAAGGCTCACAGAAGTGATGCAATCTGATTTTAGAGGCTAAATTATTCTTTTTTTCAGTACATATTTCTTCTTTTTCTTTAAGTTACATATCACTATTATAAAAAAATTAAAACAAAAATACAAGGGGAAAAAAAGGAGATAAAATACATAACAATCCAATCAAGTCTCCTCAGTCTTCTGCCTTTTTAGTAAGTTTGAATCTCATGGCATGGTTGATTTGGTTTATTGTCCTAATGCAGTTTGTGGTGATCAAGCAGTGTTAGGCTAACAGTACCGAGAAAGCCCTAATTACACAATATTCATACCTCCAACTCCTCTCTGAAGGTCAACTGTACCTCACATAGCTGCCACATGAGTGTTGCATGAACATGATGTGTTCTGGAGCTACTTTCCCACCTTCAATGGATGTGCTCTTGAAGGAGCTTCTAGGGACTTCTTGGGAATCTGTTAGCCCAATTTATCTAATTACAAGAGAAATATCTGTTGCTGAGAGCACAACAGCTCAGCAACACTGGCTGTATTTCATGGGGGTATAAAGGATTTGCTCTAGTCTTATCCCACAGACTGAGCCTAAAAGCAATTTCAATGTACTTCTCATCCACCTCTGAAGCACATCTTTATGTTTAATGTCATTTAAAAAAGAATCTAGGTCATCTTGTTGAAGATCATACTCTTTGATGTGAAGACAAATACAGTAAGTGGGCATATTCTGGACATTCACATCACATTTGATCTGAATTGATATGGTTATATAGATGAACTCTGAGAATTCATTGAGAATGTGTCCTTATTGTTATCTGATAAGCAACAGCCCCTGAGCTAGAAAAACCTGACACATTACTCTAGATTTCTTGAAACAAAAGTAGGCATGAAGGAATGGAACGCTAAGGGAAGGAGAAAAAGTATGGATTTCTGTGCACTCATATACTTTCCCCTACCTTTCTGCAAGTGCTAGGAATTTCAGTGCAGTGGCTGAGTTCAGTACTATGAATTGTATTTTTTTAGTCTCATGAGCTATCTTTGGTTATGACCACCTCCTAAATGATGTGCAAAAAATAAGTTTGTAGATTTCTCTGGTCGGCTTAGAGAATTACAATATCCCTACCTACCTACACGGATTGATTTTCTTACTCTTGAGGCAGGTAAGACCACTCAGCTTCTGAAAAAATGAGATTCTGATTCCTGGGTAAACATACTTAGGCACTGAACAAAGTAATTTTAGCTAATATGTCTGTATGCTATATGTGAAAGTTTTTTAAAATTGCCTCCCTTCAGTGACTGAGGTCAGATAGCAGCAGCATAAGCACTTCAAAGCTGTGTCATGATAAAAGTTTGAAATTCCTGAAAAGTTCTCCCTCTTTCATGAATTAAAAAAAATTTAAAAAATAAAAAAAATGAGTTTCCTCATGTTTAAATTAAATGAGAAGAGAAAGAACACAATGTCAAATAAGGCTTATGTTGGAAAGGTAGGGGAAAAAAATTTAGAATGGGAAAGAACATTTCCTTATCATACCAATTTGGAAGAAGTGTAGAAAAAGAAGGTGCTTCTGCTTTATTTATTGTGTAGGTTCATACATTTTCTTTCAATTATTTGCCTTTGTGTTGGTAACCTTAATGACAAACAAAGAGTTATCTGTGCATATAGATAAGAATAACATGGGAAAAAGCTTTCACAATTAAATGCATATAATGGCTGAATTTTGAATATGTGCTTGGGACTAAAAGGAAGCAAATCATAAAATCAAGAAGACCTGGGGGTTCTGGTGGAAAATAAACTGTCCATGAGCCAGCAGTGTGCCCTGGGGGCCAAGAGGGTCAATGGAATCCTGCAGTGCATTAGGAAGAGCATTGCCAGCAGATCAAGGGAGGTGAACTCGCTCCTCTCTTCAGCCCTGATGAGGCTGCACCTGAGTATATGTGTCCAGGTCTGGGCTCCTCAGTGCAAGAGAGACATGGAGCTCCTGGAGCAGGTCCAGTGGAGGGCAGAAAAGATGATTAAGGGACGGGAGCATCTCTCATGAAGAAAGACTGAGGGAACTGGTCCTGTTCAGCCTTGAGAAGAGAAAACTGAGATGAGACCTCATTAATGTCTGTAAGTGTCTGAAGGGAGAGTGTCAAGAGGATGGATTCAGGCTCTTCTTGGTGGTGGACAAGAGGCAATGGGCAGAAACTTATGCACAGGAAGATCCACCTGAATATTAGGAAGAATATTACTGTGCAAGTGACCCAGCATGGGAACAGATTGCACAGAGACGTTGTGGAGTCTCCCTCACTGGAGATATTCAAGAACCATCTGAATGGAATTCTGTGCCATGTGCTTCCTGCCTGAGCAGGAAGGTTGGACCAGATAACCCACTGTGGTCCCTTCCACCTGACCAATTCTGTGATTTTGTGAAATTTATTAGTAATTTGCTATACTTGTTGAGATTTACAGTCCAAATAGCTGAAACTCATTAAAGGAACTCTTCATTCAATCCTGTTTTAATCTTTCAAACCACATTTGTCAAAGGGCAAGACACTTTTACTGGGGGATTGGATGCAGTTGGTTGAAATTATATCTGTGAGTGATTCTTCATTTAACCCATGTTCTTTTTTTGACATTTATGTATGTTTTGCTTAAAGACAATTTCCATTTGGCTGTGGGGTCTTTTTTTTTTCTTTTAATGGTGTAAATATATGGATCCATATGTCTTTCAGAATGTAGAGTATCTCTGTGTTCCTTTGTTTAATCAGTTTATCTCTTAATTTGCTTTTCTTAATTATTAAACTGTGATTGAGTTACAAAGTCCATGTATTCATTATTTGTTTTAAAACGGTTAGCTACCAGCCAAATGCTGGTGTTGTATTACATTTGTATTCTTTAATCACATTTTATTCTGACATATTGGGAAAAAAATTTCCTCTTTTCCACCTTTATTGAATTACCAGAATTAAGTGGCTGTGCTTGGGAAGAAATGAAAGATGTTTTGGTATAGTTTTATAATTCATGTCAACACTTGAGATTTTTCCAAAGCGACCAAGAATAAAAATATTGAATCAAAAGCAAAAGTCACAGAGCAACTTTGTTATAGGAGACTGGATAGAATCCAGGAAAAGTAGGGTTTGAAAAAATTCTAACACCCTCATTAAGTATAGACTAATGGCAAAGGAGTTAAAAATAATGTTGTCCTTCCATATACTAGAAATAACTCTTCATGAAAATGTATGCATTGACTTTAGAATAATCTTTTTTTTGCCATTGACTGTCCAAAATTGCCATCAATCTTCATTAGACTTTTGACTATTACAGAACACAATTTTACAAACCTAAAATTTTGCCTAGTTTTCACTGAATTAGATATGTATAAAAAAATAAGTCTTTAGTTATCATAAAAATATATGATTGTGATAGCCAGAAGGTATCCAACATTTTTCTTTCAATTGCATCTTTTTAACAAATGATTTATGATTAGTATATGCTCCTATCTTAAATATCCCGCTCAAACAAGTTTAACTACAAAACTGTGTGTTGCTTTGTAAGTGTAGATGTCAATGTGGTGTGAAACCTTACAGAACTCAAATGTAGTGTATTTTCAAGATGGTAAGTAGAAGTATGAAAGATAAACCCGGGAAGTATAGACTATAAGATGCTTACAGTTAGTTCATGCAGTGAATCCATATCTTCAGGGACCTGAACTTCTGCCAGTTAATTTGGAGAGTGGTTCTGGATACAGCAACAAGGACAAATGTGCAGAAAAATGAATCCTCTCCTGCTTCCTTTCAGCCAAGCATCAGGGCTCAGGCACATTTTCTCAATGTCAGCATGAAAGACTTAACAGTTGGCTTAATAGCTAGGTTGGAAATTGCCGAGTCAATGGGCCGCAATTTGGTTACAAAATCCATGAACACTGGGTGTACCTATGGATTATGCCTCTCCATATGTCAAAAGAGCTGAAAATCTGTGAACTTAATCTCTTGCTAAAGCTTATATAGCCAGTGTCTTGTTAAGTAAATACCAGTTAATATATTCTGAGATGGGTGTTTGTGCATATGTAAGGGTTACATGAGCCTCCTGGGGTGAAAAAATTACAGACAAAGCAATAAGCAACCTATTTCATTTATACATGTGTAGAGGTCTTGGATTACAGGCAATCAAACAACAGTTATTCTACATGTAACTCCATCCAAAGGAATTCAGAGATCCTAGAAACATTCCTTCCAGATTTCAATGTGCACCAGAAAGTCCATAGTTATTCTGATAATTCACTTATTTCCAATTTTATCCCAAATTGAAAAATAAACATAAATTTGTGCAAAAGGGCTTTCATTCATGTACATCCTACTTACTTACTGCTTGAAGTTGCATTTGGGAATGCAAGGAAATGTTATTTAGAAGAAATACAAAAAAGGATTTAGAAGTGATAACATGATAACAAAACCTCTCTTGGATTGCCATTCCTGAAATTTGTGTGCATTCATGTTAACTTTCTTATCTGTCATGTTCTTCTCTATTATGCAGAACTTCAAAATCTATTTTTGTGACTAACTGCTGAAAGGAGGAAGTCAGAAATGAAGATTGCTACATGATCGGAACATCTTTGCTTCCAGTTGCCATCTTTCTTTGATGTGATAATTTCAAATTTAATTTATTCTTCCCTTTCTTTTTTAAGAAAAAACCTGTTTGGACTCTAGGTTTATGTCAAATAATTAGTCTGGGAGTTAAAATGGAAGCCTGATGGGTTACAGGACATAAAATATACCTAATAATTGCAAGTAGGGATTTAAATTAGTCTTGTAATAGTAAAGTATACTGCAGTACTGTTTATGCTGCCTCAGAATTGCTCTGTTGCTATTATTTTCAGGTCTAGAATATTGCAGAAAGATGTCTTAATGAATTCATTGAGGCAACTTAGACCAAGTGTATAACTGCCTGAACAATTTATTGACAACTGCTATGAGCAAGATACGTAAGCAACCCTTGAACTGCTTGCATCTTTTTAAGGAAACAAGCATGGTTTGAACCAACTTCAGACTGAAAATGAAAACATGTAAGAATCTTCATAACCTACAGTTATACACTGTGAACTAGTTTCTCGATTAAGTTCTGTGGACAAAAATCAAAAATCTAATATGTCAAAGTAGAAGGCATCCATAACAAAAACTAGCGTTTTCTAGTCCATGAGGATAAATTATACTCTTCTTCACAACATAAAATATAAACCTGCAACATTTGGATTTTGCAGAAATATTTTTGTATTTGTTTGTTGTCAAGAAAATTCAATGAAAACATAGAACATTTCAATTAAATATAAAAATTATTCCAAATACATTTGGCCAATTAATTCACTGTATATAACCACACGTTTGTAGGGAAAAAAGAATCTCAAAAGCTACATAGAGGCATCATTTTTCATACCATCAGATTTTAAGAAAATGTCTCGAAAAACTGTTTTCATGTTGCTTGGTTCTCAAAAATTGAGCATAACTTACCAGTTGGACTAGTTTATTGATTAGTTTTATGTATTTACTGTAAACTTTGAGTAGACAGGCTCTTTGAATATCTGCTGTTTTCAATTTCAGTGGCTACAGGAAGTTATTCAGAGTAGTTCTTCACTCTGTTGTGTGTTGAACTTGTGACACCACATTAGGTAGAACAAAGAGCTCTTGCTTGCAAAATTGCCCAGTCTGAGTTTAGAAGATTCATAGTTTTAATGCACTTCAGTGGAGAAAAAATCCTGTAATTCCACCACTTTCACTGCCTTAAGTCAGGTTTCCTATGTCATATGCATTGAAATTTTGTTGCTTGCCATTTTATTTCTTTAAAAGTAGCTATGAAGAAAACTATATCTGATAGTATGTAGGTTTAAATTATTCCTTACTGACACAAAAGCATTTAAGTGTCTTTTTGTTGACAGCAAGGAGTTTTACCTTAACAACTTGCTTTTGCTTCCCAGCATTGAAAAAAATCTCAAAACCTCAAATGAATAAGGATTCTATTTATTTTGCCTGAACATTAGAATATAGATTAATTCCTATCATTATTAAATAGGTGCTATAAACCTAAAGTGTGATGTATATTTGATCAATTTGCTTTCAGACAAGAATACAAATTGGGAAGAAAATGACATGAGTTATGTAGGAAGTTTATGAAAATTTAATTTTATTGAAATTATTTTATTTGGGTTTTAGGAAGGGATTTAACTTTGATTTTGTAGTAGTGTTGAAAACAATTACAGTGAAGGTACTCGCATGTGCTTTGATATTGCCTTCTGTATGAAAAAACTGATGTGTCTCTTACTTCTATACACAATTATATTTCAAGAGATTGCATGTATGCTCTGTCAAGTCTTGTATAGGACTAGTTCTGTCCCCTCTGTCTTTCAAATAGGCATATTTTTAAGTCATTTTATCCTTCTGTGTTGCAAGATTTTACAGTTTCTGGAATATGTGCTTTTGTCTTAATTTTCTTTGTTACCAACCTACAGCAAAAAATACACCTCTTAAAATATAGTGTAAAAATTATATGAAAATTATCTGACCCTTTTGTGAAATTTAATCTATTTTTTTTTTTATTTTCACCTCCTTGGAGTACTATCAGAAAGGTTTAGTATAATAGAGCCTGGAAAAGAACAACTGTATAAGGAAAGCAACAGAACTATTACTAGCTAAGGTGCTCAATGTCTGATTTAGATATTAAAGAAAGCTTAATTGTTGATTTTGGTGGTGTTTGCAATAGCTTATTACTGGATGATAGTATCTCCAGGCAGCACTGCTAATGGAAATTAAAAGTACTAGTTTAGGCCATTCTAGTTCCAGTATGCTTAAAGGATTCAGACACTGGTACAATCTAATATGAGCTGGGAAGAAAACTGCGATAGATTCCTCAGAAGTGTCCCACCATGGAAATTCAAATATTGATTAGAATAATATATTTGCAATCATTAGCATCTTACAATGAAGACATTTTTCACTGGAAATGAAAAATAGATAGTCTGTTCTTTGAACTGAGCAAATTTTTCTCTCAAAATGTTAGATAGGCAAAAGGAATCTCCACAACCAATCCCACTGATACAGTGCATGTCATGTTCTATAACAACCAGGGTTGCTGTTAATCCCTATTGCCTACAGGATCCCAGCTATAGAGAATTTCTTATTTACAGGTGCATCTCCAACAAAGTACCAGTCTGATTAAATATAAATATATTAAAAAACACCCCCACTGAGTAGGTTATGTGTTTGCTTTTGTGGGTGATGGAGTGAGCAGTGAATCAGAAGGAAAGTAATGTATTATTTCTTTTGCTCCCTTTGTGAGATTAGTAAAAAGAAGTTGTGATTTTAAAAAAAAAAAAAAAAAAGTCCTATCTGGGAAGGATGGTTGGATTCTCACCTAATTAAAAAGTTCTTTTCCTTGAAATTACAAAACCATCTCCAAAAAGAATCACCCTTCAAAAACCACAAAATACCCCAACCAACCAACCAACCAACACTACTGCCCCCCCCAAAAAAGAGACACTCCCGAAAAACCTAATCCACAAAAAAAAAAAAAGGAAAAAAAAAACAAGACCAAATCAGAAAATATTTTTGTATAAAATATGTAACATATATGTGGAAATATAAACTACATTGGGATATATGGGTCAATGAATTCAGTGCAGATTTTGAAGTAGCAAATTTACATTGCAGAGTGTAATGTGAAACATAGTCACGATTATTCCATAATTTTGTAACTCCATTATGTGATCATGTAGAAAAAAATCAGTCAAAACATGGATGTTTCTCTCTATGAAAATTAAAATGTTCACTTATGAAAAGTAAAATTTTGGTTGTTAATAACAATCTAAGGAAGAAGAAACTTGCATGGTTCAAGTAATTGCAATTGCAAGAGTTCCCTCACTTTCTTCCACACGTTTTCTACAGCACGATTATCTTACAACCACAATCCCTCTAATCTTCATGATGCAATAACTCTATTCAGACAGTAAACTAATGTTTATGAGTTATCCATATTGCTGTGGGATTCCTAGAATGTGGTAATTATGGAGGAAATTATGATGATTTAGACTGCTTGTTGTAAGCTGTTCTTTGGTTTCATTTACTTTTTGTTAAGACATAAGTGAAATAGCTCAGAGAATAAGATAAAGGTTTAAACCAGTAGATCTGAAGGAATTGGATAAGATACCTGTGTAATATGTGTGTGTAATAGATTTTTTGAATTGATGGTTTTTATTAATTACTCCATCAGGACAGTTGAAATTCAATGAAGTTCAACACAACAAAAATCCTATGAGAAAGGTTGTATGTTCCAGTTTTGGGTCACACTTTTAAACACAGAAATTAAGTTAAAAAGTTGCATTTTCAGTTCTGTTTCTTACTTGAATTTTTAGCAATAAAACATTCTGTCTTCATTAAATGTAAACTGCAAAATTCAAAGTTAAATACAATTAATTGCTTGAGCAAATATTTTTGTTCTGAGGAGAAAATCTTCTGATATTTATAAATAAAATCTACTTCTCACAAATTTCTTAGGCTTACTGCTGATAATTGATTTTATGACCACATTTCTGCCTTTTAAAGTGGGACAGCTTTTCAGTCATTTGAGTGCTACTGAGACATAGAACATACATCAGGTGCCAGTCAAGCTTGGTCCATTCTGACATCTATAACCATTTTTGTTGCTTCATTACTGCTTAGGTAATTTGATGTCTACAACCAGGACTTTTAAGTGAAATGGAAGAAGGGGAACCTTTAGTACCTTTTCCCAAGGATAAAATAAATGAAAATAAACTGGGAGAATCATGGTAACTTTTACCAAGGACAACATAAAACAGAATTAAAGATATTTTTAATGTTGGGAAAAGCTTGAGTTCTTAATGCAATTCTTGTTAGTAATTCAGGATTCCTAGTTTGAAATTTCCAGCCAATAAGATGAAAAGCATTGTTTGCCTGATGTTTGTTATATTATTTCTATGTTTAATGAATTGTTGCAGTAAAACATTAGAGATGTGTGTGTATAGAGTCTCAGTGTCTTTCTTACTGGAATCATAATAAATCATCTCCCAATGCAAACAATGACTCACTATATTTAATATGAAATACTAAAGTAGATAACAATGAAGTTCATAATTAAGTATTTTTGGAAGCTGCTTAGTATTTAGGAATGTGGAAAAGTTCTAGTAGAATTCAGTAAAAACAACTTTTTTCCACTAAACAAGTAAAACACTACTGTGAAAAACCCTGATTAATTATATATGTGCAATGGCTTAAATAACTGTAACAATTAATGCATTCCTATAAATATGATTGAACAACTTTCAATATGTCTATTTATGATAGAGAAGCCTCATTTTTTTCCCCCATTTTATTCATATTTTGTTTTGTTTATCTGTAGGATTTTGCTTTGTTTTATTTTGTTCTGTTCTGGTTTGCTTTGATTTTTTCCTTCATTCCAGTGAGAAGAGTGGTGTTGACATAATTCTTTTCTTTCTTTGCCAACTCACAGAGAATTATTTATAGTTATTGTATATAAAAATGTGTGCATACTTGCATATTACAGCTATTATTTAGCTAACTATCTGAGACATCTGACAGTTCCTGGAAAGCCATAAAGATTTTGTTATAATTATTCAATAATTATGTATCTTTGCATGCTCTGTTGTTCCAGCACCTGTAAACAAACAAGATGGAATTTCCAACCAAATTTTTAACTGGTGGTATATTTTCCTGATAATCACAGTCAAAATGGACCATAATGAAACAGGCTGCAGTACTAAAAATAAGATGGAGAGTTATGATAAATTTTTGGTGGAGAATTTTGTACATTTGTTGATTTTTTTTCTGGAAAGACTAGTATCTATGTTAAAACATAGTAAAATCACAGAATTAGAGAATGATTGGAGTTGGAAGGGACCTCTGGAGATCATCTAGTCCATGTCCCCTGCTAAAACAGGTTCACACAGAGCAGAGTGCCCAGAATTATGTTCAGGCTGGGTTTGAGTATCTCCAGGGAAGGGGACTCCACAACCTCTCTGGACTGCCTGTTCTGGTGCTCTGCCACTCTCACAGTTAGGAAGTTTTTACTCATATTCAGATGGAGCTTCATGTGTTTCAGTTTCACAGAATCTAAAAATGGGTGAGGTTGGAAGGCACCACAGTGGGTCATCTGGTCCAGCCCTCCTGCTCAAGTAGGGTAGCCCTAGAGCACCTTGCACAGGATTGCATCTAGGCAATCTGCTCCAGTGCTTGGTCACCCACACAAATAATAAAATTCTCCATTATATACATGTGGGACTTCCTGTGCATAAGTTTCTGCCCATTGCCTCTTGTCTTCTTATTGCTTGGCACCACTGGGAAGAGCCTGGATCCATCCTCTTGACACTCTCCCTTCAGATGGTTATGGACATTGATGAGGTCCTCCATCAGTTTTCTCTTCTTGAGGCTGAACAGGCCCAGCTCCCTCAGCCTGTCATTGGAAGAGTGATGGTCTAGTCCCTTCATCATCTTTATTGCCATCTGCTGGACCTGTTCCAGGAGTTTCAAGTCTCTCTTGTACTGAGGAGTCCAGAACGGGGTACAGCACTCCAGATGAGACCTCAGCAGGGCAAAGTAGAGGGACAGGATCACCTCGCTTGATCTGATGGCAATGCTCTTCTTAAGGCAGTCCAGGATAGCATGGGCCTTCTCAGCCACCATGGAACCCTGCTGGCTCATGGAGAGGTTCTTGTCCACCATGACACCCAGGTCCTTCTCCACAGAGCTGCTCACCAGCAGGTCAGCCCCCAGCCTGTACTGGTGCCAGGGATTATTCTTGCCCAGGTGCAGGATGCTGCACTGGCTTCTCTTGAATTTCAGGCAGTTCTTCTCTGCCCTTAGGTTCTTCCGAAGGGCTTCACAGCCCTCTGGGTTATCAGATGTTCCTCCCAGCATTGTGTCATCAGTGACCTTGCTGAGAAGGCATCTGTCCCTTTGTCCAAGTTATTGATGAATAAGTTAAAAAATATAAGGTCCCATTGTCTTGATATCCACCCTTAAGGTATCTTCTTGCATTGATAAGACCCCTCTAAGTCATCTGTTCCCCAGGCTGAATAGTGCCAGCTCTCTCAGCCTGTCCTCAGAGAGAGATGTTCCCCTGATGCTTTACACACTCTGAAGTCTTATCAGTGTTACAAGAAACCGTTCTCTCACCTCAGGTAGGAATTGGCAGCTTTTTTAATCAAACTCATTTAAAACAACCAGATACTGAATTGGAATATTACTGTAGAAGCAATGTGAACATATAGATAACTTTAAAGCCATCATGACATCAGAAATTTGATATCATGCAATTTCTCAAATATATTAATGCTTTTTCCAGTAATTGTGGGCATTTGTTTTAAAGACAATACACATTTGACTTTGGTAGTTGCAAAACATCTCAAAGAAACATGCACTATTGACAGTGTTCTGGTAACATTTCACTTTAGATTTAAGTTTTTTGTAAGATACGTAAATACATATTAACTTGTAAACAACCCACAGAAGAAGAGGAGCAAACATTATACTATTGAGGAATCACATTTCTAGAATAATATGTGTTATTCTGTGTGGATTGCTTTAGAAAACATTGTATGGAATCGGTTAGAGCTGAAAACAGAACAGATTCAAACAAATCCCTTTAACTAGCAACATGCAGTTGAACAAAATTCATAACCTTTAAAGTACATATTTTTACAGCGGTTTCAACATACCTTTATTTATCACCTAAGACTGGATGGGATCAGTAATAGCACTGTCTACATCACCTGAACCATCACTAGGATATTTTGCCTGGAGCTGCTTCTTAACCTGACACGAGTATCATTTCCTTTACCTTAAAGATTTAGCAGTACAGAACATAGTATCAGATAGACTTAAAAATCACAGACATACAAACTGGTCATTTAGCTCTGATTTTCAAGGTCAATGTTTGAAAACCAAAATGTATAATTTGGAAAACAATAGGGTTCACTGAAGATGACTGTTCCCCTTCACTAAAAATGTTCTTGCTGTGTATCTTCTGTTTTGGAGTTTGAGGTGTAGCTCCTTCTGTGAAAGATTCTGACATCTTCTTCCAGTTAAGTTTGTTATAACAGTTTTTAACTCTTGATTGCATCCTTCTTGTAAAATGTTACTCAAAGAACCACTGTTTACCAATTACCTTTGTTTGCTGTATGTGCCTATTTTCTATTGCTTCTTCTGTCCTTCAGACTCCTCTAAAGTTGATGCTGTCACAGCAGTCCAGTGTTGGAAGACTAGAAATCCATTTCATCTCATTTTTATGTGTATTTGAAGGACTTGTTTTCTTCTAGGAGAACTAGGACAGAGGACAACATTAGATATTAGGAATAAATTCTTTACTGTGAGGGTAGTGAGGCACTAGAATGGGTTGCCTAGAGAAACTGTGAATGCTCCATCCCTAGAAGTGTTCAAGGCCAGGTTGGACAGGACTTTAAGCCAACCTGGTCTAGTGATAGGTATCCCTGACAGTGGCAAGGGAGTTGGAACTAGATGATCTTTGAGGTTCCTTCTAACTCAATTCTGTGATTCTATGATTTGTGTTCTGAACACCGAAGATTTCCTGGTATGTACCAGGCTATTAGAAAATGTCCAGTGCAACTGACCATATCCAAGATGAAGGAATTGGTGTGCATCTGTGTATATACAGATGTCAGGATCTTTTTGACTCATACGTAATTCCTGCTTGATCTATAATTTTATGAATCTATGATTCAGTAAAAACTAACAAATTTATTGCAGAAAACCCATATGAAGTATTTTCTTTCTGTTACAGCTAATCTCAACATTTGTTGAAATTATTGAACTCTGTTCTTGTTCTACACCTAGCCTGATTGTGTAAATCAAGAGGATTCTAAATTCTAATTTTATTTATTCTGACCTGCACCAAACTGGAAATCTGTTTCAGTTTAGACTATATTCTTTTTCTTTTCATTTCTTCTTTTATAAGAGAATATTTATAATAGAATACGACAACTTTTCCCTCATCTACAGAAAGAAAAATTAACTCTTTTCTTTTTTTTTTACTGAATCTATTCTGATTGTACATGGGATCGAAACTATCACCTTTTTTAACACTCAAAATATCAGCACTATTAAAGAATTGTCTTTTAAGAACTCTTTGAATTGTGCCTTTACTCTGAAGCCAAGAAGTGTTCAAGATATTATTATTCATAAAGGTTTTGAGACTCTCCAGGGTGAAAGTAGATTTGAGCCTGCAATTTGATCTGCATTTGTACTAAACGAAGTCTACAGTTTACATCAAATTGTACTTTTCCTTATAAAAGGAAAATTATACTTGAGGGGTTAAGGCTAATTTGACAGTTTCCAGCATTTATTTTGTCATATTAGAAATTCAACCAGAACACTAGAAGACCTTGCAAAATCAAATCCAGTTTGGTTCATTTATTGCTTTAAAGGCTCAAAGAGGTCATTAAAAACCAACATGGATTCTGGGCATTTTTTCATAAATACAAACTTTTCCCATTTTACAGTAAGTGTACCTCAAGGACCTTCCCATATTCTAGTAAAAGTACTTTCTGACAAATCCACTCAAATTGCCTTCATCATCCAGATGTCTCTGTTCTTGCCTTCATCAGCAAAACCAGTGTTGCCTTTTAGTTACTGCTGCAGTTAACATCAGCATTCACAGAGGAGGAAGAGAAGCAGTTGTATGAGAGAAAAGTAGATTTCTCAAGTCAAGTAATGGCATAGAAAGCGTGCTAAAGTTCAGCTAAAGTTCCCTGGAAGGGGAATCCTATAGTATTATGTGCAGTGCCTGTTACTCACTTAGGAATCAAATCCTGACATGCCTTTGAAAGTTGAATTTTTCAGAATGACACATGTTAAATATGCTAATAGCAGTACTGCAGAAATAATGTGAATTCATCTCACGATTTTATCCATTAATGGGAAGATTAAGATGACGTTGAGAACACTGTCAGAGGGTCTTACCTTACTTTGCTAATTCCCTGAAAAGGTCCTACTCTTTTTCAACTTGCTACTGAAATTGCTGAAATCAGAGTTACCTCTGATTTTTGACACAAATGTTTACCTGGAATGTCATTGTTTATTTTCTTCACTGAAGCTGCAGGATACATGAATCATGAAGCATTAGAAAAATATAAATCATACTTCAGACAAAATAATGCCAGTGTTAAAAATGTGAAGCAAATGGGACTCAGTTACATATGAATGATTATGTCTACAGATCAGGAATTTAAGAAAAAAAATACACTTTCTGATAGTGAAATTAAAGTTTAACGTGACACATCCAAGAATAAATATTGTCAAGCTGCTCACTTGGCCTGTTTGAAAAGGCCCCATACTTTATAATAGGAAGCATTAAGTTGTGTATTATCAAATAACTGAAATAGCTGAAAACAGTGTATTTCTAAAGAATAATATAGATATAACCTTGAAACTATGGAATCTTGGCATAATAATTTCTAATTTAGATTGACAGGACTTTATTCTCCCTTGGTTAGTGGTTGTTTTTTTGGGTTTTTTTCTTGTGTTGTTTTTTTAAAATTGAGATATTACAAAGTTTTATGTCAATACTAAATTGAGTGTGTAGTATTGGTAGTTGAAAGGTGAAAATCCCATAGATTTCTTTTTCTTAGAATGTCATTACTTCTGACAATTGCCTCATTGTTGCATGGCAGGTGGTTGTAATTCCAGCATTTGGTAACAGATCACCTTGACTGAAACCACAAAACAGGCGTTGTTTTTACATAAAAGGTATTGCTTAATTTTTGTACTCATATTTGGCACCTACAGAAATGTAAGCAAAATTATGAAGAAAATTATCCTGACCAGTCTGCCACATTTTTGTGCCATCTTTATTCTCTTGCTTCTCCTTTTAAGCAGATTCTTCCACCTGTTACCAGACTGTTATGCTTGTCAAAAATAATAAAAGCAAATGGGTTTAATTGTTAAGAAGAGTCCTCAAGGCAAGACCATTGAGGAATCCTCCTCATCATCCAGCTGGTCATCCAAAATATATTTGCTGATGAAGTGTGTGACCAAGACGTTCTTTCGCATCCAGTGTTAGAAGCTGCTTTTTAATTTTGACCTTTTGTTTAGGACTAGGAATACTTGTCATATATCAAGTGCTAAATTTAGTACCTGACACTGAGAAGCTGTTTATTTTAATGTTATTACATTACTGAAAAGAAATGAAACTTACATTACCTCAGCTGGTTCTTGTACTTTCTCTGCATTCATAATTTTGACTGGCATGCTGAATAAAAAGTTTTTCTCAAGAGCATAAATCAAAGTTGTCACATCTTTTACAAAAGTATGAACAACTCTCAAAGCATTTGTTGAAAACAAAATAATTTCTAGATGGTGAATATGGTTTTTAAAACTTTTAAACTCCCATAAATATCAGTAAGAAGGCCAGTCATTGGTACTCTGCAAAAATATATTTTAAAAATTAATGTTGCAGTATTCGTATCTATTTTTAAATAATGGCAAATACATGGTTTCATTTTTCACATGTAAAGGAAAACTGGTAGCTGAGAAAGTGATTGTTGAGACATATATATCATATTTATGTATATACAAAAAGTACTTCATAAAATCTGAGTAGCTATTGCACCTTAATTTTTTTCCTAAAATATGTTTGGAATGAAATATTCCTAAATAGTTTATCATTGGCTAGGAGAGCGCATTTTGGTGCCATTTTCTCATCTCTCTTTTTAGTAATATCTTGTCTCGCATTTTTCAAAAGTTAAAAACAAAATGTGTGGAAGATTCCAAGTGAGTCATTCTCTTATTTAGCAAGGAAGTAACTTATGCAGTTTTCTTTCACAATGACAAAAGCTAAGTACCCACAGATATATAAGGTTCTGCTAGATGCACTACTCAACTTCCACAAAGTGAATGATTAGATATATTTAACACTCCATTTGGAAGTGCTATATGCTAAAAAATGCTCCAGACAACAAACATCTGGTATGATGTCTATGCTGGGTAACTAACACTTTTCCAGACTACTATAAAACTCAGGAGAGAGCTGATGTTGCGTATCGCTTTCTGCTAACTGCTTATAACCATAACCCAAGAATATTCATGACAGAGATGGAAAAGACTACAGAATACAGTAAAACCTATGCTACTTCTACTGGTTCATGGTCAATTGCACTCCCAATTGACTTAACAGCTTTTGTTGTCTTATTGTGCATTCATGATGGAGAATTCTAGTTACGAGATATGAGGAAAAGTATGGCTTTTTGCGTGGTTGCTTAAGTGATTGCTTAAATACTATATCTAGTAGAGGAATTAAGTTGTGCTGCCATTCTTAGAGATTTGTATAGGTTGAAGTAGTGGGTAAAGAGGACCATTCCAGGGACAGAAAAAGGCCAAGTTTTGCTGCAGGCCAGAAGCACCCTGTGCAGCTGTACAGACCAGTACCTGCCTGGCTAGGGCAGCTCTGCAGGAAGAGACTGGGGATCTTGGCAAATACACACTGAGTGTAAGCCAGCACAGACAGCCAACAGTGCCCTGGAAGGTATTCACAGGGACACAGCCAGGACACCCAGAGTAGGGATTTTCCTTTTACACCCAGCAGCACATCAAGCATGCCGCATCCATGTTGAGCCTCCAATTACAGGAAAGATGTCAACAGGTCCTTGACACCAACGGTTCCTAATCACCCTATGCCTCTAGTGTGGCCAGGGACTGGGACATGTGCCCTATGAAGAGAGGATGAGATACTAGGAATTGTTTGGCCTGGAGAAGATATAACTTTAAGGGGACCTAACAGCAGTGTGTCAGGATCTACAAAGGGCTCTCAAGATGTTAGGCCTGGCACTTTATAGCACTTTGTCATGGGAGGATGAGAGATACCTGACACAGTGAGTTCTGACTGAATATAAGGAGAAACTTTTCACCATTGCTACAGTCAAATATTGACCAGAGATAAGTTGCCCAGCAGGGTTGTACTCTTGCTCTGAAGGTTTTCAAATCCTGATCGATTTAAGATCTCTGTTAGCTACTCTAAACCTGACTTTCTTTGAGTAAGAGGTTGAACTAAAGCCTTTCTGACATGCCTTCCATCCAGAAATATCCTAGGAAAATTCAAAGTCTTTTGCAAAGCATCAAATGTTCTATATACCTAGAATATTTCAAGAAGTGAGAAGCTCTGGATGCCAGGAAGTTCTGTTACAAATGTCACCTCTCCAACAGAAGCTGGTGATTCTACTTCTGTTGCTCATGCTGACTACTTGCAAGTGTTCTGAGTACTTCCACAGAAATTAGTATGGTTACTGTCAGAATAAGATGTAATCAGTGAGACAAAAGAGTAGGTCTAAGCAGTCAGTGTTAGCTAAGCCTTGAGAGGCTCATCACTTCTTCAGTTGCAAATTAAACTACAATAACACATCTTAACAAAGCAAAATAATCTGATAACTTTAAATTTGAATAATACCTAATAATTGACATGAAAAATTAATGGTGATTTTTTCATTATTTATAAATTGATCTGTAGTACAGAAGTACAGTTGAACTGAACAATATCTAAATTGCCATTATGATGCCAAGTATACCTTTTTCTTGCTTAACAAGTTTTACATCATTATATGATTTGATATATGTTTAATAAAGTTAAATTATGCTAGAGACATACACAATTTATCAGGAAACTCTCCCATATTAATGTGCATCATAATTTAACTTGCAATACACATTCACCAGAGTAGAATTTTACTGATTAATACTTACCATGTAAACTGCAATATACTGGTGATGAATGAGTCTTACTGATAGATTGTATGAATGGCATAAATAAGAGTCCCACCTAATAACTTATCAGACTGATAAGTAATTATGTGGAGAATTTACAAGTGAAAATTAAGGTCTGCAGCAATAAAAATGTGTCCAACAGAAAAGAGAAAATACTGTTCAGTCATTCTTCTGGATTTTCCTCTTCTTTTTTACTAAGGATAAGGATTTCAGGTGCTTCACTTAATTCTCACATTGCACAATAAACAGTCAGGTTTGTTTGTAAGGTCTGTGATATAATGAACTGCATTGAAGGTATGGTGAAATCTTGTGAGAGGCTGATTTAGTTTTTTCAGTAATTTCTGCCTGGTATTCAGTATTGTGCTATAATTAAAGCCTATCAGAGTAAAATCTCCCTAAAAATAAAGAGAAAAGAATACTTTTTCCACTGTGGATGTAGTCACTAAGACGGTGGTTCAGTCTCTTCCTCCCATGTGACAGGCTACATGCTGTATTGGCTTCTAGTAAGTGAGGATATGAACTTTTCCATCCCCCTCCTCCTCACTAGTAAGTCTGTGCCTGTTTAGAGGAAATGAGATTGGTACTGTCTTGTCAGAATTCTGAAAATGACTTTAAAATAGTTGCTTATTTATTAGGTTTTCTGAGGCTAGCATAAATATTACAGTTAAGATTGTAGTTTGATCATACACCTTTCAGAATATGAATCCTGTGATTTCTGTGAAACATATAAATGCTTCAAGCAGAGGAATAATACTGTCAGCAGTGTTCACTGCATTATGTTTTAAATGTAGTGGATACTCCTTTTGGTACAGCCATCTGGACAGGAAGGGATGTTTATCCTCACACTCAACACTGAGAACACTGGTGCTGTCTCTGCAATGAATATCTCCCTGAAATCTACTAAGGCTTGTCCTGCCTACCCATGAGAAAGACAAATCATCCACTCACTTTTTTTATTCTTTCAAAAGTAGAATCCCAAATGCTAATAACTTTCTTCCACATCAGAAAGGGAGTTGATTTCATGTTATAATATCACTCTGCTATCACTCTTTATGCTCTGTAATTTATTGTTGAGGAGTGCAGCAACTGGAGTGGGTGATTTCACAGGGGAAATTTGTTTAATTTGCACAGTTTAAATTGAATCAGGTTTATTGCCACATAATTAATTGGTAATCAGTGAACTGTATGTTATGGGTCAGTATCATAATTGCAACACTGTCCTAGACACTTATAAAATGCCTGCAAATATCTACAAATTTCTAAACAACCTTCTATAACTAATGCTAAAGAATTCTGCTAACACACACACACAGACAAACACACGTACACACCCTGACTCAGAGGATGTGTTGGTTAAAAGCGCAAACTGCATACCGCCTCCTGCAGCCCTTAAAAGCACACATGCAGTATGAGAACAGCCCACGAGGTGATGTACCTACAGAAGTGTGGATCATACATATGGAGGTGTGGATCATACAAACTGAGGTGTGGATCCCTCCCTGCCGCACTCTGGCACAGTCATGCCTCCAACAGAAAGTAACTCCATCAGAAATGGACAAATGCCAGCAGGGTGACTTCTAGCAATGTCAAAACAGATTTCATTGCTGTTCTGTTATGGTCTCCTTTGTCTGCACCATTGCAAATTTTTATCCTTCTTTTATACTTCTCAGGCTGAGTCTGGCTTTGTTTTCAAAGGGTTATGATATTCCCTTGTTTACTGTTTAATCTGTTTTAATGTTGTTTGTTTTCTTCCTCTTTAGTGTCACTAGGTTTGGGAAAAATGTCCTCCTGGGCTGTTCTGGATGGTCCATTCAACCACACGCTTGGCACACAGGTTTCTGTCTTACCAACTGCTGCTATCCAGGCCATTTAGCACAGAGCAGGGACTGTGAAAGTTAACCTCTTGTGACATTTTTGTAGGTGATAATAGTCCTGTGTCCTAGTTCAGGTGCACCTGCCAGAAGTTTGCTAGCCCTGCCATAAGCTCTTAACATAATTCTTTAGTTGTGTGGTCTGCTATCAGTGGCATCACAACCCTGCACTATGTAGGTTTGTTAAAGTATAAGAATGGTGACTTTGGCTGAGATCAATGGTCTATGAGATTGGCAGCAGTTGCCAACAGCAGATGTTTAAGAAAGAATATGGAAAATGTAGTGTTTTTTCTTGAAAATCCTCTCCCAGCCTCCAATATGTATGGCTCAGAGATATCCTAAAGCATAAATAACGATTTTAATCTAACGTATCTCAGTCAATTTCTCTTTCATGAAAGCCTTTAGCTTCCTATGAACCCACAGTGGTGAGGTCACCATTCCTGGAGGTAATTAACAGATGTGCAGATGTGGTGCCTGTGGACATGGTTTAATGGTGGACTTAACAGTACTGGGTTAATGGTTGGACTTAATGGTCTTACAGGCATTTTCCAATATCAATAATTCTATTAAATGGATTGAACTCAATGATTGCTTCAGATCTTCAGTTTGCCATTTTATTATACACTTATGGTCCATAACTAAATTACAAACTCCATTCCCAGGCAGAACTTTAAGTGCTGTGAGATTAACCTGATGAAAAGAGCTAGAAATTATAGATCTACCTGCCTTTATTTTTGTGAGGAAATATATAAATTGGGAGCCCAAGTGTTATTTCTCTACAGGTCTTGATTCATGCAGTATGTATTCCATATGTGTGAAGAGACTTTTAGTAGAGTCAGGTAAAGTTTTGGGCTAGAAATTCTTTGGCCCTTAGGTTCCATGGGTTTGCTTTTTTGCCTTTTTTTTAGCTTTTTTTTTTTTAACATTAGATATAAGTGATGGCTTTTCTTCTTGTACTTTCTAGTGTGTGACTCAGGCTGTTTGCAACAGATGTCCTGTTCCAGTCTTGCCCTGTCCTCTGGTATCATGCAGAGGAGACAGGCAGGGATAGCAAACATGTAGATATTTCTGTCAGACATAGCAAAAGAGCAAACAAAGTCATCTTTTTTTTAGGTCTTAGAACAGAATAAAAGCAATAATAATAGCAACAATAATATTAGTAATAACAGTAATAATAAAAATAATGCACCTTAGATTAATTCTTTGTGTTTTATACTACATTACAATTGATATCATAGTATTGTGATTCTTTATACACAAAAGGCAAGTCATTCTGGATCCATTAGGATACATTTGCTTAGGAATTTGACTTTTTTTTCACTATAAACCAATTGAAATTGCAAATAAGGGGTTTCGCTGATTATACATTCAAAGGTGAGCACATCAGAATCATAATGTATATATTCTAAAACATATAGCAATTCTTAATGTCTGAGTTGTCTCCAAGGGATTAAGCTAAATAAGGTGCACCACTTAGAATAAAAACTGAGAAATTAGAACTGGAACCTGAGACTAGGTCCAGATACTTGCTGTCTGAGAACTCTAATGAGTGCAGTTTGACCTTGTATGGGCATTAAGAACTTTATCTCAATGTTTATTTTATGAATGTGTTTTTTCAAAAAACGATATTCATAGAAGAAATCTTTATAATTCTAAAAATTAAATACCAGAAGTTTCTTGTTAGCAATCTCTTACCCTTGTAAACTCAGCCAGCAACTAAGGACCATCAAACTGCTCACACACCCTCAACGCTTACCCACATGAGATGGGAAAGAGAATCAGGAAAAGTTAAAATCTGTAGATTGAGATAAGAACAGCTTAATATTCGAAATAAAGCTAAATATATTAATAATAACAATCATAACAACAACAAGGCAGATAAATATATGAGAGAGAGGAGTAAAACCCAAGAAAAATGAGTGATGAACAGTATCATTGCTTACCACCCACTGACTGGTGCCAAGCAATTATCAACCTCTTTGGACAACTCTCCCCAGTTTATATACTGGCCATGACATTGTAAGGAATATTTCTTTGGCCAGTTCAGGTCAGCTGTCCAGGCTGTGCTCCCTCCCACCTTCTTGTGCATTTCCTCACTGGCAAAACATAAGACACTGAGAAGTCCTTGACTTATGGCAAGCACTGCTCAGCAACAACTAGAACATCAGTGTGTTACCAACATTATTCCCATTCTGAACCCAAACACAGCACTGTGCCAGCTACTAAGGAAAAAATTAACTGTATTTCAGCTGAAAACAGGACACTTATAAACCAAACAAATAAAGGAACAAATTCAACATGTTATACATTGGAGAATACAAATTATTTTGGCTGCAAGCACTGCAAATTAGAAGAATAGAAATTTCTCTGGGAAAATATCTTATGGGGTATAATAGACTTGGAACTTTTAACTGTGTAACTAATGAATTATCCAGATTTACACCAAACTGAAGCACACATCTTCAGTGCTTAAAACTAATCGGGGAACACTAATTCCCTTTAACATCATGGACAGTAATGAATGGGGAATTTGAAATATGACATGGGGATTAGAAAGAGTAGAAATATTGCCCTTAAAACCTGCTACACACTATAATCTGCATGTTTTGTGACAAATGTTGATTTAGTTTTACAAAATTTTACATGTTAATTATATACGGTGTGAAGTGGGATAGGGAAGGAGTGCTGTCACCTCACTTAGACAAAGCTAAGACCACAGGACACTGCCTCTGTATGATGGCTGTGCTTGGAGGCGCTAAGATCTCCAATATAACAGTGTAAGCGCAGGATGAAAGACCACTCCTTTGGTGCAGGGGAACCTCTTCTCCACTGGGGTCTCTTCTGGGGCACAGAGCCATCCTGATAGGATACCTCCCCGCTCTGCCCTCAAAGCTCACAGGGCTGTTTCTCCCCCAGTTGCCCTTGCTCAGCCATGACTGCTGGGCAGAGTTTTGCCCTCCCTTGCCCAGGCTTTCCCCGGGGCTGAGGGGCTCAGCCGTGCCCTGCGCTGGGGCTGTGGAGTCGCTGGGCCAGTTGGCGCCAGGCGGGGCAGCCCCAGCAGATCCAACACCCAAACACCTGCACCCAATTTGAAAGTACACAGAAAGGGAAACTAATATTTTCTTAGAAGTCTGTAAGACTCACAATCAGCTCAAATTTGAAGAGCCACTTAGTTGTGTGAAGCAGCAGGCTTTACATCAGATTTAAAGAGCATGCAAGTAGTTAGCTATTTGCCTTTTTCAAAAATGTTTTAAATTTATTCTCATATTTTTCCCTAGGCAACAAATAAAGCAGGTTGCAGTAATAGTGCACCAGTGTCAGACTATTGCCTGTGAATCTGTAATGACCTGTGGGATATTTGCTAGCAACATTTAGAAGGGTGGCTGCTTCCTTCCTATGGTGGCTCAGTTGTACTGAAGAAAGGGTCCATGGAGCTGAAAAAGGCAGGGAAAAGGAGAGAGAATCACCTTCGAAGGAGGAAGAAAATAATTAGGAGGACAGACTAGAAAAAAAACCCTGCAACAACACAACAGGATGAGGCACAAAAGGGGAAGACAGCCTAAGGATGTAAAAGCAAACAAAGAAAGGTGAAGAACGGGGGGGGGAAAAGTTTTACATAGAACTGGAAAGAAATATATAAACATAGTGATATTGAAAAAAGGCAGAAACAAACTTCTTAACAACTTGTAGGTGTTAAAAAGGGCATTCTTTTTTCAGCATGTTGGAGGTTCAAAGGATGGCTTCTCTAACCGAATGTGCCAAATGACAGATAGACTGGGTGTTGTTTTTTTTTTACACAAACTGTTTACATATTTATTAGACAGTCTCACTTACTTTATATATATTCATTAGTTTGCTTTGCAGTCACACCCCTATTGGCAGTCCTTTTTTGATCCTTCCATGTCCTCTTTGTCGTCTTGCCCTCAGTTCTTGAGCAGGCACAGAGTCATTGTGTTTCACCACCAAAAACTGTAACATTTGTTCTCTATCTTATTTGGGTACACAGAGTCAGTTTACATCCTGTTTGTTTGAGTTACGTCCCTTATCTAATTCTCTAGGACTTCTCTAAGATTATATTGTTGCATATTTGGGCATTCAAGGATACTGTGATAGAATGATAGAATAGTTACGGTTGAAAAGGACCTTTAAGATCATCAAGCCCAACCATCAACTCAGCACCTCCACCATGTTCAACACTGAATATCTTCAAGTGCCATACCCACACATTTTAAGAACACTTCCAGGGATAACGACTCCACTACTTTGTTGGGCAGTCTGTTCCAATGATTGACAACCCTTCCCATGAAGAAATTTTTCCTAATATTCAATCTAAAAACTTCCCTTGGAGTAACTTGAGGCAATTTCCTCTTGTCCTGACACAGGTTATTGAGAAAAGGGACTGACACCCACCTCTCAAGTAGTTGTACAGAGAAATAAGATGCTCCCTAAGCCTCCTTTTCTCCAGGCTAAACAACTTCAGATCCCTCATATGGTTTAAGTCTTGAGCCAGAACAGGGCTAAGAGTTGAATTCAATGGTTCTTGTGGGTTCTTTCCAACTTAGCATATTCTGTGATTCTATGATTCTGTGATATGTGTTTTTGTCATTATTGTTCGCTAAATATAGCTTTTTTATTTCTTGAGAAGTATTTGAAGTACTTTTCAAAGTTACTTCAACAAGTTTTCTAAAATACAAAGGATTTTTGTAAAAGAACACTGTTTTTGGGAAGGTGGTTTCACAGAAAGATCTTGCGGAGAAATCTAGTATGAATAACTTTATATGTTAGATAGTTCTGAATGGCTTCAGTAAGCTTGTTCTTGTATACAGCCACAAAATTAATTTCCAGCATCTGCAAATCCTGTTAATAGGGTATTGATTACATATTTTGCTTTCTAAATTTTGCATTTCTTAGATGTAAATAATAAAACCGCTTTAAATAATGTGTCCAAATGAAGGATAGAGAAAACAAAACAACATCCAAGAAAACAAAAATTTCATCCAGTCAAGTGCATCCGGCTTAGGTGACAAAACAAGAAATCAATTGGTTGAAATACTGTCTTGTGTGTTTGCTCTTTCTATTAATTATATTACAAGGGAAAAACATGCCCCAGTCTTTCCTTTGTTTTCCACCTATCATTGAAAGCCAGAGACAGCAGTGATACCTATAGCAAGAATATATTAGAAGAAAAATGGTACAGTTGTCTTGGTTTCTGTGGCTTGCTATTTAATTTAATACTGGAGCAAGTGTGTTAGGCTCTGGTAATGATACACTGATAAAGGTGAGAATTTAGCTATTCCATTCTCTAATTAGATACAGATGTGAATGCTCTGTTGGCCACAAATTGTAAACCTCTGTATCTGCCAACCACTCATTTGTTCGCCATCAGTTTTGAGCCTTTAAGGAGGAGTACATGGTGCTAACTGCAGCTTGTTGGCAGCTCATTCACAAGGAATACAGTGTGAACAGGCTTGGGAAAGCTGTGTTTTGCAATAACAATGAGCTGCATATTGTCAGTTGTCTTTGTGAGTTGAAGATTCAAAACTGTAGCTCTAGGGAAACAAAGCAACCTCAGTTGCCATCAGCTTCCAGAGAAGACAAAATTAATTAATGCTGCCTGTGAGGAAAATGCATAATTTCCAGTAAACTACAAATGTATTTAATTTGTTCTTTTGTATATGAAGGGGAGAGTTTGAGAAGCCTCACTATAATGCAGACTCTCTCAGGCTTATGCTCATTTCAAGAAATTAATGTTAAACTTTATTTGAAGAGTGATGATTGACCCACCACTTTTCTGGAAATGGTTATGTATTGATACCAGGTCTTATTCATCTTATCCATAGTACATTTCTAACTTTACATTATACATCTAACGCTTATATACATCTTACATTATAAATCTAACGGTTTACATACAAACCGTTGCAATGACTAATATAGGCCACCTGATATGGCAGGTTGTAGAGGTGTTTCTTTCTTTCAGTCCAAAAAAATTCAGTGTTTCTGCAAAATTATTCAGAGCAGACCCTGGTTTATTGTGGTACATGTCAAAGTAGTGGGACAAAGAGGCTCCACCTGCTTGAGAAATTCTTTCTATTTTGCATCCTGGAAATTTATAGTCCTTAATATCCATGTTCATCCCATGATCTGCTTAAATGTAATGATCAGTTGTACATCTGTAGCTACTCTTTACTGAGCTTGGACTGACCATATAAGAGAATCATAGAACCATAGAATGGCTTGGATTGGAAGGGAAATTAAAGATCACCTAATCCCAATCCCTCTGCCATGGGCAGGGATACCATCCACTGGACTAGGTTGCTCAAAGCTACTTCCAGAGATGGAGCTTCCACAGCTCTGGGCAATCTGTTCCAATGCCTGGAATTTCTTCCTGATACCTATATCAAAACCTACCCTTGTCCAGCTTAAGGCCATTACCCCTTGCCCTTGGTAAAATGTCCCTCTCCAGCTTTCTTGTAGGCCCCCTTTAGGCACTAGAAGGCTGCTATGAGGTCTCCTCAGACTCTTCTTCAGGCTAAACAGTCCAATCTCTCTCAGACTGCCCTCATAGGAGAGGTGCTCCAGCCATCTGAGCATCTTGGTGGCCCTCCTCTGGACCTGTTCTAACAGATCCAGATCCATGGAAACAGGAAAGATCCATGTTTTTCCTGTGCTGAGGACCCCCAGCACACGAGGTGGAGTCTCACAGAAGCAGAGTGGAGGGGCAGAATCACCTCCCTCCCCTGCTGCTTTTTGATACAGCCCAGGATACAATTGGCTTTCTGGGCTGCAAGCTCACGGTGCTGGCTCATGTTCAGCCTCTCATCCATCAACACTACTGAGTCCTTCTCGGCAGGGCTGCCCTCGATCTGTTCATCCCCCAGCCTGTGTTGATATTAGGGGTTGCCTCAACCCAAGTGCAGTACCTTGCATTGCTCAAATTAAAGTACATGAGATTCCCATCAAGTTTGAGTCACATCTAATGAGAGTGGTTTCCATATATGTTTAATGATAGCTTGTAATTTATTTATTTAAAGCAGCATCATTTTCTGGGCAGCAAAGCTGACACTTCTTGTATAAGAATTCTGAGCTAGATGCTTCTCAAAAATCCCCTGCTCCCTCTTGATGAGAACCTTATTCCTTCCTTCAGCAAGGAAAACAGCATTACTAGACTTTACCTGACAACAACTAAAAATTTTCTCATGTCCAAATTAATGATGCTATTTCTGTTTGGGCATGAATTCTGTTTAGGTCTTTTGGTACTACATTGGCTAAAATGCAAGTCTGCATGAAATGGATTCCTGACTTGTTGAAATACTTTTACAGGCACTGTGTAAGCTAACAACTGTTTCTTTCACACTGCCCTCTCCAAGAGAGACCAGAAAAAGTAACTGCATCAGTATTCCTGTCACAGTACTGTAGAGAGAGAAATATGAGAAAAATGGGTGGGTTTTTTTCTACTATATGAGAAGCAGTGTTGAGAAAGGTTAGAACTCAGCACAGCATCACAGAGCTCCATGGGTAACTGCTTTCTGAATATAGTTAATTACGTCCATTTGGTCCTTGAGTAACACCAAGAGAATTTCAGGGGCAAGCTTTTACTGCAAACATCAAAAGCCTATATTTTGAATGATCTCACAGCTGCAAGCACTACATTTAGTAGTGTTTTCTTAAATTTTGTTCTAATTATTTTTTAAATTGTTATTGCTTGTTTTCCCTGCAATGTGAAAGAAACCCAGACAAACTTCTAACTACTACCTTCCCTTTCAGACACGTTCCCTTTCAGAAAGTCATCTATTGCTGCTGGTAACTCTTAGAGGAAAAGAGCTTCTCTGTTACCATACATTTTTGGACCAAAGGTAATTACATAAATGTTACCTCTCCCTTCGTTTCTCCTGCCCCATGTGTCTTTCCTGCCTTTCCAAAAATGATCAATATTTACCTATTCAAGTGAAAGGTAGATTTATGGAATGTAATATGGATTTCAATATCATGCAGCATTTAGAAATGTTGTCAAGAAATAAAAATATTAAATCTACCAAGTGTTGCAATTTTCTGCAACAAAACTTCTTCTGGCTCTTCTTTGTCATGCTCTTTCTTACTCCTTACCTGTTCCACAGTATTCAGTCTGTTCATTTACAAACATGATGGCTAGAAGTGGATGGATTGAGATGGGCAGCTCCCAAGAATGGAAGGTTGTTTTGCAAGATGGAAGATATTTTCAGGGAAAGGAAGCAATTGTACCTAGTCATCACCTGTCTTATAAGACAAGTCTTATGCGATGGTCAAAATTTTGAATTTGGTCTGTCTATACAGTTTTGTAAAGCTAGTACCCATTAAGAGACTGGAAAAGCTTTTAAAGTAAAAAGACAGGTTACTCTTCATTTTGTTTTGTTGGGGTTTTTTTGGGGGGTTTTAGTGATGTGGGGGGTGTTTTTTTTTGTTTTTTTTTTCTTTTTCTTACTTTAACAGAAACAAAAGCAGGCAAGATTTTAGAAACTGAACTTAAAATTACTAGCTAGGATAATAATAAATTATTTTTAAATAAAATTTTCCCTTTGTAATTGTGGGATGGTTTTTTTATTTCAATTGTTAGTTACACTGAGTTGCCAAAACTTTCCAACTCCGCAGTTCCTTTATGTCTCCAAACAAAGCTGCCGCTAGCGCCTGTAAGGCTTGACTGTGTCCACCATGTGCTGTGCTTTAATTTTCAATGTTTCTTTTTTGCTACAGGCTCACTGCATTCTGGCAACTCATTCTACACCATATATCACCTCTACACTTTTGAAATATGTCTTCCCTGTGCTTGTTCAATTCATTAGAGTATGTAATGCACTGTCCAGACCTAAACTCATTACTCATTTTTAAAGAATTACCATATAATTTGCATAGACAAGTAACATGCCATCTTTGACATATCACCACTCAGATGTCAAATGCTGTTGGACAGAATTAAAGAGAACAGGAAAGAAGGGGAAATAAAGGATTATGAGACTAACACAGCCTCATAGTCCTTTTCAGAAGGGGAGCTGCCACGCAACCCTCTCACACTGTCATGTCCCATGATAGCTTTTCGTTTTGGTGGTTTTTTACTGGGTAGGGAGGGGAGCACATCTTAGAACCTTCTTAGAAACCTCAAGACTGTAAATCTTATGTGGAAGGGGGAAGATATCTAAAAAGATAAGGGCCTCAATCATATACCACTTTAGGACATATATTTCCCCGGAGGCTCACCAGAGGTGGCACAAGGTCTGAACATATTTTTTTCATGTCTTTTTTTTTTTTTTTAACTATTTGAGATATCCACTTGTGTATGGGTATAATTACTGTAGACTGCTAAAATTAGTTCGATGCTTAATTATTTTGACACAGTGATAGACATGATAAAATGCTCCCTGGTGCCTAAGGCAGATTCTTGGCATAAGATATTAGAAAGATTTGACTGTGCCCTTCACAACTAGGAGTCATATTTATTCTGCGCAAAATTGTTTGTGACAGACTGAAGTGAATGAAGATTGGATGTTCAAATTCTAAGTAAACGTAACTAGTAACATAAAATGCAAAAAAAGAGCTAGGAGTGTTTCTTTCAGGTTTTCTGCAATTTGCCTTTAAAATATCTAGGTTTTACTCACTTGTAAGTATTTGTTTCCCAAAACAGTTGAACTAAAAATTGTTACCCTAAGGCAATCATATATTTTGTTTCTGATAGCTAAATATATGTGAAGAAGAAAGTGAGTAGAAATCCACATTCTTAAATTCTTTTAATTTTTTGTAAGAATTTTTATTGCAAGGACTTTCAGTCTTCAAATGAGTATATTTAACCTGAATAATAACTGATGATTCAGTGGTCTGGATTAGTACAATTGGCTTCTGCTTTAAACTGATTGTTGTATAACTTTACATCACTCCAAGGAGCTGAAAAGGAATTAAACAAAACAAAACAGACAAAATAGTAATAATTAAAAAATAAACAAACAAACAACAAAACTCCTAACAAACCCCATTTTTATGTTTGAAAACACTGATAGGGTTTTTTTCACTCCAGAATATTTTCCTCACCAGAAATTCTTTCTGCATCCTCACTTTACACACAAGATATTCTCAGGAAAGGAAACCATGTTAACACATTTTACAATCTTAGCAGAGTAGACCTGACAAATATATGCAAAAGAATTATATGGAGTTGACTTCAATTATACTTTAAAGAAAAGTATTTTTGTTTGCTCCAACAACTTGTAATTAAATAAATACATTAATAAGTAAGTAAACAAAATACTTGGGAGATTTTAATGTACCACTCCACTGTTTTTTATTGTTGAACAATGTAAAAAATGGAAAAAGACTTTAAATAGAAGATGAAAAGTAACCTAAATTAATTTTCATGCATAGACATCTACAATAACATCCTTCTGATTGTTCACTGATGCTGACAATTCAAATGCTCCTTTACGGCAAGTAGTATTTACAGTTGTTCTTATGTAGAGATGCACAATGTTAAGTAACAGAAATAGATTGTCTCATAGGAAAAAGAAACGTGAGTGTTTTGGAACAGAAATGTCAACTTCAAAAAACTATTACTGACAAAGAAACATGAGTCTCTCAGATCAGTATGGCTGGGGGTTACCTTTTAGTATTGCTGCTAGTAAGTTCAGGTTTCTCTAAACTGCTGTCTTCTATAGTCTGATTTTAGAAATGGAAACCAAAATTTTCACCTGTGTATCAAACATAATCCCCTAAGATGAAGTAAAATCTTTTTATCATTACAAATATTGCAGCAGAGGGGCACCTGGATGTACAAGAACAGCTGGCCACTTGCTTCTGATCACATTGCAAAGGTGTTGGGCAATGCCAGGAACATTCTCTTTTGTTATAGAAGTTGAATTCAGAGTTCTATGAGAATCTCTATGTGAGTCCAATAATGTTAAGGAGTTCAAATAATAAAAGGCGAAGAAAGAATTTGAAGTGAATTATTCTACAAGTAAGTGTAAACCACTGCTAATAAAGAAAAGTGAGGTTTTATCTATTTATCGACCCTGAAGCATCTGCATTTTGCTTCATCACATAGATTGTCATGTATTTTAAAACTGTGCTTGGCAGAAAGGATGCAGATCTTAGAACACTGATAGAGAAACAACTACAAATTTGCAAATGAAAAACTGCCAACAATTCCTTATATAACTAAATGTTCATCTCCTTGAAATTAGCTGTGGAAATCATTCTATGAACACTGAAAACATCCAGTATGAGGCACCATCTGGTTGAGTGAATTGCCAGTATACATACCAGTATACTCATAAGGGATAAGACTTGATTCTCTGAGACGGCCTTCATGCCCACAAGAATTATATATTATATATTTTCGAAAACATTTCACTTAAATAAATAAATAGTTCATCAATGCGGCAGTCACTGCAGCGTGAAATTCAATCTGGCACCCAGGTGTACTGAGTGGTTGTCAGAGGGGATGGAACTAGGCAAGAAACTCCCTGGTTTGAATAGTTCAGTTTGCACAGGTATGAAATAACAAAAAAGTTATGCTCATTTTCCCTTATAAGCTATTTTGAAATCTCTTGGGAAGATCACTGTATAAAAGTATAAAGTAGAAAAGCCTTCTTCTCTGTGAAATCCTTTTTCATTTCTGTAAAAAGTTCTTGGCATTAATCAACACACTAATGCTCTGGCAATACATGCAAGAATATAATTCCATTCTTTGTTGCACTGCATAAATCTGAGATAATGGTTTAAGGCAGCTCAGAGGTATTTTCATTTTTCAGTCTTCACATTCCCTTAATGTGGGTCCTTCCTGAGTAATTTCCATAGCATAAAGATTGTTAACATAGTAAAGTTTTGCTTGTAGTTACCTAGATTTCCATCAAAAAGCCTTGCCAATGATACAACTGTAGATAATTACATTAAAGTGTGAAAATAATCTTATAAACTCCATAGATCATCCTCCAAAAAAATGTGATCCCATGATTTTCTTACAGAAAAAGAAAAAAACAGTTAGGCTTCATCTCATTGAAAAGTTGCAATTCATTAGCCTTTGATTAATGAACCTTAGTGTTTCTTATCTTCATTATTCAGTAGATCAGATAATTTTTTACAGTATCATGTAATGGTGTTTCTTCATAAAACCCAAGTTCATAAAAAATATACAACATTTGCTTCAGTAGTTCAGTCAATCACTCTGGTATATTAAGAACTTAACAATTTAGTAGTGCTAAAGTCAGCTTCCCTTCAGAATATTTCATGTTTTGCCTACCATCCCACTCAGAATATTCAGAGTTTATTGGGGTACTGTGTAATTGCTGTGCATGCTTCCCCTTTGGAAACTTAAAGAAGAATTGTCTCACTGAACTCAATTTTTCCTGGTATACATGGTAGTCATATTTTAAAGGGAAAGCAAGGTATATACCATTCTGAAATTTAAGGCAGGTTAGCCTGTCTGATAATACTTGATAAAAGAAAGTCTCCTTTACAAATCTGCATTTAGTTAATTTATTATGCATTAGTAATGATTATAGGGAATTTTTAGAATCATAAATCAGTTCTGTAAATGGATTCAGACAGAAATCAAAAATGTAAATACTGCTGCTAGGGTTTTCTAAGAAATTGCTGGAAGGGTGAGGATTTTTTGTTTGTTTTGCTGAAATTTCAAATCTGCTGGAAGGTAGTTTATAGCAGTTCAGTACGCATATGTGTGTATTAAAATATGTGACAGACAGAGTGCTATTTCATGTGCATGGGACTCCTAAATAGGATCTTTTTCTTTACTGTTTTTAATTTTTTTCCTTACCTGATAAAATCTGGTGTTCTATTATCTATAAAGGCCAATATTGCTGCATGAAAAAAAAAAAAGACTATGAGCATCCACATTCCTTCTCTACAACAAGCAATGGGAGAATAATCATATTATTTCCAGGGTTTCTGTAGAATGGTTGAGGAAAATATGGTCTCATAGCATTTTGTTGTAATTTCTGCCTTTTCCCAATTCAAAGGCTAAAGGAATATATTTACATAGTACTAAAAGAGAAGTCCTAATTTATTTTTATTTTTTTAAATGTTGGTTCTTAGCTGACTACAGCCTAAAATGTTCCAGAAATTAGTTAGGCCTGGGTTCCTCCTGTTTCTTTTAATGATTTATCTTTGCTGCCAGCTGAAATCCATTTTCTAATTTTCAGTTTGAATGTATCCATGGGTATCTTGATTATATGAGGCTGTTACAGTGTATTTCAGTTCAAGTTCCCATTTTCTTTCATTTGGTTTCAAACCCACTAATTAGTATAGAGAAACTCTTCTGATCTACTCTGGGCTGTTAGGGAACCTGTCTAATTTAGTTGCCTTTCTCTGTATTTGTGTGTATTTCTTTTCATCTTTTCCCTTCTGTTTGTAATCTGATTTTGCATAGAAATAAATTTCCTTGTTAAACAAGAGTCTATGCTTTCTGTTTTTATGGTGATATCACCTTATTATCCAAATTCTGTATGATGAAAACATGGACTTATTAGTCCCTTTTCTTTTACTTCCCATGTTATACTCCAAATTACTCAGTATCCAAAGTATGACTGCATCTAATTTCAGTTCTTTTGTTCTAGTTTTCAAGTTGTTCCTTGATGAGAACCCATTTCCTGTCATAGCAATGATGTAGGATAGCTTTTTTTTATCAGATACAATCAAGAAGCTCCTACTTTTACGACCATATAGTGAATGAAAACATTAATTACAACAAAGCCAATAGATGAAAAATTACTTTCTACTCACCATAGAGGGTCTACATAAAGTTATTGTTTCCTGTAATTGGTTACTTCTTCATTAATACTTTGGCTAACATCCATAGGATGCCTTTTTAACTTATTTTAACACAGTGCACTGATCCCTGCTATGTCCCTTGTATAGGGCATGAATTTCTGTATTTTTATCAAGGAAGAATGTTAGTACAAGAAGGTGATTGCTGATGTCTACTTTTATCTTTTAAATTTTACTTAGATGTGTTCCTTGAAAGGTCTTTCCTGTTTAATTGCCGTTATCTCTCTGTGAATGTCTCACTTCTAGCAAACAAACAGTACGTTCTATCAGTTAGACTTTTTTTAAATGCAATTTAAAGTGACAGTTTCTGCGAGGTTTGAAAAATCTTTAGTGAACAGAAATTTCATACTCAGAAAAATTCCTATTTGTTTTGTCAGACTTTTAAAAATTATTTTAATGTCTTAGTCTTGCTAACCTCCTTCCTGTTAAACTAGATAAATGAGCAAGTTTATATTGCTCCAGTGTTTTGATACCCCTTTTATTTAAACAAGCAGAAAGCTGGTAATGTTCTCACCCACTTGAAAATTTTTAATGGGGTTTTTCTTTTATTTATTTTTTTCTACACTAGTGAAATACTTCCACCAAAGTAAATATAGACACTGAAAGATAACTGTAGCTAACACTCTGCATGCCTATGAAACAGTTTCTACATAGACAATGTACTAAACTCCATTGAACACTTGTAAAAAACTGTAACAGCTGCCAACAGTGTAGACCTTCACAAATACCCTTGAAGAGAGACAACCTAGGGACAAGGTAATTCTTTGTAAGTGAAAATCTTGACCAATTAACTAACCAGAATTTATAAGGGATAAGACTACTGGACAGTTTGAAAATATCACTTGGTGATAATGCCATTTCCAAGTCTTTTAAAAACTGAGCATGGTAAAAACTGTGCTCCTGAAGATGTCTAGCACAGGTTTTTTGCATCTCTTGGGTTCTGCCATAAATGTTGTGTGCAAGCTGGCTAACGGTACATGTGATACCCTCTAGCAAAACATGACTACCACTGTTACCACTTCTCCAGGCAATACCAAGAAATTTTTTGTTCACTGTTAAATCCACTCCTTATACTATTATACAAGAAAGAGGTTGATTTTATTTATTATTTGCTTCCTGACTTATTGCAGGTAGCCAAGAATGGCATGTTCACAGACATTTTAAAGTGGTATCTGTACATTTTTTTTAGGATATTTATTTTGCAGGATATAAGCATATCTTGCAACATACAGATATATTTTTAGGGTGTAGCAAGGATCAAAATTTTTGGTTGCCAGATGTTACAATATTTCACTCAAATGAGATAAAGAAAATAGTCATAACACTTTGGAGAACCAAGTAGTTCTCTTTCTGTCACTGAGAGGCAACTTGGGCAACATCTGTGAGCATTAACATACATAGTAGAGGGTATGTAATGAAAATCTAGAAGCAGAAATTGCTTCTGACCAGCCCCCCACCATGGGCAGGAATACCTTCCACTAGACCAGGTTGCTCAGAGACCCATACAACCTGGCCTTGAGCCCTTCCAGGGATGAGGCATCCACAGCTTCTCTGGGCAACCTGTTCCTGTACCTCAACACCCTCAAAGTAAAGATTTTTTCCCTAATATCTAATCTAAACCTACAGTCTTTCAGTTTAAAACCATTACCCCTTGACCTACATGCCTTTGTAAATAGACTGTCTCCCGAGTTCATAGCAATAATACCATAAAAGAAAGTTCTCTGTTGAAAAGAAATTATTTCAGTGACAGACAAGGCATTGTTAGCATAGAAATGTCTCTGACATGAGTGCTATAATGCCAGTCATAATGGCTCAGAAGTACCTCGAAGAAGCAATTACATTCAAAAGATTCTAAGTTTGCATTTGGTGGGTTATGAGTGGTTTGGCTTATTATGAGTTAACTTGAATTTTTATCTACTGAAACCCTTTTAGAACAAGGAGATCATATAAACATGATGGTACCTTATAATCCAGCAAAATGCTTTTTGTTTAGGAACAGCCCATTGTTTCAAAAGACATTTTATAGTTAAGAAAAATTAAATGTATTTCACAAATGGATCCTGATAAAGTGTTACCTTTACTACTTGGAAAGGATTGCAACAGAGAATGTAGATGTCATTAACTTATGCTTAGTTGCAGAAGGGAATAGAAGGGCTTATTCTTCTCATCAAACACATTTGAGGAATTGATTTAGTCACAGTATTATACAGCCATTAGTTCAGCTCGGGCCATTGCGACCTAGCTGAGCAGGCAAGAGGCAGCCTTTTCTGGGCTGAGTTAGAGTACTGGAAGAATTTTGAGCAGAAGGGTGCTTTTTACTTCAGTTGGTCTTTTTTCTGAGACCACAGTTCCAAAGCTCTATTTGACATCACAGAAGATCAAGCAATCATAGTCTGCATATTAAGACTGTCTTGGCATTTGAATTGTTTAGTGTGCACAAGTTTTGGAAAACAATCTTATATGTGTGTGTATGTATATATTTTTTTTTTTTATCGTGAGAATTCTAGTACTTGAGAAGGGAATTCCTCCACAGGGAAATATTGTCTAAAGAGTCAGAAAAGAAACACAGATATCTTGTGTTGTTCATAAACCTAGACTTCCTACAGTGGGCCTCTACATACAAGCTAGACTGCAGAAATAATATACTTGGAGAAAGGTAGAATTAAACAGTTTATGGAACACATAAAGAAGCTGGAGAGGATAGGAAAAGTTTAGAGGCTAGAGGAAGGTACAGATTAATAACAAAGAGTAGTGAAGGAAATCCATTACAAAGAATAATGTCTAAGAAGGAGAATGTAGATCAGAGGCAAAGAAAGTTGCTTTGACAATTTCTTTTTTTCCTTTTATTTTTGTCTAAGCCTTTTTGCTCCATTCTGAAGCAAAATATATACCTACTTTGCTCCATTCTGAAGCAAAATATATACCTACTATTCAGAAAAATAATATATACAAAAAATAAAAATAATTTAATGGAGCCAATTTTTAAAAAGGTCAGCCAGGAACCCTCTGTTTTTTGATTTCTTCAGGTACTCAATTTCCCATTTTACTTTTACCCATCATATGGGTAATTTGGGACTTTTCTGTGTACTTTACTGAATAATTGACTAAATGAGGGCAGATGTTACTGGAACTAAGTCTGAGAGCTAATGGAAGAGGAATGTCTCTCTTCAGTAAAAGTAGAACACTAAACACAGCAGATGTTTTCACAATTTAATTTCATTCACGTTTTATCCAGAACGTTATGTTAAATAAAGCTTGTCTAGGAACGTGCCTTATGCAATGCACCTGAATTATCTCTTAGTACATTCTCACCTAATTAGTATCTTTTCCATGCATGTGGGATATTAACATTGGCAAATGTCTAGCAGCCCAACAAGGGACCTGTTAAACTGCACTAAGAATGTTTTGTTGCTGCACCAACTTTGGGACAATAGAAACAAGTCACCTATAAGAACTTAAGATTTTAGATATTTAAATCTAATAGTATGCTTTGGGGACACAGATTTCAAGTATCAGCTACACTTTGTATAATGGATGCACGGTTTTATGACTATGCAACGAATTAAGGCGATTGTTATTTTGATGTTATTATTGAGATAGGATATTGCCCACTCATACTAACTGTAGTCAGACTATCACAATAGAAAGATATTTTCATTTAAAACAACACATTCTTAATTTTTAAGCACAATGTTAAATCATTGCTTCAAAAATTTTCATTCTATCTAAAAATTTTGAATTTTTAGAAACTTACTCAATTTGAAATATACTTACCAACTTGGTACCATATTTGTTATCATTTGTGTGGGATCTAGATGAAATATAGTAGCAATTTTTAATAAAAATAGTGGGAGGAAATAAATGGAAAGGGGGAAAAAGAGACATTTATTTATTGAAGTTACAGGAAAAGTCCAATTTAGGAAAAATCCTAAATTTGTTAGGATTACATTTGCTAAGTCATTCAAGAAGTGGCTTATCAGAAATGTCTGAAAATAATTCAGGTGTGGATAGGGAAGCTAAGCATGTGCAGCAAACTGTCTTCAGGGTTACATGCTTTAAAAGGACATCCGAATGGATGTTCTTTGAATTTGACATTTATATAAAACCTAGATGTGAAATGGGAACCATGCAAGTACAATGATACAAGAAAACCTATCCAAAAGACACATGAGGAAAAATTGGAGAGCTAAGCACATGTCTCAGTTTAAAATAATACCGAGATGTCTATCAAGGAAGGTGAGGAAGCCTTTTGGACTAGGAAGGAGGTGGGGAGAGAGCTCTCCCTGAAAAACCACCACAACCTTTGAAATTAAGAGACTTTAATCAGAAAATGTAGAGAAAAGGATAGCAGTCCTTTACTACAAATATATATATATGTGTATCCAAAAAATAAACAAACAAACAAGCAACAAAAAAGCAACAGAACAAACAGCAACAATATAACCAAAACTTTCAAACAAATCAAGTGATATCTCTGCCCCCTCAGTGCAGTTCTATTTACAGACAGCGGGAGGTGATGCCGCACCTCAGGAGGCACCAGCCATGGTCACTCATGGGCTCCAGCAAGGCATAGGTTGGGGTAGGGAGATGTGCTGGTTCTGAAAGCTCACATGGGAATGGCAGCCACAGGGAACAGGGGGAAACCTTTCCCTTGGGCAGTGTAAAGACCCTCCTTGTCCTTTGTCTGAAAGTGTTGGGAGATGGGGGGTTAGCAACTCCTCTGCAGATGGCATCGGCCCTCAAGGAGTCTGTAGCAAATCCAAGCAGTGGCAACTGCTCTCTCTGAAGAACTGTACATGGTGCACAGAGTTGGGGGCTGAGCCAGGGGAACTCCTCCCAGTGCTTCCACTAGCCCAGCAAACGATGGCTGGCACACAGAAGCAGCCAGAGAAGCAGAGAAGCGTGACAAAAAACCGGAAACCATTCTCCCCTGTCCCTACTTCCCCCAATCTTCTCCCCAGCCATCCAGTTGGAATGCAAAGCTATTAGTCATCCCTTTGATTAGGCTTTAGACAGTTAGCCGGCTCTGGGAGCAGGTAGTGAGGGGTTGGGCTTCCACAAGCCATCTCTTCTGGCCTCCAACTCCCAAGCCAAGGTGTTGGTAAGGGACAGAAAAAAAATTCCACGGAAGATTTTGAAATTGTAATAGCACAGAACTGTATATCTGTTGTGTGTACATAATAAGACCAAAAAAAAAAAATAATTTTCAGTGGTTTTCCAGGAAAAAAACAGAGACATCAGATACAACACTAAAGCTTGGCCAGAAAAATAGTACTGGACCCTGTAAGCAGAGTAGTCACATTCTTTGGCAGAAAGACAAACCCTGTGGAGCAGAACTATGGGGAACACTAAAGTTCACTTTTTTGAAGGTAATTCAGTTTAGATAATATTTGATATTTGTAATATCTCAAAAGAATTTTTAAATTAATATTATCTTCAGTGGCAATATGTATATATGTGTGCTACAACTTCAGTGCTATACATGTTCTTCTAGTGTTCTTAAGTATTAAACTCCAAAGCAGAAATAACAGAGGTGCAAAAGATGTTCTACATTCCAGTGTAAAATCAGTCACTATGGAAACTACTTGAGTAATGTCAGAAAGTATGTTAATAGTAATTCAGAGGGGATATCACACTTCAATCTCTTCTTATTAAATATAGTTGCAATATTATTAGAATATGTGTGCCTGTAAGAGAGGCTGTGTTCACTCATATGAATTGCATCATAACATCAATTAAGATTTGGAAGCAGATTTTGTGTCTTTTTGACATTTTCATGGTCTTACACTTCATGCATAATCCGAAAGGTCAGAAACTTATGGTAAAGTCACAGCAGTATGTTAAATATGTCTGAACTGGAGAAAAACTGTAATGTGAAATGTAATGTGAAAGCTTCTGACAAAGAATCACTGTGACTCAAAAGGTCAATATAGTTTCAGGTAATTCTATTAATTTAACTGGGCCATGCTCTGGACATAAAATTTAGGACACTTCAGGTCTTGTATCAAGGTATTTAGTCTAAAATTTTGTTCACTTATTACAAAAGATTTCATTAAATAAATTAATGTGAATTCATACTTAGCTTTTGGCTGGAAATTACCATTATTTTTAAAACACTTCTTTTTATATGATTGAATTAATTTTTTTTCAGTCTTGGAGAGCAAACTAAAGTCTTTCTTTTTTATATTTGGGTAATGTTTATTTCTTAATATGGTAATAATGGGCAGGGGAGAAAGAAGTGAGCAAAATAAGATTGATTATTAAAACACTGACCTTAAAGAGACTGCTTTTTGGAAAATCTCTTCTGGGAGAACCAGTTGACTTTAGTTAAAAATGTAGCATTTATGAATTCTATGTTCAGGAAAAAAAATCCCACTTTTTAACAGGGAAGAAAATCAGATACTTATGAAACCAATTGCATCTAGAATACCACAAGTCTCCAAACTCTTCATTATTTCCTCTTTGTCTTTTCCCCAAATCTGTTCTGGTTCTAGATAATAGGGTTAATAATGACTAAGAACACTGTTGCTTAAGTACTTTTCAGGACTTTTTTTAAATGCTGCAGAGTTATTTACATGAATTACCCTTATGTATAAAAGTTAAATTTCCTATTATATTTTAATTATTTCAAACTTATCTCTAGAGTAGAAAGAACTTCTTATCCTTCGGATAACAAAGTTTGGTAAAGTTTTTCAGGACCACTGCAATAGAAGAGAGTTCTCTGAAATCCTATGCCAAAATAATAGGGTAGGTAAAGGTCAGTTAGACTTGGTAGTGGGAGCTATAGCTGCTTTCTGCTGTGTGGTATGGAAGATCTGTACTGATAATAAATTGTTTGGTCTCTGAAAATTGAGGTATACATTTAAAAACTAGGGAATCTGTATGTCTTTGCCTGTAGAATTAGAAATACAGAACTAAAATTTTCATCAGACTTGGAACAAACAGCAGGGTCCATGGTCTTTTTTAGAACTGTATATTTCACTTTAGGAGAAGGAAGAACAAAATAGTTTATTTTAGTGAAAGGTATTTATCAAAGAGTTTTCAACACTGCAAAAGTGTATTCAGCACAGTTATTCCTCTCATCATAGCCATTCCATAATTATTGTTACTTTTATGTAAAAAATTCTGTCTGTTTGACATATATTTTTCCTTATCATCAAATTGAGTTATGATCCCATGATTACACACGAACATACAAACAAACCTGGGAAATGAGAGAAATAAAAGTCTTCCTGATTCAAGAATATTATGTGATGTATTTAAACTGACTCTAAGTAAATGTGACTTTGGTACAGGGAAACACACCTAAAGTGCTGTGTGGTATTTAGTCCCATTTCAACAATTGTAAGATAAAGTAGATGACTTGAGTACCTTTTTAGTAAATGTTTAAAAAAATTACTTATTGTACCACAGATAGTGGTGTTCCTACAATGCACCCAAAAAAATATTTACAAAATACACAAGTGCTTCATTTTTCTTTCAGTCCATGGATCACACTAAGCATAGTCATGCTGTTTGTTTCCGAGTGTCTAACTATTCTGATATTTTCAAAGGTATATATATATATATATATATATATATATATAATTGTTCCATGCCTGAGTAGTTTGCCCACTAAACCCATCTCAGCTTCAGCTTTTGGTGGAATATTTCTCCTTAAGTTTTAAAATAACTTTACCACTGATATGTTTCTGGCCCTAACAGACCTCCGTAAAGATGGGAAAACAATGCTGAACTGAAGATGAGAAAAGCTAATACATCTTTTCAAATATTTCCTTGAAAATAGAGAGGAATGGAGCCAAATGAACAGCAACAGCACTGTACCACAGTTTATTGACTCATTCTTATCAGTTCACTCCTCGGTCTGTCAAAACAGTTATTATTTTAGAATCTATACTGAATGTTTGTTATGATCCTTTGATGATAACACTTAGCTTTCTTCCAGTACTTGTTTGTGAAGCTTAGAATTTTAACTCAGTGTCTATGTCTTACTTATAGTCCCAGAGTCTATCATTTAGCAGGTTTTTATAATTCCATCTCTGCATTCCTTGTGTACACTTGCATTTTTCAAGTGTCAGCAAGGTATAAGCAAACAAATGCCTCTGAACTTGTAATTATTGAAGATACTCTTTCTTAAATGTTTATAGGTCTGTTGATATAGGACAGTTATAAGGTAATTGACATATGGTAGCCATGTGGGATGAAATCTAATTCTTCTTTCTTAGGCAGTCTTTGGGGACTGACTTTTTATGCAGGCATGACTTATTTTGTCTGTTCCAGGCAGGCTCCTTCACCAGGAACTGCTGCAAATTTATTTATCTTTTCCCAAGATCTGTGTTTGTGTGACTTCTCTGTATATATATCTTCATTTAAATGTTCTGCTTGGAAATTTTTCATTCCCCAAAAGTCTTTCTAAGATATAGAAAGGAAATAAAAGGCTCATCTACTTTCTTTTAAGTAAATGCCTTGTCTTTTAACAGTAGAGAAAAAGGGGACAATGTGTTGTCAAGCATGTTAGAACTAAAACAAACCCTGTCTGTTTGTACACAATGTTCTTGTAAAACTTGTGCAGTGAATGAACTGAACTAAAAAGTTCTGTTACTATTGCATGTTTGTGAGAGACAATTTCTCTACAGAAACTTTGATAACACCTACAAAAGCACTCATGTCATTCATATTAAAAAGTTTTCATCACTTTGCAATATCAATAAAATTATCAACATATTGCCTCCATTTAACAACGGTAAAAATAATACTGTGATATTTGGCCAAACACTCCGGGTCTTGCATATTCTAATTTTTTTACATTTGACATCAGATAGAAATTTTACATAAAATTTCTTACAGTAATGTTACAAAAGGAAAATGTACTAAAAGCACATTTCAAGATAAATTAGTTCATTTATAGCTTGAGTTGATTGCTTGCATTTAGCTCTGGAACCCATTGTTTGAATGGTGTATTGCAGTACTTTGCCTCTGAAAATTGATAAAAATTTTACCAGATGATGTGTAATTTAAAATTATGTGCTTCTTTTTCATTTTATATGTAATAGCAGAGAGAGGTTGACTGAGGTCCACCTCAGTTCTCTTGGTCTTAAACCCAGATTTGTAAATATGTAGTATCCTCATGAACACAGATCAGAACTGATGTAACATTGGAACACATAGGAAACATTTTCTGAATCCAAATTTAAGGTTTATCTTCTATTGACTCTATGTTCTTACTACCAGATTCACAGAAATACTGCTTTTTTAGCTCCCTTCTAGGATTAATGTGGGATGGAGCAACTATAAAACATCCATTCAGCTTTTAAAGGTTGGAAGAAATAAAACATAAAGATGCAGACTTCGATCTGTGAAGAGTCACAGCTCATATTGCCTAAGCAAGCCAGTTTTTTGGTTCTGCAACCCAAACAGAGTAGTTGTTCATCATCTCCTAGGGTTGATAGGACTTAGCACACATGTACTCCTGGTTGTAACCAGCTAATAGTAATTGTGCTCTTTTGATGACAAGACTAATTTATGGAAAGTCTGTGGACAGAGTGGTAGTAGAACACTGTTCTGTCCATCATCAATAAGTGAAAGGTTTCAGTGGATTTCCAAATCACTTAAGGTGGGAGTCTACATCAGGATCATAGACCACCAAAAAGAGAATTACTATAGTTGGAAATCTTACACATCATGTGATTCTGACTTTGTATCTGTTTCCACATCATGTTATTTTTTAAGGAGAGCTTGGCCAGTTTTGAAAGCCCAGAAAGCTGTACCATCTCTTAAACCTGTGCGCTGCCACTGGAGCTAAATGAGCCTGTCCTTATTTCATTTTTGTCTCCTTTGTTCTATTAATACTGAACAGGAACAGAGTATGATACATACTCCAGATCAATGTATTTTATTTCCAGTATAAATTTGATTTTTCAACTATGCTTACATTTTGGTTATAATACCCAAGTTTCAAAACATAAAAATCAACATATATTGCTCTGTGCTGCTTGATTTGTTAGTGAAGTACAGTTGTTGCATACTTGGATTAGCTAATAGAATGAAATGATTTTATACAGTTAGTCTCATCAGTACCACCTGCCAATGCTTCTCCTGCAGTGCAGATCAGAGAAGCAAGAGATTTCTCACTGCATGTATAAACATACTACAGTGCATTCCTAATAAAACTGCTGGCCCCTGGCTTGTGGCACGGGTGGCAGATATATTGGTAGTGGTTTACAAGGCTATTGTGTGCTGTTTTCTGAAAACTGGCTGTAAAGCAGTTACATTCTGCTTTGCAATTCTTTATTACAGGATCTGTACATCTGCAGGGGTTTCTGTTCTGTGAAGCAAGCAGAGAGGCAGACAAACAGTCTGTAGAACACCAGTGCTGGGTCATCAGCTGCTCATCTGACTGAGGAAATAAAAAGGCAGGGTGCTCTAAAGTGAAAAGAAATAGCTTTTGACAATCCATTGTTGTGGAACACCAAAAATCTGTCACTCATATGACTCCTGTAAACTGACTCAAAAAGCTAATTAAACTCTCAAATGAACCTTGAGTGGTCTTGAAACACATTTATGATTTTGCTACAGGCTCTTGAAGTATAAGACAGATAGATAGAAGTAGTACCTACCCTTCCTGAAGAAAGATTTTCACCTTGTATTGAAGGTCCTCCCATTATAAAATTTTGTCCCTTTGCTTTACAGCATTATGGATTGCCCATCAGTTTTGAAAGATCATTTCAACCAGTCATTGTCTTCTTCACACTCAGAAATGGCAAAAATTTTCTATTGTTTCTCTGAGATAGTGAATACTGAATAAGTTGGTCATATCTTTTAATTCTGTTCTATATTGAAGCATTCTACTTTGAAGTTTGAACTACAGAAAACAACTGTTTTTTTCAGGTTATTAAGCCCACTAGTTAAAAACAGGAAGGTGAAATTGCTTACAGTGCATTTACTGATATAGCCACTAGATGACTGTGGTACTGTGAAGGAAGTAAGAAGAGAATTACTGAGGAAGGAAGGAAGTAACAATAGAATCACCTGCATTAATTGTTGCTCTGTGGTAGTGGACCTAATGGANACCAGCTGCCGCATTGCTCAATTTTCCTTTATGTCATATTATTTAAAAATGTATAAAGGGTTAGAAATACATTTTAGTAATGCATTTAACCGAAATTCAACATTTCTGACAGTGAGAAGAGGAGGGAGAACATGCCCTTAATTTGAAAACAGACCATGACAGAATTCACAGGTTCCCTATTGCAATGTATTCTATTATTTATACTATGTATACTATTATTTATACTAGTAATTTATAATTCTTCCAGTACTTGTTTTAGAATTTTAACTCAGTGTCTANTCACTCCTCGGTCTGTCAAAACAGTTATTATTTTAGAATCTATACTGAATGTTTGTTATGATCCTTTGATGATAACACTTAGCTTTCTTCCAGTACTTGTTTGTGAAGCTTAGAATTTTAACTCAGTGTCTATGTCTTACTTATAGTCCCAGAGTCTATCATTTAGCAGGTTTTTATAATTCCATCTCTGCATTCCTTGTATACACTTGCATTTATAATTATATTTATATATATTTATAATTATATATATTTATAATTATATTATTTATTATTATACATTTATTATTATCATATATTATTTATATATTTATAATTATATTTATAATAGTATACTATGTATACTATTATTTTTTCCTGCCTACTTTATACTTACCTCTTCTCCTTGTCATTCACATACAGTAAATTAGAATTTCAAAATTTAGGGTGTTATCAGCTAATTATTTTTTGCTGCTTCTCCAAATTTTTATTTTTCCAATGGAAAACAATCCTTGCTATACTGTAATAGAGTTTGCAGAAGCAGAAATCCCTGGTGAAAGAAGGAGTAGGCAGCTGCTAATACCTCTACTGTTCTTAAACTGCCTTGGGTATGCTCAGAGAAGAAAATTTAGCTGCCAAATGATTTTGCGTATTCCTTTTCCAGTTCTTTAACAGTTCACTGCCTCACATCTAGCCAATGTCTCTGCAGAAAGCTTTTGAAAGCATTTTGAATTGTGAAGTGCTTTCAGTAATATTGAAACCTTGGAATGTCCTGGACACTTGTTTTGCCAGACTGGAAACTGAAAATGCTGTTAAAGCATTTCATTACATTTGAATTGTTACAGATTTTGAATGAAAGTCACAATGATACCTATAAAGGTCTGATCTTGTGAGAGATGGCAGCTCTTATTGTCATTGTTTCTGCTGCTTTTGACTTGCTTGTATTAGCTGTAGATTATAATCTTAAAACACGGGGGAAAAAAGAAAAAAGGTTGCATTTCAGATATCCGTGAGGAAGCATATCCACTTTATTTTTCTTTTTTCTTCATGGCTGGGTGTTCATGACTGTAAACGTCAAAGGATTTGCAAAACTCAAAGGTAAAAATATGGTATTTAGTTGCAAGACTTTACCCCATTTAGTAATCTTATGAGTTAGTGAATTCACACCCTTGTTAAACTGATTTTTGTTTTTACTAAACAGGGTGCTGTTACTAAATTCTTATGTTAGAGAATAAAGTTTGGTCAACTGTTAGGGATAAAAGAGATAAATTTTTGCCTTTAGAACTGTGTATGTCTAACTCTGTTGAATGATTGTTCTTTAAAATCCAGAATTATTTTATTTTCAGTAAATAACTTCAGATATTGATTCTTGTAGATACTTGCAGATACTGATTCCTTAATTACAATATTTTATTTGTCATTGAAGTCATATCATGATTTATATGTACAAAGTAAAATAAGCAACAAAATTCAATTTCTCATTTAGTAGTTTTTATGTCAAAACTGAGATCCACAATTGCATCCTGAAAGAGTTTGTGAAACTTGCATGTCTGTCTAATGGGTACAGTATAGATTTGCAGCAGAAATGATCAAATAACTTTGAAAACGGCCTCAGGCAGAGTGTACTGCAGTCACCTGATTCTGGAGGATGGTATTACACAGGAGAATATAAAGTGCTATTTACCATTTTTTGACATCTTTGAAGAGACATACTCTACACTGGAAAAATGAATAGTATGCCCACACTGATTCGGATTAACAATGAGAGAAAGTGAGACATGAATGTAGTGAAGGTTCCCTTTTATCATCTCCCAGCTTCCAGCAAGTTGTGAATCAAGTACTTCATGGATTGAATGTAATCTCTTCGTATTGAATAGGTCAAGATAGATTTTTTTTTTTGCCATTATTTTTCTTGTTTTCTGAATTCATGTACATTTTTCTCATCATCTACATCTGTGGTACTGTCTGCTTACTTGTTGAATGAAGCGCATCTTATATTTTCAACAGCTTTCCAGTTTGTTTTGATGGTCTCTCTTTTTTTCATACTATGAGGGACAATCAGTAATCATTCCCTCTTCAGGTTATTGTCCCACCTATGACAATTTTGTAATCAACTACTGCATTTTCTTTGTCATCTTTTTAGTTGATAAGAGGCCTCATCCCTTCAGCAGTTACTCAAAGAGAGACATTATGGTCCTTTGTTTGTCCTTGTTGCCCTTCTCTGCACTTATTCTTTTTCTACTGTTACTTCAGAGGATGGGAAGATTTAAAGTGTTATTGAAATATTTTGGTTTGGGTTGTTTCCTTTAACAATAGTTCTTAATATTCAATACTTTTTTACTGTTTTTCACTATAAGTGTAAGATAGAAATGTGATGGTTTAAATTTTACAGGGCAGATGAACAAGAAGATAATTTATGATCATGTGCACCTTATCTGATGTGTGTTGGTCACCGTGATGAGAGGTTATCCAGGTTTTATATTATATTGGGTGGAAACTAATATGAGCAATTTACAAGATGCATATTAAGTGATCTTTTGAGTTAGTGCAAATAGTACATATGAATATTTATTTTACATTCTAATGTTTCCTCTTTGTGATCTGCCAGTTTGCTAGATGCTTGTGGCTAGTCAGTGTTCAGTTTTGGCTCTATACGTTTTCAGGCCAGAATAGCACACAGTTATACTGAAATGCATATTCATACTAGTGAATAACTGCAAACACTAAAAACAAGGCTGTTTGAAGAGCTGGAGATAAGATGATAGAGACAGTGTTTCTGATCATTAGCCTGAGAGCTAGGATGATGGTCAGAGATAAATATTTTTATATAATTTTGACTACAAACCCCTTTAAATTTGGGAAATTTGTTGTTAAGTACACCAATTTCTTATGGGTTTGGTTTTTTTGATGGTTTGGCCTCTCTGGGAGGTTTGTATTTCACCTACAGTCCAAGTCAGATCATCCAACTTTATTTGGAAACAAGAGTTTCCTGGAGGAGTCTGATTTTGAAAGAGAGGATTCTACATGTTGATTTTTTCTTTTCCCTGATTGATGGTGCTTTTTTCAATATTCAAAACTTGGTTGCAAGAAGAAAGGGAACTCATTTTATATTTATTTTCTCCCCAACTTTGCAGTACATTCAAAGTGGTCTTATTGTTGATGCTAATATACAGTCCAAACAAACTGAAAATAAAATGAAAGCACCATTTACAGGAGGCAGTAGTTTGTTACAGTATAATTTGGGAAAAAATAGCTCAAATTTAAAGCCAAATATGCTGTTTTCTGTTGTGTCTTCTGAGCATGCTAAACAGAAGAAAGATATTTGAGTCCAGTGAGCACAGCAAAACTAATCTCTCACACATGCTGTTGCTGGAGTGTGAAACAAAAGGATCACAAATTTTTCCTCCTAATCATGTATTAACTAACTGACACAGAAACAGCGATGATGTAGTTGGACAGAGAATTCACTACTTTAGAAAAGCTCATTAGATTATAAAATCCCTTAGTAGTTTCCATGGTATGTATTTTTTCTTCTTTATTTCTGTGGTGAAAGATGCATGTATACAGACTGGATTCTATTTCTTGATTCTGTTCAATTGTCATTTTTTTTTGTCATTCTACATTGCCACATTTAACTTATATATATATAATACAAATTACATATTTTTGTATAGGCAGATATTTAAAGTTCAACACCATTACCTCTGTAATATTTATCTAAGCTATCAAGATTTAGAAATCCTAACCCACAAAATGTATTAGTTTGCTGGAGAACATTTCCAATGCATGTTCAAATCAGTTCTTCCTTAAAAGTCATCACAGTAAAGTAATAAGCTTTGAGTATTTCAAAACTAGAACAACTTGCTCTAGATTAACTTGCCCTTCAAATTGGTCTTAATGTCACCAGTGGTGATTTATTTTTTTTTAATGAACTTCAAATTGAGACTTGCAAGTACTAAAAGACATACAAGCAGATTAGAAGAATCTGTATTCATACTAATCATTATTTCTAAAACAAAGAAATAAATTAAATTAATTACATTAATAAAGACAAAATTCACTCATGCAAAGTAACTATTTCTAAGTATGATTAATTAAAAGCTACAATTTTTAAAACTGTACTATGTCTTTGAAAACTTTCTGTAGGTGAATTAATTGTGATTAACAACATACATTTTGGAAACAGAATGTGGATTGGTGCTTTTTAATTATTTGTATCTAGTCGTATATAGAAAAAAAAAAAAAAAAAAGACTACCAAGAAGCTATGGTGACATTATCCTCTGGGAAAAAAAAAAAAAGGACTTGAAAAATCTTCTTTTTCAGAGTAATCTCATTTTAGAACACAGTGGTGGAGATTGCAAGGAGCCACTTCAGAATAAAAATCAGATGTAAAAATTTGCAGTTTTCATCTTGCTCTGATCTTGAGTAGTTTCTAAACTCATTCCTTAAATCCTCCTTTTATCATTTGCTAGACTGGAAAAATAATACTTTTTGGTTTTTCTTTTAAGCTCATTTCTTCTCCCTTGATTCTGTGGCAGCTTGTGTAGAAGTAAGGGCTGCTTCAAACTGCCCACCTCCAACCATTCAAATAAGTGTGGCAGACCAATAACATCACAAAGAATGTACTGCTAAGGTGAGAGTATGCAATGTCATTGTTTTCCCACACATAAATATCTTCAGTTTAGAATCTTTTTTAAATGTACTAAAAATGTACTAAAAGCAGTCAGTGTTGGATTGACTAGATTATGCTGTTGGATGATCATCCGGGTGATACCAAACCACATACACAGGCAAGTGAATGAGAAATTCTGTCCTCTATAAAGTGAAACCTTTCTAGTGTAGGAGAAAGAATTGAAACACTCAGCTCAGAGACTAAGATTGTTTAGCTGATAGAGCATGAAATTACCTCAGTGTGGAGGAAAAAACATTTTGCTTATTTTCTGAGGTTTAATTAACTTTTGATTAATTTTTTGACTCTTAAACTGAGCTACCCTAAATAATAACTTCAACTTAAATTTATGTGTTTACTTCCTATGAATATATTCCAGTTGCAACATTTCTAAAGTCTGCATTAGAGATTTTAATGTTTAAACACTTCCCCCATAATTAATGTGCATGCACACACACACACATAAATTTGTAAATCTGGTCCCTTTATCATAGCTCCAGTTTTTCCTTTGAGAAAGTATTAAGGTTTTTGGCATAGTTAATTGGAGGGAAGAGTAAGAATTTGAAACCTTATGAATATCAGCCTGTAAAGAGTTTAGATAGATTAAATATTATATTTGTATTGTAGCGTTACAAAATGCCTAGCAGGAAAATCAACTACTGAAAAAATTAAGCATTCTGCATAATAAGAAAAGTATTCAGTTTGCTAATGTTTTCCACAGAGCTATATTTTCAGGACTTTTCAGGACTGAAAAATGAACTACAGTTACCTTTCCATTCTCTTGTTTTCAATAAGGAGGGATTAAATAATAATTAAAGAAAAAAAAAAGAAAGAAAATGGTCATGAGGAGGGAAGAAGGAGAATATGTACAAACTGAGAGCAAAAGATTTTTCCTAAGTCACCTTGAGAAACAAATTAATCAAAAGCATAGAAGAGAAGGAAAACTTTAAACTAAGAGTCTTCCTCACAGTCCTTTTTAATCTAGACACAAAGATTTTTACTGGAGGTGGGATTTCTGAGGAATCAGACTGTTGCATGAAAGTACTTGGCTATATATTCTTATTCCTTCATCTAAATGGAACAACAAGTTTTTATCATCTTTATAAAAATGGTCTCCTAGGTTTAGGTTTTGGTTTGTGATGAATTAAGTATCACAGCTTAATTCCAGAAAGACCTTTCTTCAAGAGAACGCACTCACTGCACTCCTCTAGACTTAATTTTCCCCACTATGACATTGTGTACTTCTTTTCTGAATATGTCATCATGTTTTTTCCAGCTTCTCTAGTCTCATTAGTATTACCAGTTTCTAAGATTTACTGTCCCCTTCATCTTTGCTTTACCAAGCTATTTAGGTTTGACTTACTAACCATTACAGCCAGCTGTACCTTGTTCATGAGAATCAAACTACTTTCTGCTACTTTTTGTCACCTTGTTTCTCTGTTCTGTCTTAACAGAGAACTTTTCATATTTCCTCTTTTAACTTGTCACTTCTGAAGGCTTTCATAGTCTAATGTATTCTTCTACTGAAGACGACAAGCTGGCATGTAATTTGCATGAACTGCTTTCAAGATCTGCTTCTAAACATGACAGTCTGCTGAGCTGCTGTCACAGGTAGAGTGTTAATACCTCTTCCCATTAAAGGCACAAACTGTGCAGAAAGCACATGGAGGAGTGATGGGTCAGACTGCTTTTCTTATACTTCTTAAAAGCAGAATGCTTTGCCACAGCTATTGCCATAACTGGGTTTGAGAAAAATAACTATTCAAAACAAACACATAACCTTTTCTTCCCAAATGTGGTGTCATCTCAGAGATTAATGAAATAGAAAACAGATTTTCTAGATAAGTGATAACTTTCTGGATATCAGGATGCCTGTGAACTCAAGCACAGGCAGTCTTCAAAGTGAGTTATTGTGTCTGAGGTAATTGCCATTTTAGGCTGCCAGTTCTACAAAGGATTAAGCATCCATTGTGTAGTAGAAGGCAATTCAGCTAAATATATGATTTTGTGTCTTTCTGTCATAGTAAAATCTGCTGTTGAATCAAGCCTATTGTGTCAAGTATGGCATATAGGAATTTTTCTTTTACCTAATTATGAGTTAGTCTGAAGCTTTTGTTGCAAATATCCCTTCAAGTGAAGAAGGAGGGCCTCAGCAGCTTTTGTGGGAAGAAGATGGCTTAAACTGTACTCAGAAATCACCTTCCTGGATTTTTGCTTCTTTCAGGGTTGTGATGATTAACTCAAGCCTACATTTTATTACATTTTTGTTTATTGAGTACAGATACACATAATGATTTCACTGTCAGCTGGCTTAACCATTCAGCTACTGTGATCTTACCAAGTCCTTAATCCAAGTTTGGAAAAAATATACAAAAGTTTCTTTTTTTTTCCCCTAGTACAATTCTATCTTGTGGCAATCCTTTCCTGTGCAGGCTCTGACTTGTTTGCATTCCCCAAAGTGTCCTCAAGGCTCTTTTAAAAATAAAGGCCTCTTTTTGTGTGTCTCTTCTTTGAAATGCAGAAAATTGTCTCAATTTTCTTTGAGTAATGAACTGCTGGAGCTAATGAATGCTGTGGAATGGGGAGGAAAATCAAGGAATAAAATCCCTAAAACTCATGGGTTGAGCAGCTGAGGTCACTTGCTTTGTTCAGCCCAGAGAAGAGAAGACTAAGGGGAGACCTCATCACAGTTTATAGCTTCCTCACTAGGCAAAGCAGAGGGACAGGCACTGATCTCTTCTGTCTGGTGACCAGTGAAGGACCCAAATGAATGGCATGAAGCTGTGTCAGGGAAGGTTTAGGTTAGATACTGGGAGAAGGTTCCTCACCCATATGCTAGCTGACCACTGGAACAGACTCCTCAGGGAAGTGGTCACAGCACCAAGGTTGACACAGCTTAAGAAGTATTTTGGACAACAGTCTTAAGGCACATGGTGTGATTCTTGAAGTTGTCCTGTGCAAGGCCAGAAGTTCAACTTTGATGATCCTTGTGGATCCTTTCCAGTTCAGGATGTCTTGTGATTCATTACATTCAGTCATTACATTTGGAAAGCAAAAAAATGTGGCTTTCAAGTCCTTTTTTTGCTTTTCAGATTTTTATTTAAAATTATCTACCTTCACTGAACTTATCAATCTCCACTTCTAAAATCTATTGTAATCCTGATCCTTTTCATTATCTCTAAATTATTATGATATTTTATGAACATATAATATTTCAGGCTCTTGATCTGTATGCTAATGTGGATCACTGATGCCAGTTTGGAAAATGATGAAAAAGGCATTACTTCATAAAATTGGATTACAGACCAAAGCTAAAAGTTTGATTTAAATGTAACAGAATGCATTACACTATTCAAATATCAGGAATTTCTGTGTTGGCATTATTGATCATATTTAAGTGCAGGGGATAATCCTTTTCTTGTTGGGAAATGGTTAAGGAATATACACTAGTTCTCTACCTAGTTGCCTAGCAAGCTTTATCTCTATTGCTTTCCCCAAATCCCCAATCAAATCTGCAACTCTAAATTTTCATATATTTTTGCCTTGCTGGTGTTTGCAGTGTTCTATTACGGTAACGCCTACACAATTAGTTTTTATGGGGCTTTCTACACCCATTAAACATCTTGACATCCACTGCCTGGAGACATCGTCACCTTTAAAAAAAGATTCACACTTTTATACAGCAATCAGAGTATACAGGATGAAATAATACAATGTACTAGACCTACTATTCCATTGTAAAACACATTTTAGCTTTCAGGTTCAGTCATATGCCATAAGGTTTCTCAGACAATCACAACTATGTCGCACATACATAATTAAAATATCATTCCAGCCTTATGGAGATAAAGACATGTAGGACATGACACATAGGACTCATCTACTTTTCTATCAATTTAATCAGATAATTTTTCTACTCTAAATGTGAATTGATGCAAAATGTGAGGGCAGAAAGTTTGGTTGTATTAGTCTTTAGACAGCACAACTACGTGACTCATGGTTTCCCTATGTGTTATCTTTGTATGGCTCTTTAATAAAAGAAGCATATAAGCCCTAAGATTTGTTTAGAATCAAACCAAGGGAAGATCCAATTTCTCACTTGGACAATCTCCAACTTGACATAACTTCCTTCTGTTATGAATAGGGTTTTTATGTTTTTGAGAGCAGAGAGAGAGCAGCCTGTTTTAGGTAGCTGTTTCTATGAGACTTTAAAAGAAAGGAGAAAAAAAAATCTGTAATGTGAAAGATGTTCTCAGATGACTACAGTAGTGGAGCAGATATAAGGACAGGGCAACATTCAGTAAAAGCATTTTGAGGATAATCAGTCACAGGATACCTGAAACTGTGGTGAATTCCATTATCAAGGTCAAAACAGTGCATTTTCATTTTATAAAAAGCACATATCTTAGTAACAAAACACCACTAAGGACACACAGATTTCCTAGAGATAAAAACAGGTTATGCTATTGTGTTGGAAATTTGAAACAAATGTATATAGTTATCAATGAAGTGAAATGACATTTCTTTATACTGCACATTTACTTCAAATAAGAGTTGCCAACATTTTAAACTGTAAGCAGAGAATCTATAAAGTAATGTATTCATTTTCGGTGAGAAGAGAGATGTAATTCAGTTGATGAATTGGCAACTTTTACAAAGGGATATGTGCAATCAGCCTTAATTGTTTCAAAATTATCAGAACATGGCAAAGTAGAGACTATCAAAACTCAGCCTTGTAAAAATCAGTAATTATCAAAAAACATGCTTGCTTTGGTTCACTTGCTAAAAGATAACATTTCAGTACTGATAGGACAAAAATTATTTTTGGAAGTGAAAGATGTCTAGAAGCTTAATTTTATGTGCATTTTTTTTATCAATAATTACAATCAATTAGGTCTGTGTATTTACCGTAGTACTCAAAGACAAGGCAATGTAAAAGCATAAATGTGCAGGAATAAGATAGCTGGATTTTTGAACAAAAGATGACAGTTGGGTCATAAATGGCTCAAATTTAGTGTGAAAGTTCATTTCAATTTTTATTTTAAATATCATTATAATCATCATCATTGATGGTAGTAGTAGTATTATGCTTAATTATGGATATTCATTTGTAATTTTAGTACAACTCCTGCTTACACTGAAACAGAGATCCTAAAGCTACTCAAAAGTTTAATACGCTAACACGTTCTCTATCTTCCGTGCTTTTACTACCCAAGTTTTTGAAGTGGTATTCGAGAGTTCGTATGTAGCCTGTAGGGTCAGTGTAGGCCTTTTTATATATAAGTACAAAGTGGAGAAATTGACCATTCTGCTATTTACTGTGCAAGTACCCCTGTTTGCAAGCTGGGGCAGATTCTCACCCTGGTACTGAAATTGAAATTCCTTGGCCTCTGGGTAGCACTCCTGGGCTTGTTACAAATAATGTGATTTCTTCACACCATGGTCCTAAGGCTGGCAGCTGCATCTCAGACTGCCCCCTTTACTTATGCTGGTTTGGGAAAAAAATCAGGGAGATCTATACTGTGCAGTGTCTAGTGAACACACAGTGCAATGCACTTGTACCACACACATCTTTTTCCCTGCACATCTTATCCCCATACATCTTTTTCACTAGCATCACAAGATGACAGCTTGTAGAGCAGGTGAGATGGCAACTCATTCTTTTGCAGGCCATGACCCAAGTACTGAGTAGATAGAATAACCTCCAAAGTACTGGCAAGTGTCCCCTATGTTGGTGTGAATGATAGTGGTTTGGGACACTATTGTGAGAAGACCTCAGTGAGAGTCGCACACCCACAGCAATTTTCTACCAAAGGTAGCAATTTTATACATAGGTATAGCATCAATTTTGAAAGTGGTACACGTCCTTTTTTTTCATGTAAAAAGACATATATGCATGCAAAGTCATACCTAGTCATAAACATTCTGTACTGACACCTAAAACTCTCTTCTCTGTGGTGATATACTCTACTATTTGCTGACAACAATTGCCATGCAAATGTATTTCAGTGCTAATGCTGCTGCACTATTAAACAGGCATGAGAACATATTTAGTGAAGGGTTCCCTTTTCGCTGCAATGCCTGTTTTCTCTGCAACAACCGTTGTCTAGTCTCACACAGCGTACATTCCAGGGGAATATTCCTTTCATCTGTTTCTTAAGTCTCTCTCTCTATTCCTTCCAAAAATGTAAAGAACTAATTATAGCCACCAGAGCTGGATTTCTATTCTTTGACGGAGAGACCAGCTAATGATTCTAGAGATGAGGGGGAAGTGAGGAGAAACGTTGACCTCTGTGAAGAGAATACATCCTCTCTATAATCACTCATAAAACAGTCATATAGTCACTCTCCAAAAAGGGTTTTTCTGTGCTCCTACTTCTCTCTGATTTTGTAGAAGTCTCAGTTTCAAATCAACACTTCAACAACTAGAATTTACAGCACAAATCTATTTTAATTTGGAACAAACTAAATTATTTTTCCCCAAGTGAAGTGAGCCTGTTTTGCCAAAGGCAGTAACTGGTAAGTCTTTATCTCTGCCCAGGAACTTTCTCATCCCGCTGTCCTGTTAAAGAGGGGGAATGAGAGAGTGTCTGAATGGAAGTTTGGGCCTTAGCCAAGGGCAACAGTGTTAATTTGTGTTTATTAAAAGTCTAATTGCATATTCTTCCAGTGATATATGCATAGATTAACCTGAGACATCTGGTTTCAGGGTGTTCCTAAGCATAAAATAAACCACTGAATCATTCCTGTAGCAGCAAAAGCTTCCCTTGGCTCCCCCAAATTACTGACACATTTCAAGTTATTTAAATAAGGAGTGGTTTGGGGAATGGCAACATCTCAAAACAAAATTCCTTGTCAACAAAGCAATTCGTCCAACACAGGAAGAGGAAATGTTTTGGAAAGGTGGAAGTCAGTTGTATGGTTTGTTCAGGTGGTAGGTGGCCCTTGAATGGTATTTTCCCAGTAGCAGGTAAGTTGTTATAAGAACATCTGTGTATTCCATGTGTGACTAATATTCCAAGGAGCACTTGAACAAAATGTACACACAGAGATCACACCATGCATATTCAGCAAGATGCATGTCTGTAGATGCACATTTGGTTTTCTGAAGCATGAGACTTACTGCAGACAACATGTTCAAGTACATTGTCAGAGACAGAGAGTAGAAGTAATTTTTCATCTGATCAGTGAAATTAAGTACCTTTATTAGTTGAACAGAGGCAGCCTAAGCAGCTAGCAAATCCTATTGTTTGAGTAGTACTTCATGTGGTCACATCTGAGCATATAAAGAAATTTTCCAGCTTGTAATGCACTGTACTTAAAAATCACCTTAATACATCCAAGATAATAAAACAGAAAATAAAACTATAACTTAGTCCAGAAAGCCATATTAGGATGTTTAGTGAAACCACCTTCTGAAGAAAACAAAAGACAAATCAACTAACCAACCAACCAACAAAACACAAACCAAAGAAAACGAAACAAAAGGTGTCTTACTTTCTGGTTGAGTTCTTTTGAAAAATGATGAAATTTATCTTAAAAATCTAGCTCTTGGGTCTGATGTTCCATCATCAGAGAAGTTTTGAAACTTACATCTGTTGCACATCAAATTCTTCTTTCCCAAAGTCTGTGTAGTTAGAGTTCTTATTCTAACAATTTCTCTGAACATCAATAAGTGTTTTGCATATCAGTTTATTTATGCAAAAGGCATGCCTCAGAGAGCAGAATTGTAAAGCCTGAACCTCAAGAGTCTAATTGAATACATAAGTCTTAAAAATATGACTTCAAAAGATCATATTAAGTCACAGAAAAGGGGGTAGCAGATAGCATAGTATCAGCATATCAAAACAACTTTCTTCACCTTTCTCATACTTTGGCCCTATGAAAATATTGATGTTCTGCTTCTGCTTTTTCACCTGGTAAAATGAAGTTAATTTCTAAGACTATTGGAAAGTAAGCTATGCTTCTTGTTTATAATAATTACTTTTCTTCTTGAGGTCATATTTCTAAATTCTTATAAATCTCTGTTGCAATTTCTTTTCTTTTAATAGATTATTTTAATGAACAGGACCTCAGTTGCATAATCAACTTTATTCCACCCTTTACAATACAGCTACCAAAAAAAGGAGGGAAAAAGCCCTAATTCGCTGCAGCTTTCGATATTTATTTTCTAGATACAGACCAGGAATGTCAGCACTATTGGGATTGAGCTGAAAGGTTATTCAAGATGCCTTACCATGCTAACCTTTATTTATTACTGGAGTAAACAAGTCAGTGAAGGTGTATGCAATTCAGTTTTTTATTCCTTCTTACTTTTCACTCTGTATTTGTGACCTGTCCATAAGAAATTTTCTTGAGAGAATCATTGTCTTGTAAAAAGCACTAATTAGCTGTTGAACTGATTCTAGCATATGGTGCAGCAGAACTTTCAGAAAACTGGCTTCAATAGAATGTTGCCATCTGTCTGGGTTGAGTTCAGCTAACAATCTGTCAGATTTTGCTGTTTTAACCTCTTCAATAATTAAAGAGAAATTGGCATGGATTGCTAGGAAAATGGAACCTCCCAGATAACTACCAGACATTCAGTTTCTGTGCATCAAGGGTCCTCGTGAATCATAAACAACACTAGGTTTAATATTAGTAAAAACAAAGTTTATGGACCATTTTCTCTCTCATTCTTGAACGTAGGATTCTGATGTAAAGCACACTGGGGCTACAGATCAGTTGATTTCTGTGTTCTGGAACATTGCCTAAAACTGTACATTCTATTTAATTTAAGCTTCTTTATTATGAGTACCATATAATTTCCTTCAATGGTAGCTATCTGCTGGGGGAAAATATGTAAATTGAAATTTAAAATTAAAAAAAAGCGGAATATTTGTCTATAAGTGAAAAAACACGCAGAACAGACTTAGTTTCCTACCTGGTTAATATCTATCATAAATTTTCAATATCAGACATCATAAAAATTCCTTCTTTCTTTAGGTCTAGACTTCAGTGAGATTCAACTGAATTATATTATTTCAGAATGAAAATAACAAGCTTATATTTCAGTGAACAAGTTCAGGCCAATGCCATAACCCAGCACAATATATTATGCTCACTAAGGTTATTAAAAAGATGGTATTTAGCTTATTAAAGCAACTACTGAAAAAGAGTTTTTACATTAGCAGGGTAGGGGTAGAGAATTCTTCCAAAAGAAATGAAAAAATTAAATGGAAATGACCATTAATTGGTGGTATTTTTTTCCTTCACATTATACGCAGCTTCAGTAACACCTGTTTACACTTCTGGAGCAGCCAGTGAATGTTTTTAAATACTTTACTAAAAGGAATGTTTTTTGGAATAGTATCTGCAGATAAGAAGCTCACCCTCAAAAAATGTGTCTTTCCACCTCCTTGAAGCACACTGCTTCTCAAGGAGCTCATAACCCCATATAGCCCTTCTTCTTGAGGCAGAACGAGCTGTCTTGATCTGTCACTTTGTTTTGCATCAGAGCATGACACTCATTCTGTATAACAAGATATTTATTGCAAATGCACTCATCCTAAAACTTGTGAGATTATACAGCCATTAGTCTTAAACTTTCAGAAAATTCTGCACAGGACAAAGTCAATAAAAATCACGGAAAGTCCAGAGAGGAGAACGTTGTCCTTCAGATCTCATTCCCATGCACAAAGGCAGAGGTTTAGCCATGCTGCTTGCCGGTTTGGCAGCTGGGCACTGAGGCTTCTGCACTCTTGCAAGGACACCCATTTTCAAGCCACAGAGAACTGATGAGCTTCTGAATCTTTCCTAGATTTGATATAAACTAGTATAATAAGAACAGAGAGGCCTATCAATCTACTGAGACTAGTTCTGGGCTACTCTTTTCTGAGTTCTTTCAAATAGATGTTTTCATCTGAATTAGTGTGCTACCATTCTAGAAAGTATAAGTAGCTATAATGAATTTATTCTCCCTGTTTTCCAGCACTAGTGAGAGTACAATTGCACAACTCAAATTTCAAATTTTGTACCAAAGATAAATAAAAACACCCAAATCAAATCCTAGCACTATAGCCATTCAGCCTTTCATGAAATTTCAACAGTGTAGAAATGACAGCACTATACTAATAGTATACTTCTTCTAAAGCACAAATATTTTAAAGACTGAATAAAAATTTTAAGAATGTTTTTAGCCCACAAATGTTATTTCAATTTCTTGTCAATATAGTAAAATTCTTCAAACACTGGGAAATTTTTCTTAGTTACAGCTAGTAAAATATTCAAGTCCAAAGTTCATGAAGATAGGAAATAATTTTCATAACCTGTTTTATTTAACAAAAAATCTACTAAAATACTGATTTCTGACAAATGCATCAAAGAGTTATCTTCAATTTACATTGGCAGTTTGAAAATTATACATATAGAAGCATAGCATATGAAGAAAAGATCAAGAGTAAAATAATAGGCGAAAACTAAAACAACAGTAACAGTAACAGAATGGAAATTTTCAAAGTAAAAGATGAATATTCCCCCATTCCAAAAACTGAAGACTAAGATTAAATAGACCTTTGTTAATTCATTGTATAACCTGTAGCCATTATACAAATCCACATATTTGGTTTGAATTTTCTCCCACACCATTTTTAGACAGCATTAATGAAAATGAAATTGTAGTTTTTACAAAACTCAGTTAAAAACTGTTACAGATCTTAAATGGGATGCTACTAAACCATTTAAATCTACAGAAAATCACCTTTAATCTTCACTAATGGAAAACAGTCTAATCTTAATCATTGTGTTGAATGCTGAATCATTTTATGCAATACAGAACAAGAGCTCTTATACTTGAATGCCTCATTGGCTTCCTCCAGCTTAACTAAGAGCCTGAAATTGATAGGTCATCTGCATCTTTATTTGAGAACTTTGAGTCTTGCCTTATGTCACATTTTGAGATATGGAATTGCTGGAGCATGTTCAACTACTGATCACAAGAGGACCTTTGACAAAGGCGTTTTATTCTTCATTGGTGTTTTATTCTTTTCTAAACTGTCATGAGCGAGAAGTTCCAATTCAGACAATTAAGTGAATAACAATGATCAAGAAGTTGTCTATGTAGGTTGATAGACTTTGAATCCACATGAAGAAAAATCCACTTTTGAACTTTCAGGAGTTACAAAAGTTAAGGGGTGCCCAAATCAGGCTTCCATCTATTTATCTTTTGAGTAAACGGCCTCTGGAATCCAGGGCTCTAAGCTGTTGCAGTTTTAAAAAATGGTTCTTTATTTTGAACTGGTGGTGATAAAGGCCATTTATACTTTATTTTCAACTGTATATTTCCAAATATAAATATATTATTCTAAAATATATAATTAAAATATTTTTGGAGTATTGTTACTTTTGCAGCTCATAACTTGACTTTTAGTAAGTAATTTGATAATATGACTTATTTATGTGCAAACTTAAAACATTTAGAGCGCAAGAGAGATTTCAGACTCCTAAATTCCATATCTTATAATGTAATATATCTTTGCTGATTCTGAGCTGACTTAGAACAAACAAGCTTTTCTAGATCGAGAACAAGGTTGAAAATTCTGTTGTTTGTCTGTAGTGGTAAGTAATTTTCCGAGACAAACTGAGAAATTATGTTACCTCCTCAGTGTTGTGTTTGTTTGTTTGCGCTAGGTAGCTGCTGCATATCTCATCAGTTATTAGAAATCACTACACTTTTTTGAGCCTCATCAAGAACTTGCAAGAAGACTTCTATGTAAGCCACACATTTCTTTTATATGGATAAGACCATATAGATTAATTGTCATTTATCAATTAAGCTAAATTTTCCCTTTGAGACCTGTTATGTTTCTTTTGAATCTCTTACAGCAAATAACTTTTTATAAACTGTCTCCAACCCCTGATATTTTCCTCTTTAATTTTTCTTTTTTAACAGGACAAGAACTGCTTTATAGACCACAGTTAAATTAACAATGAGTTATTAAAGAAATATAATGCACATATTTGAGCATTTAATATATGCATTCATTGTTCCTGTATAAGTGACTTTGTTTTTGTTTGCTTACATACTTCAATTCTGTTTCACATAAAAGTTCTCAAATAAAAAGTTCACTCACCTAAAAGCAAACACAATCTGGTTCAGTGAACACAATACAATTAAGCATGCAAGAATCAAATCTAATTGATTTTTGGTCACTAATAGACTTGAACATAAAACATTTTCCTTCTTTTTCCCATAAGCACAATTCCTACACAAGAATAGGTTTCTTTCTGGTTTTGCAATGTATAATGAAAATAATGAAAATAGCTCCATTCAAATTTGTCTACCTGCATTTTGATTAAATCCAAACCACAGTTCAAGAAAGGGGAAAAAATTATAATTTTTAAATGTTTTTTTACAATGAATTTTTTACAATGAATTCTCAGCATAATACCTTAGGAAAGAAGACTCAATTATTCTGACTTAGCAGACTGATCTTATATATTAACAAGCCATGAAAAAGGAAGTCTAATAAATAAGGTAATTATTGTTTTCAATTACCTCCAAAAGATTTTCCTCTTTTTTTTTTTTTACTCAGTATTTATTATGTGAAAATAGTGAAAGTGGTTTTTAATTTGGCTTATGACCTAGTATTATGTTTATTTAATTTCAATTAGTTAATATTTAAATAAAATATTATATAGATTTAATAAAAAAAGAATAGTAGTTTGGAGTCTATGAGCTATAGCCACTTACGTGCTAGAGTGACCAAACTACTTTATGAAACAACATGGACCATCCTCAGTAAACAGACATAGGTCAAATGATGTCAACTCATATACACAACATCTTACTTCTGACAGTTGAAACTCAGGTTGGATCCATCTGCTGATGAACCTCACAACTATAGAAGAGGGTACTTTCTCTAAAATAGCACTCATCAAATAGGCAATAAACTCTATTTTTTCTATCCTACTTTATGAATAAAAGGTCAGTCATTCTTGAAAGTTTTACTAAAGAGTTACTGGAAATCTCATTATAATTGATTGGCTAGTCACAGCAATTTAAAAAAGATCATTTTAAAGCTTCTTGATGAGCTATAGTGACATTGTGTTTATTTTCAGTGAACACAGCTTCAATAGAGATAAAGACAGATTTTGATATTCTGTGTTTTGCTTTCCTAGGATGATCCCACAAACCAATAGCTGTAGAAACTAAAAAAATTAGACCATCTACAGTTCACATATAGGAAGATGTTTGCTAACATGTTCTGTTTATCACCACCTAAGCAGCAAAGTATTGCCTCTGCTGATGTTTTTTCATCATGTAATATTATTGGTATTGGGCCTGAGCTGGTCTTTGTCTGACTGTCCTTTGCTTACATTAAGCATCTCAAAAAAGGTCAGAAAACTTTCCCAGTAAAACAGCATGATTTGGAATCTAAAATAAATAGAATATTTTAAGCTTCTAAACAAAGAAAACTCAAAGAAACTATATCAGATAAATACCAGAAATGTAAAGTTTATGAACATTTCTTCAAGTGTTCCTTTGCTTTCAGGCTGATAGTGGTCTCAGTGGCTTACTGAGTTGCAGTAAACTCTATAAAAGCTGTCCAAAGTGCAGAGGTAACTGCTCTGCACTGGTTATCAGTTGTTTTTTCTGTGACTTTCTGACCACTTTTTTCTATGTGATGCCTCCTGAGATGTCTCTGAACTTCTCTTAAGCTTTCTCAGCCAAATCCAGGGAAAAGAGCAATCACTCGCTTCTAGAAGAATCCTCTCAAGTATTTACTACAGAGAACAAATATAGAAAGAAATTAAGCAAATGTTGTCCACCATGATTCTCATAATCCATTTGTCACTGATTTAAATGAACCTTCAGAATTTCTCTACTAGGTCTCCCTTCTTGGACTGCGCTTTATGCCTAAAATCAAATTTCCACCTTACAGACACTACCCTTCTATTCTAAAGTTCAAGTTTGTTTATTACTATGGCATCTTCATTTCCCCTTTTCTGATTATCAGTAACAAGCTTCAGTTAAAGATTTTTCTATTGAATGATAATTGCAGGTCATTTTTATTTGCCATTTCTGTGACAGATTAGTCATAAGAATATTGCCCTAATCAAAACAATAATGAAAGACACCTTCCTTTCCACTTCAAAAACAAAGAATGAGCAAAGCTACCAAAGATGTAAAAACCAGTAGCTCTCTCTCTGGTACCAGTATACCAGATTATCTTCAAGTCAGTTGGAAGTTGAACAAAAGATAAGAAGCATTTCCATTATCATTCTTTCCTTTCATACACATTTACTTATGATACAGCTGTTTATATATAATATAAATTTACATTGAATTCTTCTTTTTATCTTTTTTTTTTTTTTTGGTACAGCAATATACCATTCTCTGATGCACTAAAGAGTTCTTTCAAGGGCTGGAAACTGCACAGGACACAGAAATACCTGGATGGCAGGTTATCACTTAGAGCCCCTAGATTTTAGTGGAGCAATGATATTACAGGTGCTCATGTAAGAGCTGAGAGATTGACTTTCTTCTGTGGGAGTTTCCACTGTGTTGTGAGAGTTTTGTCTTTGTGCGCTGTTTCTGTAATGGCGTGGCTGAGTATTAATAAAGTTTCACTTCACTATAACTGAGACTGAAAGAGACACAAAAGGACAGTTTATACTACTGGGAAAGCACAGATAATCTGGGTGGAACGCAGTGGTTACAAGAAAGAAGAATGTGCATCAAACTCACTGTGCACATAGATAAAATGTCTTTGGTTTGTAAAGGTCTTTGGTGCAAAAAGAAAAAAAAAATCTCATTTAATTCTTATCAGTTACATTAGAGAGAAACTTCTACCAGAACTCATCTGCAGAAATATATTGAAGAATACCTCCTTAACCTTTTCTTAGTAATAACAAGGGAAAATACCTATTCCCTAGCATTGCTTTTAGAAGTGAAGGGGAAAAAAAAAGAAGTTCAAAGCAAACAAAACCACAAGATGAATAAGGAAAATCCATTCTGCATACATCTTTGATTTGCCATTAAATGGTATTTATAAGTGTTTAAAGAGTCAAATGAGATGATGGAAAAGAGATGAGAAAGTGATTTTATTTTTTTTATCAAATCTAGGACTAGAAAAGGAATATGAGAGAAATAGATATAAATCAACCACTCTTTAAAACATCACTACTGTTCAGTTGACACATTTTTCAATGGGAGAAAAAAAAATTAAGCAAAATAAGCTCTAAGTGTTCTTTTGTTTTCTCTTCATCCAATTTTATTCTATTCTGAATGGCTTCTCATTTTTGTAGTCTATGATCTGTTCATACAATATGCAAATACCTGCTTCTTCAAAAGGGAATTGATAATAGTAAGAACTGGTGCCAGTAAGAGCAAGAAGACCTGTGAATTTTATTTAATAAAAAACCCACATATGTTCACTTTCCTAAATGGTGCAGCTGGAGAACAGATGTTCACAATTCTTTGTACCCTTCAAGTGTGGAGTAGGTCCCCAGGTATAAACCACTGTCAGGAAATTTTATTTCCACTGATCATTGGAAGTGTTTTGGAAACAAAGAGGGACTTCGTCATACAGTCAGGGCTGATATGGAATAGGTTGAATGATAGAAAGATCTAGGCCTGCTGTCTGTTTTCCTTTTAAAATTAAAGCAATTGTTTGACCTGGAATAGCTTAATGTGTGAAAATACACCGAATTATGTATTTAAGATAGTCTACCCTACCTCTACTGATACTGAAAAGTGGTGGAAACAAACTCCTTGACACCAATTTGTAGGTGTTGAAAAGCAGGCATTCTTTTTTGCAGCATGGTAGGTGCTTGGAGGATATCTCCTCTAATCAAGCATGCTGAGTGACAGATAGACAGGGCTTTTTACTACACATATTATTTACATATTCATTAGATAGCCTTGCTTGCTTAATACATATTCATTACTTTGCTTTACCTCATCACACCCCTATTGGAAGTCCTAATTTGGTCCTTTTGGGTCATCTTGACCTTGTTTCTGAGCAGGCACAGCATCATCATGTTTCACCATAAGAAGTGCAACATTTGCTTTTTATCTTTTCTGCATACACAGAGCTCAGCTCACATCCCATTTGTTTGCGTTCCATCCCTTATCTATTTCTTTAGGACTTTAAGATTATATTGTTCCTTATTTGACTATAGTGGAATGCTGTACTGTAAGAGCAATGTTTTATTTCTTCTACTACCACCAATTAAAAGAAAAAAAAAAAAGATCTTGGACACTTCATTTAAGAGAGAAGGTGGGATTCAGAAATTAAAAATTTTATCATGGTAGTCATGACTTTCTTTCACTTTTTCCTGTTACAGTATTAACATTGGTTAACTAGCAATTTGTTCCTTTATTCTAAGATAGTCCTTTATTCTAAGATAGTCTTGTTTTATGTGTGATGATGCCATATCAGGTACTATGAAATTATTTCCTTGCCATTCTTAAATTGCATCTAAGATGTAATACAGAGAAGTTCAGAAGTTGGCTTTTACCCTTTCTGAAAAATTAATTGTGCTTAAAATGTACTATATATGTACTCGGGTGGTACACACATAAACTTCAAGTCACTGGTTCTCGCTAAACTTTTTTCATACATTAGTGCATTACTCTAGCACCTGTTTGGAGAGGAGTGGAGAAGAGTTCAATTGAAAGCTGTTAATCCTAAGTGAAAACATATCTCTGTGTATGCACATATATATTGTACGCAGAGAGTCTAGAAGCTATTCAATGATTATTTTTGTAGTTTATTAAATGGCAGACAGCAATGAATATGGTATACAACATTTATTTTCTCAACAAAATAAGCCCAAACTCTACAGTCACAGCAGGGATTTTTCCATCTTCAGTATACAAGCTTGTGCTTGTATAGTACGATTTTAAAGAGGTCTTAACCTAGAAGTCTAAACCTGCCAAGATTCTGCTTGAATCATTTCTCATGAACAGTTCTTTGTCAGTCTTATTTTCCATTTTTGAGCCTTATAGCAGTTTTTCAGATCTTTTACTTTTGCTAGGTTTAAGATATGTAGTTTTTCATTATGTATTTTTTCCCATATGACTACTTATGGAACAGCTTACATCTCCCTTACAAATCCTATTTGCATTCTTTTGCTTTAGCTCACTTTTTTCATTCTTTACATCACTACTTCTGCTACCTTCCCTTCAAAGAATAATTCTCCAAGGAATTGTAGAGCTTGCCTATTACTTTGAAAGACAAAGCTGTGTTTTGAAAACAAAACAAGCTTTGTGTTCATTATTGCTTGCAGGAGACTATCATTTGTAGCACACAAAAATTAACAAATTAACACAACTAATGCTGAAAAAATGTTAATTCTAAATGAACATTTAGGGTCAAATCCATGTAATTTCCATTCTTTACTTAAATGACAGAAGCTGAATTATTTTAGATCGATTAAAACACCCTGCTTTTAGAATTTAATGTATTTTTTAGGAAATCAGGACTGTAAAGCAGAAAGAAATAAAGTTCCTTGGAAAAGAGTCTCAATATAGTCTAAAACTGCAAATCATTAGAGTGTTTCTATGGATACAGGGATAGTATTGTCACAACTGAGTATAGGGGTAGAAGGGCTGGCTTCACGTTAGTCTTGACAACCATGCTTATGAAGGTTGGAAAAAGCTTTGGGTCATACCTTCCAATCTTCATTTTTCTTTAAATTTACATTTCTTTTAAATCTCATACATGTAATACCAGTTTGGGGGGCAAAGATATTTTTCTTCGGGTATTAATTTATTTCTAAATTTGAGAGGTCATTACTCTGCCTTTTTTGATTTAGTGAAACAACACTTTCATTTTTCATTAATACTTTTGTTTTCTACAGTACAAGAAATTGAAAGGTCTGTAGGGTTTCTTATTTTAGCTCATATATTATAGATTCATATATTTGCCCAAAGAAAGCACATATTATTCTGAAAGGCATGAACCATGTAATGAGTGAACATAGGCTAATCAACCCTCCTTAATGAAAACATCTCCTTTTGACCTTTATTATTGACTGAATTTACCTTAGGATGTTGAAAGTCAAGGGTTTTCTGGAAAGCAAATATATATATATTGTTCCTTTTCAGCTTTTCTGTAAGGTTATTCTCTTTAATCTCATGTCATATTACTTTTTTGTTTGGTTGGTTTTCCCCTGCATTATGCCCACTCTCTCTTCATTGCCGTAGTCCTGGAACCTTTATTTTTCTTGCCCTCTTTCTCACCCACTGCCAAACATGGTACTTGTATTATATTACATATCAAATACATCAGTGTTACTGATTTTGACAACCAAAATATCATTTCCCTTTCCTTTACTTATTTTATAGATTCCCACGTTTCCATTTATAAAAAAAATCAAATTATGTTATAAATGATTTTTACAAGCTTGTGGTCTGAAAGAAAGAGGGAAATGGTATAGTTCATCCCTTGTGTCACTGTCAAAAATTGCTGCATGTTAACAGTCTAAACTTAATACCCAGAAAGTATTTGAGTAAGTCTACTGAAACAGAAAATCAAGCTTCCAAGTAGAAGTCTGTTAATGTCTAAACTACTAATTTGTACTTTTGGAATCTCTGGAGGAGAATACATATCTGGAGGAGATACTAGTGAGTCCTCTTGGACTGCTGGGAAAGAGTCTATTTCAAGCTCCCAGTAAAGCATGGCAGTAACACATCCATTTCTTTTGATAGATGTTCTCCTCTCTTCTTTGTACACAGTGGGACAGATTACATGGTCTCATGATCGGTCTCTCCATTCCACTAATATCTCTAAGGACCTTTCCAAGTATTTGGGACTTTTAGAAATGGAGTGCCATTCCAAACCTGTTTCTTTTTCAGATGACTGATGTCAAACTCAGCAGTCCAGGAAATCTTTGCTGTACAGTGGACAATAATTTTGTTAAACCAATTTGTTAAATGTTCCATCCCTCAGGCCCTGCTTTCTATAATTCAGGAATCGCTTGCTGAGTGCCTTGTCCACAAAGCACTCTTAGAATCTGCTTGCAATTTAACACCAAGATGTTTCAGCTGCAGCTATTGTGTGTTCTTTTTGTTGTGTTGTAAGACAGGAGGACTGGAGACAACCTGTTTATCTAGTTGTCCCAAGTTTTCTATTAAATCCACCAGTAAAAAATTCATCTCTTGGAATCCACTGGTAAGCATTGCTTACCAGTTCGGGACTAGCTTTTTCTTTTCATGTTCACAACAAATTCCCTCTATGTGATAATGCAAAGTATTTTTTTAGATTTTTCATTTCTTATTCAGCTTTGGTGTAGTTGAAAGCCTCATCTTTTATTGCCATTAACCATTTCTCTTCTTGTTGATAAAGCTTTTGTCGTTGCCCTTTAACAGAGCATTTTTCAAGGGAAAATTGACACTTCAATCCCAACTGGAAAATAATCTCAGATATCAAAGTGCAACAGAACAATAACTCAAACTTGTTAGTGGCAAGAAACATATAAGAAAATTAGGAGTTTTCAGGTGATGCAGGGAGGAATAAGAAGGAAAAAAAAATCCAACCAAAAAACAAGCCTAAGTTGTGGAAGACAATGAAGCTGCCAGCATCTTAAGTTCCTGAAATGACAAGAAGTAAATATGAGGTGAGTCCATATGATCCATGCTGACCTTCTTGACGTCAGGGAAATATCTTCAAAGTCTTGGTCTGATTCTGAAACCTGAGACAAAACTTTCTACTACTGTGATTTCTAGGACTGCTGAATGGGCTAATGCCAGTCATCACATGGGTTTTTATGCCCTGCTTCTAACTGTGATGCTTTTGTGAATGCTTTTGAGGAAGTGAAAGAAACAGATATTGTTTATTTGACTTGTTATGAATGGAGATGAGGAGAGACTTCTGCCTTCTGCTAGCAACCACTGAATCCATGAATGAAAAGATTTGATTTCTCTATTTTACCTTCAAAAAACACCATTAACCCAGCATGAGCAATTTCTAAATCTGTGGCTTTCAATGGTATAGAAGCCTCAAGTTGTCTCTTGTTATTTATCTTTTGTTATCTTACTAAACAAAACAGTGTTTGGTATCTTCTGAAAGACTTCCAAATTATAATAGTGGCCACATTTGATAAAATCTCTTCATCTACCATGCAGTAGCCTAACCTGATATCCTTGGACACAAACGTTAATCTATTTTTCAGCAGGAAGTACCATATAGGAAGTTACTGGTATTCCAAGACACCAGTAAGGTACTTGTATTAACTTGTAAGGTGTTTACTGCTCTAGTAAGTCTGGATCAGGGGTGACAGAGCACCTAGAAACAACTGCACAGTTAAGGAAGGAAAGTGATTAACTTATTCTTGGCCTTGAGGCTGTACCTTTTTTCAGTGATATTTTAATTGAACGAGAAATTAGTGTATGGTCACAGTAATGGTTTCCAGGCTTGGCCCAAAATATGAAAATCTGTCACCGTTTCCTAAATCCATTCTTTCCAGAACAGTAGATCCTGAACTGCCTCCTTATCACAGATCTGTGTTTATAATTACCCTGTACTTAAGTGCTTTCCCTAGCAGAGGTATCAGTTATTAGAGTATATGTTGTTAGGATGATGGTCTTCACTATACTTTAGATCTTTAGATCTGAAAAAAAAAAAAAATCTGAGAAATTTGGGGCAGATTAATAAATGATATAAGTATAAAGCTTCCTGTTTTACCCCTTAAGCTACTGTAACCCACCTCTTAGAAAGTTAAAAAATAGAGCATTAGGGTTGTTGCTAAGATTATTTTTGGTTTAGTAAGCTACAAGAAAAGGTAAATCAAAATAATAAGCACGATAATACTCATAATAGTATCATTTTTGTACCACTGCAAAACTTTTTTAAGAGCCAACACAATGTTCTAACATACATTAGCCATATAAGAGTTAAGAAGCAACAGGAAAAAAAAAGTGTGACGTTCATATTGTATAGTAGATATCTTTGAAGAAGTGGTTTGATACACTAATCTAAAGGTAGTTTGATACCTCTGCACTCTGGAATGAATGCTACACTTAACAATAGAAGCTCATATTGCTAATATGAAATAGCACAAACCATTTTTTCTTTCTGAAGGAAAAATGCTTTGATTTCAATCATTATAACTTATATCTTCAATTTTATTGCTTTTGTGATTTTATGTAGTATGCGATATATGTAAAATTTCCCATACAGACATTTGGTTTATTAATTTTTTCTCTTCCCCACTAAGGAGCTAGCTACAGCTAAAACAGCACATAATAGCAGAAGGGTAGCAAATGTCATCAAATGTATGGAATGGCTGGGAAGAATGACTAAAAACACTTCAAGCCAAAACTTTGACAAAAAAAATAAATTACTGAACAGGTTTAGAAACTCACCAGTGATGTTGGTAATCACAGAATCATAGAATATCCTACACTGGAAGGGACCCACAAGATCATTGACTCCAGCTCCTGGCCCTGCACAGGACAACGCCAAGAGCAGAACACCATGTGCCTGACTAAGATGATTTCGGAGATGAAATTGAGCAGGCTTTCTTCCTGGAAAGTTTGTGAAGAAAGTTATATAATTCGAGGTAACTAGCATTTTGAGTTAAAACCCTATTGCAAACCTGGGCTACCCTTGCAAGGAAGCACAGTACAATTATACCTACTGCCTTTCACCATTCAGTTGTTAACCTTCTGGCACATTTTTCTTACTGTGTGGGAAATGATCAAGATTGTAGAAAGCTATTGCTTTCTATTTCTAGAAAACAGCCCTGACCCTTAGTAATTTATCTGATCTAATCTGAAATACTTTTTTGTTTTCTTTCCCCCACATGTTCATTTGAGGTAAAGGAATTCTCAAATTCAGGGAGACGCATTTGGCAATCTCATTAAAAATGAAACACTCTACCACTAGAAAAATAGTTCTTGACAAATTTTTGACACAGAGCCTTTCAGGAATAAATTTCATGATGTAAAAACATCTTTTGTAGTGTGCTGACTTAGAGCATTGATAAATTAAAAGAAGTTCTATTCCTTCCAACTCGGCCAGGGTTTATAATGCAACTCTGATTTTCTCAAGCGAATTTTACTATTTTATTCCAGCTGAGGGTATAGCTGTGTGTGTGTGTGTGTGTGTGTGTGTGTGTGTGTGTAAAGAAACCAAACCACAGCTGGATTTTTTTGTCTTAAGAAGAGAGAATTTAAATGGAAATATTTTTTAATGTTGGAAAAATTACCCACAGAATGTCTAGAAAGGAAATTTTGTTTACCCTGACTTTTGTTGACTCCTGAATTACAGTTATTGTATACTTAGTTAAAAATAGAATACAGAGATTATTTAGCTGTTTGTTGATACATGTTTTCAAGTGTTAATAACAATCCAGTTCCCAATAGAGTCGATAGCAAGAATCATGGGCATGTAGCATCCATTGAAATCCATTTTTAGATCCTAGGATTTTTGTCTGCATCTTCCTCAGGAGTCCCAAAACATAAATATTTATGACTCACTGAAGAGAGTGTAAAGGAGGATGAGCTAAAATATCAGTACACTGAAAAGTTAGCCTTACTTATAAGAGAAGCCTTGAAATAACAAACTTGCAAATGAGGTAGAACAGTAGTAATATTGTTCCCAAACAAATACAGTAAAACTAACTAAAGAGAAATGGGAACATCAGGTCATCAGGACACTGTTAATTTGAACTTTTTAAGAGGTCCAAGTAACCACCTGTTAGGAAAAATCTTTGCACCGCCCCACAAACACACCTGCAGTAACAGAGAACTGCTCTATTCATCTCTCCAATGACTTGGCAACGTTTCTAGGGAAACTGCAACACTTCCTGCAGCCAATCTCAGCGTCAGGCTCTGGGCAGTGGCTCGGCACCAGTGTGCAGTTGTTCTCCTCAGGCAATTTGCTTCCACATGGTGTCAGACGGCCAAGTAATGAGGTGCCACCACTGAGGGCTTTCATAGACAGATGTCAACGCAAGGTGCCAATCAAATCGGGTCATGATGATATCATAGTATACGTTTCCAAAATGTTGAGGCATCATTCTCTTGCTATTTGTTGATCTGCGGCCAGTACCTAGCCTCACTACACTCTTGTTATTGCTTTTCTTCCCTTTTGGATCTGGCTTAATATACCCAGGGGGTTGTGTCTACTGTCTCCTCAGCCACATCTCATTATACTCTCTTATTAAAAGACAGGAGTAAGACAAACACCCATGATAGGAGCTCTTACATATTGTATATCTTCTCTAACTCTTGGAAAATGAAAATATTTCAAGTTTGCTGTAGTTCCAATATTTAGAAAAGGAGAGAAGAATCACACTCAAAAAATCCTGTATGTCAGTTAGCCTGAGCTGGTTCTTACAGAAAATGAGGCTTAATGTGACTGATTCTCTGGAATCCTCAGTTCAGCCTATCTAATTTTTTGAAATCTGTAGCTGAAAGTTCTTTGAGACCAACAGATTTCTCTTAATACTTGTTGTTTAGCAAGACAAATAGAAACCCCGACCAGAATGTGTATGCAGGGGAGAGGTAATAGGGATGCTGGATTTTTCAAAGAGAAACAAATTTCTTGCTGACACTTTTTGAACAAAATCGTTTAACTAAATAAGTGAATCTTCATTTGTATTTCTGAGGAAAAATAAAAATTCAAATTAATAATAAAATAGGAGAAAGGGTCACCCTATCCAAGCAACAGCCTGGAATGTTTTGGCTGGAATCTAAGTGGGCTATTATCCTCGCCAGAGATTCTGGCCTGATGATGAATTCAGTATTAGAGATGTGCATATTGCTAATACTCATTTCTAAATCAGCTCCAAGACAGAATCAGATTTGTGATGACCAAGAATTTTCAGACTGCTTTGGTTAATGTGGTGAAGAAATACAAAGTAGTCAAAGAGTAGGAGCCTATCTGTTTAACATAAACCAAGAAATTTTTTATGACCTGACAGGTATTAGAAGTACTGATAGAGGATATCACGTTACAGAGAGGAATGGATGTTTGAAGCCTGTGCATCATCACTGTTAAGGAAATGCTTTGTAATGAAGGAAAAAGCTGCAAATGCACATTTTTATATTTATAATATATGGCTTCAGAAGCCTTTTAAGGTGAAGGCTATGTCAAACTTGGTGAGTTTTTTAAATGACCTAGGTTTTTTATTACTTTCTAGCCCTCTCCAAATTTTTTTTTTAACTTTTCTTTATTTTGATTCCTTCACTTGGTATCTGTGAGTGGAAGTGATTGAGGAGTTTATAACTTGTGCTTTCATGTAAGACATACTCAGTAAATTAGGCATGTTGTTGGAAGCTTCTTTGGTTTTGCAAAGAAAAACTACTCTTCTTTTTTCTTGACAGGTACATGCAAAAGAGTAGTAAATTATTGCCAGTCATCTGAGCAATTAATTAATTGCTGGTGATTGGTGAGACAATATATTATGAGTAAGATGAAATATTTTTGCAGAATTACCTAAATCATTAGTAAGAAAACACACTCCAAACACACATATGCAGTACAATGTGAACCAAGAATGCAAAGCAGTGTTCTCTCACCTATGTCTCAATATATCTGACAAAATGCTGAGGATGTCATTGGCCGTTTCCTCATCATGACTCTCAACATAATTACAAAGAAAAAACGGAAACTATTTCTTTAATTCATTGAGAAGGCAAATTAAAAAATTTGATCTTATCTCTGTAAATGGCATTGTCAAACCATAATGAAATTGCCTTTCTGCTATTTCTATTTTGCTTTTAAAGAAAACTCAGAAATGCCAAAGTTGAAAAGAAAGCACACCCCAGTGGTACAGAAGCTGTAAGACAAGTCTAAAAAGAAAGAGTAGGAGAATCATATGTTCCTAAATAAACAGATGGGAAAGACACACATCAAAAGCACAATCATTTCCAAAGCCCTAATGTTGGAATTTAGACAACAACAGCCTTAAAACAAAGTCTTTTAATCTATTTTTCTTACTCCTAATCTCTCTTCTTGCCACTGCCTGGTTTTGAATCTTCATGTACTGTTATATCTCCAGGGACTCCTGGTCCACTATTGACAAACAGGATTCAGAAGCTTCCACTGTTTGTTCCTGTTCCTGCGTTCTTGAAGAACTAGAGCCACTTATCTTTTTGCCAACACAAACGTTGTCTTGATGCTGAGTTCAATCTGAAAGCTTTGGTGTTTGTTTTTTTGTGATAAAGCAGTTGGAAGCATGATTCTTGTTTAACACTCATCAGGCAATGATGCAGTCAAGTCAACAGTCTAGAAACTTCGATACAGGAATTCAAAAAACAGTTCTACTACATTATCACCTTTTCCTACTGCAAATGATTTTCTATAATGTCTGCCAAGAATGTATTGATAATTAACTATAACCGTAAGCAGAGAGCTTGGCTACTGTTAATAGTTGTGGTATATGTTCAATTCATATTAGTTCAGACTGTGTGTCCTTAGAGAGATGTTTTGGGACTTTTTGAAGTCTGCATGTCATCATCAGAGTAATTAAATGTTCTTATTCATCCTTTGAAGTACAAACATCTTGCTCATTAGTTATCTTTCTACCAAGCAGACATATACTCAAGCTCTTATTTCTTCATTTGCACATCTGTAACAATCAGATATCATATTTTAGGCCCCTTTAGCATTGTCTTTGCCTACATCTAGGAGGACAGTTCAATGTTATAACAATCTTTTATGACTGGTGTGCAACTGTTAGAAGATTTACATATTCACTAAATAGAATTTGACTCTCTCCTTGTAGGTCAGACTTAATCTTCTTTTTTTATCTAAATAAAACAATTTAAATTACTCCAATAAAAGCAAAATTATTTCAGTGTGAGAGACAAGACGCCCCTAGAAAAACTGTCTCCAACTCAAGATTTTGCTGAATCTTCTGGAAAGTAGGGAACCAGGAGCTCAAATTACCATTTACAGAAGAAGGATTTGAAACTAGACCCTCTATGTACCAGCTTGTTTTTCTAATTACCTGACTAGTAGCATTTGAAAGATAGGTCACGATTTCATCTGACTGTCTTGATGTGGATCACTCATTTTAGTCAAGGCTATTGTTGCCTATGGGTGAATTCTTTTATTTGATTTTTCTAAATAGTCTGATCAGACTATACTCTGCTTACTATATTGTTTTTCTGTGTGCTTGAGTGTATCCTGCTCTTTTGTGAATTAACTGTGATAGCTGAGGCAATGAGAACATAGTCTCTGTAGTAAGCATTTAAAATTCTGATATTTGAATGTGCCTGTGTCTCTTGCATAACTCTCAGCCTTGGTCTCCTGCCAATAAAACAGCACAATTTGATTTCCAGGAAACAAAATAATAACTAATAACTAACTAGGTGAAATTCAAGTACCATAGGTGACAGGTGAACAGACTAAACACTCCAGTGTCTGGAGCTATGGTCATATGCAAAGTGTCACAGAGACACGGTATTCTGAAAGGTTTTTGTTCTCTGTCTCAGAACACAATAACAGGACATTCAGTGGCAAAAAAAAGTTAACAAGCACCACTATTACATTGCAAAATATCAATTTTTCAGGAAAGTACTGAGCCCGATAAATTTTATTTTAAAATGGATAGATAAAATACTTAGGGGGTATTCTTCACTTTGTACTGAAGCAAGCCTCTGTTAGAACTGTCAGGGTCCTGAATGCACTAATACGATTCAATGGTCCTGACTTGCATCATGTGGGATCTTCACCCAGTGGAGACCATGAACTGAGGAGCCACTTTTCAGCTAAACATTGGGCCTTGAGTCATGAATGCCAGTTTTCAGTCCAGCCACAACCTATTGCCCCTGATCCAGACTCTCATATGTGCCTGGATTTCTTTTGCTTTTCATGGAAACACATATAACTGAATTGATAGCAGCAGCAAAACCATGCCACTTAAAACTAGCACTCTGGAAAGATCAGAAAGGGCACTTATTCATGAGTTCTTGAAGAGAAGATGGATTTCCCTAAAAGAGGATATGGAAGACACATTTCAGCTAACGTGGTTTAGATTGAAAGTGTAACCAAAGATCCACTACCTTGCTTTCTATAAAACTTGTGTAGAAATACTAAACACTGTAAGAACTCACTCTTTTCAAATTATTTCTTTAATGATGGGCTTAATTAGGAGCTCCTGATGGTTTGCTTGCAAAGAATAATTGCAAATAATTTATAACTGCACTGTAGATTTAGGAAGACCTGAGATGTTATTGTGAAAGGATAGAATTGGACAAAAAAGAAAAACTTAATGGTCCTTACTTAAGAAAAAGAACTGAAAGCACAAGACTTCAATTTCTCATGAGGCGAGAGATTTAATATAAACAGATTTGCATTCATGAAAACAAAACTAGCTTCTAGGAAAACCCTGCCAAGGGGTAGTATTTTCAATCACCGAATCACCTAGTAAGTCTTAATTTACTCTAGTCTTACTTGTTATAATGTCACAGAAAAATAATTAAAACCGCCTGTAGACTGATTATTGGTACACCTCATGCCTTGGTCCATTTACATTCTTTAATCCAATTAGTTTTATGTTTGTCTTTTTCTTAAATTACTGTTTGGTTGTTTTTGTTTGGTTTTTTTTTGTGAACATGAAGATATTTAAATTACAGAAAAATGAAATGTTCTCATTCTCTTTCAGAAAACTTCTCATTTGTATCTTCTGGAGAAGCTGTAATTTCTAGATTTATTACTACACAATTGAAATCCATTTATAAATTGCCATTACAGATTCCTTTTTAAAATTTTCTATACAATTCACAATACCTTTTGAATAGTTTCTAAATGTAAAATAAATGTCAAAAATTTGAAGTGAATTTTCACCCCAGATTTTCAGAAAGAAGACTGGAGAGTAGTAAATTTGGATATATCTTCTTTTATATAGTAGGTACCTACTATATAAGTTTCATACAACTTTTATATTTGCCCACAACTACCGCTGCATTAAGTAAACAACCAAAAACCAAGAAAGCTCTCATGTTTTCAAAGTGGATCTCTTTAACAATTTAATATAAAGTATTTCTTAAAATACATTTAAACCAAGCTTTTAATAAATCTTTTCTGTATGAAATAATCAAATAACTTACCCATTTTAACATCAAGATTCCATATCTCTTTGCATTACAGATCAATGATGTCTTTCATTCTAAATTACAGAATTGATTCTTTGATAACTTACATTGATAACTTTGATGTTCTTACATTAAAGGAGAAGATGAGGTGATAATTTTATTTTTCTCGAAGCTCCAACATGTCAAAATGAGATTTCAGATAAAAATTAAAATGGAGGATAAACTGAAGTCATTGTCCACGTGGCAATGCTGCAAAATATTGGTATTAAACCAACATTAAAATATTGCAAATGCTTTATGGCAAAAGCATGAGCTGTAGCTTTTTCCCATTAGTTAGCTACTTCCAAAAAAATACATAAATACAAATTTACTTTATTATCTTATTTTTAAATACATTGTATACATTAAAAATACTGGTGCAGAGGGTTACAGATTCACAAAACCAGCTTTCTCCTTCACTTCCTAAATCAGAGATTCTAAATGGTGATTCAAAAGTTATAATGATGTGGACATAATTATAAAAACTGTTCTCTCTCAACTTAAACAAACTTGTTAGGCAAATAATTTCAAAGTATTAAATATGAATGATTTATAGTTTGTTATATACCGCATCCCCACAATCAGAAATACTTCTTTGTTTTCTTCCACTCAAGGCCAGGAATTTGAAGGGGAAGATGTTGCTTCCCTATAAGCCACCAAATGTGAAAATTGGAGCAGCTTCTCCATTATAGAGTGAGGCAGACAGGGATGTGAAAACAGTCCTTTGGGAGCCTAAAGCTGGAGTCAGATGAGTTCAAAGTGTATTGGCTCATCTGATGCAGAAAGTGTGCTCAAAGTCAAGTTTTTGAGTTGTAAATTTTGCTGAAGGACTACTGTTTCAACCCAAGGGTCCAGGCCATTGGAATGTAGGAGAATAATGAATGTAGGAGATATCTATATTACTTTTTCTCCATGCAAAAGTATCCTGTCATTTAATTTATCTTACACAGCAGTGCTTCTTTTCCTGTTGATAGGTCTATCCTGTTCTAATTTGTGTATGTGTTTCAGTAAAACAAATTGCATTAAAAGTTTATATTATTTTTTTCTATATATTGGGTGCTATAGAGAAACTGTAGGATAATTTAAAAAAATAAACAAAACAAAACAATAAAGCAACAGTAAAGAAACATTTTTCAATGAAGTGATCAACCTGCCACTGGACAATGTAATAATATAAAAATCTTACTTTTGCCCTCTTGTCCTTTTTTCAAATCCACTGTGTTCAGATATTCTATTATTTTTAGTTCTTTTGTAATATATATTTATTTATAAATGTAAACAATTGTTAGTCCATAAATGGACTAGAAACCTTGTATTCACTGCATTTTTATTTAAGTTGAATGGCACAAAACCTTCCATTCTTTTCTCCTAATGATTCATTTTATGTATTATCAGAATCTCAAGAATGAGAAAAGAGGAGAATTCATGCATAATTTGCTTTTCATGTTCAAAACAAACTCCTTTCTTGTAAACTGTAATTTGTATGACTTTTTAAGCTCTGCTGTCCTAGTTCTATGTAAAAACTATATTTTTTTAAATATATTTCATATTTTTTTCTCATAAGGAACACTGCCTACTTTCTTAGAGAACTGACTGTTCCCTTGCTATTACTGTGGTGTTACCTCGTATTCTGGCAAAAAGCTGTTACTAGGAAATATCAGAGACCACATGAACTATGACTTAGAGGATACTATACTAAAAATGACATAAAAGTCGGGATGAGAACGCAATGATATTCAAAGAATAATTCTTGCTGAAGATTTCTGTCAAAGAAATCTGACAGTGAAAGAACAACCAAAATACAGGATCATGTTTCATTCATATTAAAAGGTACTGTAAAATTGTACAGGTAGCTCTACTTTACACTGAATGTATGAATTTAAACAATTTAAAATTATAAGTAGATAGAAAAAAAATTACAGAAATTCTTTCATGAACAGAATACCCACACATGTACCTGTGCATATACAAACACATGCTCTCAGTGCCTCACTAAGATTTATCAACCTATGACAATTTCATGATGATCAGAAAAATTTAATAGTGAATGGAATTTTTTCAAATTTAATTTCCCAAAACAAATTAGAAGTCTAAAACTGAAGTTTAAAAAATAAATAAATAAAAAAAAATCACCATTTTCATAAGAAGGTGTTCTGTAATGTATTGGCAAATTGTTCAGGAATTGGGAAAAAGAGTTGGAAAGCAAATTTTTGTGACTTCAAAAGCTCTCTGTTTCTACTTGAACTTGCTAGAAATTAGTTCACAAGATAATTGAATGGCTGCAAAAACCTAACTTGAACTTTTAAGGGATTTTTCTCTCAGATTCACAGGATGTAACTACAATGTCTAAATAAAACAAACATCTAAATTGTTTAGAAAAAAAACCCTAAATTAGAGTCATTAACAATATGGAATGATGAAATTATAGAATGCACAGATTTTAAGCTTTACATATATTTTCATAAGTGTTCTATTTGCTTTCTTGCAAGTAGTTTCATTTATGCACCTTCCTTGCATTAAAGTTTCATGTGAATTTATAATTTTATACATTACAAAAACCAGGTAACAGAAAATGAAGCCCTAAAAATCCCAAAGTGTTTGAAATGTCCTGAAAAGATAACAAAAAAAATAGTCAGGGCAGACCTGTCAGAAACAGGGGGGGGTTAATTCGTTTTTGACATTTAACTGACCTTGCATGTCAAAGGGAAGTAAAGGATGTCCCGTTTTGTCTTGAGTACAACTTTTGATAATCAGGTAATAAGTTTGTAGTAAGCATTTAAAATTCTGATATTTGAATGTGCCTGTGTCTCTTGCATAACTCTCAGCCTTGGTCTCCTGCCAATAAAACAGCACAATTTAAGGAAATAATTTCTTGAGAAAAACTACACTGCAGGTACAGAACTCCTTCCAAACCATATTGAAAGATCTACTGAAGGTTCAGGAAAACTGAAGGATTTATGGATTGATTCTTAGTCTGGTAATAGATGATTTCTTAAATAATCTGGCCAATAGAATTGAGAGTTCAGGACTACATTCAGATGATGTCAAACTTTAGGACAGTTCATATGGGCTGAAATTAGTTAGAAAACTAAAAAAAAAAAAATAAAAAAAAATATCAGAGATAAGGGTTAAAGCACACAAATAACCAAATCCCTGTATTTCATTTAGGATAGCTACAAAATATGAGTGTAGGAATGTTAAACTGTACAGACCACAAAGTAAATGAACAACTGTGTAGGAGTTCTTCAGAAAGGTTCCTGAGGGTTTTGAAGTGATCATAAGCTAAGCATGAATCAAAAACACCATAATTCTTAAAATGTCTCATATGTTGTTTCATGAATAGAAGAATAGGCTGCAGTATGTATAACATTACCCTTCTGCTGCACTCAACAGTTTCTGTACAGTTTTTCTGGAGTAATATCACGTTGTTTAGTGACAAACTTCAGAAAGATGGGGACAGATGTGGAGAGACTGTTGCAATGGAGAAAGGGAAAACTGAATTAATCACTTTCTTAGCAAACTTTTGCTGAGCAAAATAGAGTAGGGCATTTTTTCTCTCTTTTTCATTTTCTGTGATGTATAGAACAAGAAAAAAATGGACATAAATTGCAGCTAGGGTGTCAGGTTAGACACTAGAGAAATTTTTCTATCAAGTAAAGATAGCAAGAAATGTAATAGATTGCCTGTGGAAGCTGTGGATTTCTCTGTCATTAAAGTACTTTATAACTGACGGTCAGTATATGATAGGCGTGATGTAGCAATACCTAATTCTCTCTTGGGGCAGAGGGATAGATTAAATGACCCCTTAAGGTTCTTTCAACTTCCCCTGCCCTCTTTTTCTTTTTAGGTCTAAAATACTTTACAGTACATTAAAATTTCTTATGCACTTTCTGTATGGCGAGAAGGAAGGTACGATCTCTATGTTACTTGCCACTATCCCCTTGCCATAGAGCATTCTCCTCTCCCTGAAGACAATAAATCAGGCATTTATTTTCTCCAAAGGTATTGGATAGACTAAAGGATGTATGTGTGACTGTGTCAGGTCAACTAACACTTCTCTGTCAAACAACATTGAACCCAAGAAGAGAAGAACACACAGTTTGATTTTGGAAACCATGCCATGAGTTAGCTTTTAAAAGTCTATGGTATTTCAGAAAGTGTATCAGTGCTATACTCCAGAATAAAGTGTTTATAGGTACTGGAGTTACTTCAGCTGACCCTTCAAGGTGAGAAGTGTTTGTCTACCTTTTCTCCCAGGAGTTATTTTCTGTTTTATTCTTATTAAGTCAAATAAGGCAGAAAAGAGCAAGTGAGTCTCCAAATACCAGAGCAATAACCAGTTAAATAGAAATCCACCAAATGTATTCAGATTGAAAAATGGATTTGGAACCAAAGGTAAGCTTTGGAGACAGAATAGTATATTTTATATTAATAGACACTGAACATTTTAAGCATCTTATATTTCACCTTCTGTGTTTGATGAACTATGTTCAGTTAATATACTTTCCTGGTGCTTAACTCAAAATCTTAAAAACTCAAAATTCAGATAAGAACTGTGCTGTCTGTGAGCTGAACGATTATCTCGAACAATCTTATATAGAAGATTAGAGTTTGTTAGTATATTTCTTTTAATTAGTGTATTATTTTGAACATATTTTCGCAGTTATGCACTATCACCAGCAATTCTCAAACCTTAACCTGTCACAATTTTGTTAATAAAGAGTGTAATTATATGAAATGTCCATGTGAGTCCTTCAAGGGTGCTGGCAGTCGCCAGCAGTGGGTAAAGGTGTGGAGACCCAGGAGAAGATCTCTCTGTTTGGAGTGTGACTCTGAACAAGTCAGTGGAACCACTCTCTGATCTAGTGAAATGAAGGGATTCCATAAGAGGATGCTGACAGACTGATCAGGCACAAAGGTCTCAGCTTTCTGGGGGTGCAGGCAGACTGATCAAAAACTAAGAGTTTGAGTAAACGTCCCCTTTTCACATGACACAGAGTCTAACAGAATAAAATATCAGGTAATTAAGAAGTAGAAAATGCAAATGACAGAAGATTTGTGTAAACCAGTAATATATATTTTTGTTGTTAGAAAAAGGAAGTGTGATCTTTCTCCAAAACACTAAAAACTGTATTTTCAAATACTTGCATCTAATTGTCACTGTTAAAGAGATCAGTCTGCAGAATATCATACTTATGCTATTATATAGATTGTATTTGCATCAAACAAATGTGCTTAGAAAAGTCCTAACACAAGAGTAAGAAAACAAATGATCCACAACTGTAACAAATAATAAGTAACAATATCCATTTCTAGATAAAGCCTTAATCAAGTTATCCAAATGAAATACGTATCTGTGGCTATAAGCACTGAGGGCAGAATACAGAGTGGAAGAGATTAGCACATGAGGTATGGGAAATTATATGGGACTTTCCAACTCACTTGTTGGTAGACAATGAATGATGGAAAGCCATTTATTTTGTCAGGTGTTAGATACAGGTTTCTGCAATGGAAGTCTCCCCAACCCTTCCTGAAACATGTACAGGCAGGGGTGGCAAAGGTGTTTTTTTGCTGTGGCCTTATCTACTCCTCTGTGACTTCTATATTGGCCATTCAGGCTCTCTGGCAGGAATTGTTAGTCATTAGAACCTTGACAAATTGCTCTCACAATTTTATTTTAAATTTGAATCAGCCTTGTTTTAACATTTCAGCTTCCAGAAAATATAGCTGCTTTCCTAGAATTTAGAATGACACTTGTACAAGTATTTATGTCCTTATCTACCTCAAGCTTGTTTGTATTTTCCTTATATCTGTAGTACAGTGCAGCTACAATTTCATTGTAGCTACACTGCAATTATCAGTCCAAATACTCTTAAAATACACAGAAGGCTACAAATTTCCAAGGTTCCAATTACAGAAGTGAAATCTCAGCGATCAAGGTTTCTTGAGTTCATGCAAGCACTTTCTATTAGTCCTGACAGGCCTGTGTGAAACATACCCTGAGAGATCCCAGACTGCTGAATTTGCCAGGTTTGATCCTCTTTTATACTCACAAATACAGCACAGAGACAAATCTGTCCAACTCTTCACTGCAACACACCTTATCCACAGCACTAGATTAAATTAACAGTACTAGTAACTAAATAATTTTCAAAAAGGTTTAGTACTATAGGGAGGCCACAGTGAACTAGTGTTATGTTTGTCTCCAGACTTCTCTGTTGTAATCTAGACAAGTGTTGATCTCTATTCCTAGAGGAAGTTTTGCATTAAAGTACCAAGCAAGAACAAGATGACTGCAGTACATCATACAAAGTTCAATGCCATCTGATTTCCTGAGCAGGGGTAGTATTTCCAGTGGCAAATCTCACTCAATAAAGAAATTTTTAGGAATTTACAGGATTTTTTGAGAGTACCTACTTTCACAGAATCATGGAATGATAGAATGGTTTGGGTTGGAAGGGACCTTAAAGACAATTTAGTTCCAATTCCTCTGGGGACACCTTCCACTAGACCAGGTTGCTCCAATCCCATGCAGCCTTGAACACTTCAAGGAATGGGGCGTCCACAACTTCTCTAAGCAGCCCATTCCAGTACCTCACCACACTTACAGTAAAGAATTTTTTCCTAATCCTACCCTCTTTCTTTTAAAGCTACTACCCCTTTTGCTATGACTAAATTATTTGACTCAACATGTAACAAGTAAAGAAACATTTGAGCTTAATTGCTTTGGGTCAGATCCTCAGCTGGTTTAGAGTCATTAAGCTATTTAAGCAAATAGGACTATGACAATTTGCATAAGCTAAAAAGTTTACACTGACAAAAAAACGCTGTGCATCTCAGGTGAAAAAGAGCTCACAGACAGATGACGATTCTGGACACTTGTGTATTGCTCACATGCGGCTATTGCAGTAAACAAGCTTAGCTTGTTTATGTATTAAGAGAGTGTTGCTCTCTGCTAAAGGCAGTCTGCATGGCAAGCCCCATGAGAAGCACTGGTATTTGGCAGAACAGTTCAGAAGAGGGGTTCCTTGAAGAAAGAGGACATTGGATTTCTTCTCTGGGTTACTACCTTACACTTTCCTGTGTTACCTGATTTCAGTGGAGGCCCATGTCAGCACAACTCTCTTAGTCATATCCCGGTTGCATACACTTTTGTGTATTTTATTTAACTAATGTACTCTAATATACTAATAAAGAAGAGATAACTGAAGAAATGAAAGAACAGAACACGAGTGGTTTTGCTTTATTTTCCCAAGAAAATAAAGGAGCAGAGGAATGAGCTGGAGAGCTATAACAGATCACATGAATTATCCTCAGCTTGAAGAAGAGAAAACAGGTCTGGGAGTGTGAGAGTTTCTTTAAGGTAAAAAAGAAGGAGTATATTCACTGGGAGAAAACTAAACTAAAACTGGAGTATTTTAGCAAACTTTACCTGGAAAAATCTGAACCTCAGTGTATGCTAATTAATGCTTAATCAGCAACACTATGGGAGCATTTTGACAAATTTACTGGGAAGAGGAAAATGAAAAAATACGATAAATGCCTTTTGTCATAGATGGTGCAGACAGCTATATGTATAAAGATGCATATGCATAAATATTTATAAGTATATGTACATATTTGGCATTTTGAAGTTGTTTCTGTTGAATTTTTACAAACTAGATTCAACAGATTCAACAGCTGCTGATTTGCTGGTAGAATAGACACAGTTACTGACAAAAATAAGACCAGAATTTTTTCTGCACATTATTACTGCAATTATTTAATAAAATAAGGCTTTTTCAGTACAAAGTGCCTATGTTCTTTGAACATGGGTTTACTAATTATAGATCTAGAAGTCTAACCTTTTTGTGATCTAACTCCAGCCAGTAACTAAGCCCCATGCAACTGCTTATTCACCCTCCCTCAGTGGGATGGGGGAGAGAATCAGAAGGGTAAAAGTGAGAAAAGTCGTGAGTGGAGATAAAGACAGTTTGATATGGAAAGCAAGAGCAGCTCATGCAAACAAAGCAAAATACAGAATTCATTCACCACTTCCCATGGACAGGCACATGTTCAGCCATCCCCAAGAAAACAGGGCTTCAACACACATAACCATGACTTGGGAAGACAAAAGCCATCACTCTGAACTTCCTCCACTTTCTCCCTCTTCACACAGCTTTATAGGCTGAGCAGGATGCCATATGGCATGTCCCCTTGGTCAGTTGGGATCAACTGTCCCAGTTGTGTTCCCTCCCAACTCCCTGTACATCCCCAGCTGCATCACTGGTGGGGTGGGTCGAGTAGCAGAAAAGGCCCTGATGCTGTGTGAGCACTGCTCACCACCAACAAAAACATCCTTGCGTTACCAGTACTGGTTTCATCACAAATTCAAAATGTAGCCCCATATCAGCTAGTATGAAAAAAAATATCTGTATCACAGTCAAAAACAGCACAAGTTCTGTGAATAATTTGTTTGGAAACTATTAGTATAGAAGCAATTTAGTGTGTGAAATACAACTTAGATAGTATGCATTCTCTTAGATAATATTTTTACGATGCTTTAAAATGGAAACCCCCTCATTTCATATGCTAAAGTTCAACATAAATTTAACCAATGGTAGTATATATCTTTCCTGTTTCATTACTCTGAACTTATAAGTTTCAATATTGGTTTGTCATGTTCTGCCTCCTGAATTTAGAACTGAAATATTTCAATAGAGATAGAAACTAAGAAAATTATCCACATTACTCTCTGGCTGATAGCTCTGCCACTCTTTGAAACAGCTGAATTCCCAGTGTGCCAGTTGTCACTCCAGTTAGCAGCAGAGGCATTTATTTCTGTACTCAGGCTGTAGCACATTTTAATGATTCTGAAATACAAGAAGACATGCAAAACTGATTTTGCATTCCATGCCCTTAAGCAAGTCTATTATACATGTTGTGAAAACAGCAAGTTAGCATTTTTGTTGTAATTATTTGAGCTGATTATGTATTATGTTTCTACTCAGAGGCAAAGCAGTTTATGCAACTACTAGCTGAGAAAGGGCAAAGCAGCACCCCAGAGGAATCTGCCTTAAGACAGCCTCATGCAAGTTTCCCTTAACAAAGCTGACATGCTTTATCACTGAAAAAAACCCCGCACAATGTACCTATTGTAAGCGTGATTCAGGACTGTCTGTGAAAGAACAACATGTTCAACACTAAATTAGTGCTTATAATAATTCATAAAATGTGTGTTTATGCTGAACAGGACTATGATACCAGTGTCATCCAGAGATTTAAAAAGTAATGCTTTAATTAACCAGTAGGTTCCTTACAGTAAGGATTACTGTTTCAGTAATCCACATTTTCAAACAAATGTATTTTGATGAAATAGAAAAGAAACCCATGAGTGTCACCTTCATAAAAAAACGCTTCTGCAACTGTTATGAGGAGGTGAAGCCTAGTGCAAAGATCACATATACCTTTTCATTTAGGTAAGTTGTAAGACTTTTATTCTACTTTTTCTTCATACTGGTCTAAGTGCAGAAAAGTGCAGAGAGATCAGCAGTGTAGCTGGTTTTCTGGAAAAATGCATCAGCTGCACTGGTGAATGAAAAGTGCTTCAATCCCAATCATTGTAGCCAAAGCTCCTTTTTTGGACCTGGAACACAGGCATGGGGACATCTGGTTTCCTTTCTCCTCCAAGGAAGAGGAGGGACTGCTCACTCTGAAGAAAGAAAAAGGCCTCCCATCACTGTCATTAGAGAAGGGTAAAATTTCACCGAATGGGTGCCCCAGCTGTACAGCTGGGAAAGCAGGAGAGGAGAATCATGTAATTGCTGCAGAGCGTGAGCAGCTGCAGCATGTTACCAGCCACTTCACTAAAACATGACCAGAAAATTCTGCTCTGTTATCAATCTGTGAAGTCTGTAATGAAACTTATGACATAGTAGGTTTCAACTTTTTTCTTAAATTAATGAGGAATAAATTTGAGGGAAAAAACCTACATAAAATTGATCTTTGTTGCATTATTTTAAAATTATTGGTATAGGCAACGATTGTTGCCCAGGATGAGAAAGAAATAAAATCTTTAAAAGTGAATAGTATATTAAATGTCCAACAATGATTTTAAGATTTAAACTTTTGTTCATAGAATAAAAAAATGCAATTGGGTTTGATGATACCAATTTAAAAATGTATTCACTTTATGGTTCTCTTAAATATCTTTTTATTAGAAGTACCAAATGTAGTTTTGAAAATACATCTTACACATCAACATATATAAATTAAAATACTTTTCAGCATACAATTGCATTACTTAAATCAGTATATGCTGTATAATCATGCAATCAGATAAGATTTTTGAAGACAACTGGTGACTTGGATCTTGTTATTATTTGGACTCTTAGTTGATTTTATTTTTTTTTAAGGGAACTTACCTTCAAAGTGTATTTGATCATTACTTTCTGAAAATGGGCCTGTTTCATGTTTCCACTTAATTTGGACATGATTTGGGGTACATAAAAGATGCACATTGCTTTTGAGTTCTCAACATTGACATAGATTAAAGTTTCACATGATGAAGGGAGGAAGAGAGAGATAGATGGTGATAAGAACACAGAATGAAATAAAGTATTAGTCTTTAAAATAATTTTATAAGACAAAGATTTATTCAAATCTAGTGTTGAAAAAATCCAATTTTGTGAGTGAATTTTAGAATAAGTTAAAAAAATTTGTAAACTCTTCTTTGACCGAGAGTGCAGAGACAATGAGGAAACAAAGAGAATACAGATAATAGTGTATGCTGTGATTCTTTTCAGCAGATAAGGTAATGTATCCCTTACTGGATAGCAAACAGTAATGAACTACAAGGTACGTGACATGGAAAAGATAGTCTGTGCTGTGAAGAATAAAAGAGCCTTAGGATTCCATGCCAGAACTGAAGCCTATGGAAATAATGTGAGAGGCTGAATTGCACGGATTCATTATTGCAGACATCACATGGAAATGAGAGCAAGTGAACAAAGATGGGAAACCTGTGAACCAGGAGCATATAGATTTCTTTACAGTAGTTAAAAGGTGATCTCCAGTTTATTCTAAATGCAATAAAAGAAAATAAAAACGTATTGTTCATGTTTCCAGGACTCCCCTTTAGGTAAGGATGTATCTTTTTGTCAAAATGTGTCTTGAAGAGAAGCTTTAAAAGCTGGTTTAAAAGAATGATTGTTCTTAGAAAAGGAAAAAGAGTAACAAAACAAGCTGAGAACATACCTCTGAGATAATATCCTCAGCTTTTTAGATGGCTAACTGTTCAGCTGTTCTGCAATTAATTGTGCATCATATATGATCTTGAGAGAAGAGTGTGGTTAGAAGCAATATTTCTGTCTAAAACTACAAATTATGTATTTCTAGCATGGTATTCTGCATTTGAATATTAGCAATAAGTGTAACTTTTTAAATCATTATGATGTTTTCCCTTCCTCCAAAATTCCTACAAAATGTCAGAGGGGAAAAAAGCAATTCATAAAAAGGGGAAACCGAAATTTTTTGTCCCAGTATCTGTCTGATTGAATGTGTAGTTTTAAAAAAAAAAATTTTTATCCTCCTATTGGAGAGTTTGCTATAACATTTATGCTGCCTCTTTCCTGCCTCTCCAAAGATGTAATGCCTATATTTTTTTTCTGAATTAAAGCAGTTAAGCAAAAAGACCTTTCAAAAACCACCTCACACAAGAAGTACCAGCATTTCTTTTCAGAGGCAAAGCTGTTCCATAGGAATAGAGCATTTAATGATATAAGGTTTAATGACAAACGAATAAAAGTTTAGAAGAAAGCTAATTCGTGCCATTGTCATTAGATTGTAGTTAATCTGTCCAATGCTAAATCCTGTAGTAAATGTCCTGGAATCTTAAGAAATAACTGCATTGGAAAGAAGATTGAGGTCACATCTTCAAAAATATTGAGGGCTTTTGTAGTGTTGATTTTTCTTTGGTTGATTAGTTGGTTTTAACACACCTCAATGAGACTAATTGCTTACCAAACATGAAGTTCAGAATACAAAAAAAACCCACTGTTTGGCTTCCTCTATTCATTTCATAGGGAATGTTTTAGGTAGTCTTCATTTATTTCCCAGCGAACAAGTACCTCTCCCATAAGTAAGAACCTAAAAAAAATTGCTGGAGCAAAATATCCAGAACCTATGCTTGGCAGCACACAATTTACCAGGCACTGCATATTCCTCTCTGGAGCAAGCTCAATATTATTTGTAAAGTTTATGAAAATATATAAGTAATCAAGTAAACCTTGACTAACAGCAAAAATCAAACAATAGCAAATCAAAACAAAAAACTTCTTATAGTAGCCAGATAGCTATGAAACGCTTGTTTATTTTGTTTTGGGGTTTTTTTTGTTTGCTTGGGTTTTTTTTAAATTAAATATATTAAATTTTCCGGGTTTAGCAAATTAACAGATCAAAGGAAAGAATAAGTAGAAAGTCGAACAAAAAGATTGCTATTTTGTGGAGACATACCTGAGTAGAAGCAAAAAGGACAGAAAGAACAGAGTCCAAATACACTAAAGTAAGAAGTAGATATGGCAATACGTTCATTCGAGATCCTTTCCCTTCACTACAATAGAACAAACAAACAAATGAAATAAATGGTTGGCTTAATTATTTTGAGCAGTTAGCCCTCTACAAGAAGAACGCAAAGTCTGGTGACTCAGGTTTTTCCATGTCATTTTATTTTATTTGTTTCATGGCTTTTATGTTACCAGTTGAACCCTTCAATCTGGTTTTTTGGGGGATTTTTTATGTGTAAAACGAAAGCCTGTGTTTACTACAAGCCTCTATTTTTAGAAGGTATTTTATTCTTTCATGAAAAAAATGGCTTATACTTTGCTTGTTTCATTACTTTTGGTAAAGTGAAATTTTAATGAAGTATGGTATTGCAACAATCAAAGGGAGCACTAAGCAACACAGACAGATACAAGTTTGTAAGGTTTTATGTCATTTAATTTGTAAGACAGCCCAACATCTCACTGTTTTGCCAAGCAGAGAAAATGTAGCTTGCTTTTATTTGAAAGCACTCTACTAATTGGAAGGAAGAGGAGTTGATCAATAACAAATCTTTTTGATTTCTGTGTACCACAGTATTTACATACAGACTAATCTACAATTCAGCTCCAATTTTGTAGATTTTTTTTTTGTACTAAGAGACAGAAATATGGTATCTGAAAACATTAATAGAGTTGGAGTGGTTGGTGGAGGAATTTCTGAGCTCAGAATTCAGTTTATGTTATCTGACCCCATTTTTTGCCTTAGTTTAAATAGTGAATGCAGTAAATAACATGATGAAATCAGATAGCAAGAACAAACAGTGAGTGTGCAGTCGCTAACCATAGAGGAGCAAAACTGATGAACAACTAAGGAGATGACATAATCTCTCCTTTTGTCAGACAAACTTTAGTCATTCTGCCACTCAAGAAGATAATATCAGAAATACAGAGTCATTCTAAAGTTTCACCTTTAGAAGATGTGGCCGTTTATGAAGAAAGAAAGGAAAGAAAGGACACATACTTGATTGCACTGTGCAGGTTCTTTCTTGCACTTAGTACACTTGCTCATTCGGAGCTTTATGATTTTCAACTTGTTTCCAATATGTAGCTCTCGAGACAATAAAAATGCTTCTTTTTTTCTGTAATATATTTTTGCATAATTGCGATGAAATTATTTTGCATCCCTGCAGCAACAACAGCTGTTTTGTGATCATTCAAGCCTATGCATCTTTGAAGAATATAACCATAGCTCAGAAATTTTCTCTGGTGAGGTTCAGAGCAGAGATATTGTTTTTCCCTTGGTACTTGGGTTAGTGTACATATGTTTATCTGCATAGAAATAAGTGGAGTCATCAAATAACTAATCATAAGGCATGATTAACAGTTCAAACAATTATGGAATAAGAACCTTTCTCAAAAATTGTAATATCTCTTTTTTTTAGTCAAAAGCAAAGAACAGTTCCATCGGCATAACTTCCCATTTCTTACTTTTCTTCTGAAGGGCGGAAGTTTTGTAAAGCTGCATGGCTACACTCATTATTTGGGCAGCAAATATAAAGATGGAAGAATGTTTAATGTTATTGGGTCATATTTGCATGTAAATAGAGCTTTTTGGGATATGGTAGGGGTTTTCCTGATACTAGAAACAACTCAAGTAAATGGAGAGGGCTGTGAGAAAGAGAGAAAAATTATGTGGGAACAAAATGTCAAATAAGACTTGATAAGTTAGAGAAAAGTCTGCAAAATTAAGGAAGAGACAAACACTTTATGAGGAAGATAACCGGTTTAAAAAATTAATTACCAGGAAAAGAAATGTAAATTAATACCATGGATTAATACTAATCCATGGGTACTTTTCACTGAAAGTAGATGTAAATATGAACTTTGAACAAAACCAAAATGGAAGTAATTTTAATTTGGCTAAAACTTCTGATGTGGTTAGCACAGTTATAGATTCTTATATTAGAGCAGGAGTTTTACAGTGATAGTACTACCAAACTCTTAATTTCTTTTGAAGAAAACACATCTGTTCATAACTTTTCAAGACTTCTTCATAAGGGTTTACTTCAATAAAATCCAAAATTTTCTGAGGTTTATTAAACCAGAAATTTTTCTAGCATCTCTTTCTTGCTAATCAAAGAAACCAAGTCCACCAAGAACATGAAATGACAGATTTGAGTAGTGCAATACATTGTATGGCCACAAATCAAATCTCTTGAAGATACAATTACAAAAGACCCAACATGGAATGTGGAAGGTTGTTATCTGCAGAAAAATTCCCAGTGTTAAGAAACTGAAGAATAGTGCTTAAAAGGGCAATCTTTGTCCCCATAAAGAAGCTTAAATATTGTAGGAAAAAGAAAGTCTTGATTTGAAGTCATTTATGACTCATCTGATATTATTCCAGAAAGACAGTCTTCAGAAATCAAAGAGAATACATTCTTAGAACTAGAAATTACAGCTGAAAAAATGACAAAATCGTGCACAGAAAAACTGGTGGGTAATAAACTAATTGTTGGCATGTTCTATGAAGATTTCCAGGGGGTTTAGGAGTTAAGCAGATTCAGAAATCAGTGACAATTTGGTTAAGAACTTGTAGATAATGCTTAGTTACCCTATCAATATCTGCATATTGAAGTCTTTTATATCTTTTATATCTCTGTATTTGAATTCTCATACAGGCTATCCCAAGAGGTATGTTTTTAAGTGTTCACATTTGTGTCCTTTGTTCTAGTTTCACTGCAATGCAATATCTTTCAGCTTTCCTTTGTTATACTTTCTTTCTCCAAGTTTCTCCTTAGTCCACTTCTGAAAGAAGTTATGTCTGGTGAATTTTCCTTCAGAAGTACACAGAAATTAAACTAAGATGACAATATCTCTTGTAATGGCATAAAAATATGTAGCACATCTCATAAATATATTTTTATTTATATATTTTTTATATATTTTTCAATAAAAGTCTCTCTTTTTTGCCCTGTGGATTCAATGATGCTTCATCTTCTGCACCTCTTCTCTATACAAGGACTGCTAGTTGGTCTTAATACTCGATTCAGTGTTTGAGAGGCACAACTGCTTTCCACCACTGTGTTTTTCAGACTATCAGTATAACCCGGGTATGATGATAACCTGACAACCCCTGTAGGGCACAGACAGTCAGTGGTGATGTTGCATTTCATTCTAGCCAAGCTTCTTGTTTTCCCTAGGACAATGCAGCTGCAAAATGAGATATACACATCAGTCCTTCTAGGTCATATTACTGAATATTTCTTTACTAATTTGTGGATAACACCACTGTAAAGAACATAATAGAACAATAGCATGTCTTCTCTTGGGAATTGATGCTAACTGATGATGATCAGGACCAGACTCTGCCATAGATATTAACCTGAGAAACTTGCATAAACATAGATGGAAGTCTCAGGTCACTTTTTTGTGCCATTGCAAGTCAGCATCTGAATATTCAGAGATTATTGTATTAATTTTTGTATAAGTTGATTTTCTTAAGTATATCAATCATTCAGATGCTCAAAGTAAATAAACAGATTTAAAAAATGAAAGTTATGCATATACTCATCAGGATTTGATGCAGTTCTGAAGCAAATAAATTCGATACTGTTTGGTACATGTACAAAGTTTTTTAAAAAAGCTTTTGTTGAACAGTTAATTTAAAAGGAAAGAAGTATAGATTTTTTTTATATTGTGTTCAAGAAAAGCTAAGAAGTATGTAAGTGTTGGTGTTTTCAGTGTATATTCCTCCTTTTATATACTTCTATATTTAGCACATTTGTATAAACACTTGTGTATATGTAGTGTTTTCACTGACTTGCACAAGGCTACTCAAGTTAAACTTGGTTATCTGTTTATGCAATAGGGTACCTCTTTTTTCCAGTGGTTACCGTGAAGTTCTACAATTCGTGATGTAAAAGAAAGACTGACTTGTTAGATACAGGATCACTTTTCAGCAAGGTATTTGAAGGACTGTGACTGTGGTATGGTAGCAAGTAGAATAGCAATAAAAAGGCAGATCTATATAGTGAAACGATAGAGGACTCAGTGTTTGCACGGTACAAGTTTGGGTGGGATGGAAGGAAGGCATGGACTTCGCACTCAGTTCACAGGTGATTTAAGAACATTATGTGGGCCTCTGGGGCACATTTTCCAATTTATTTTAATCTGGAATTAATCCAGTTTGTGTAGTCTGAACCTACACTGTGATATAAATCAAAAGCATGATAAATGAGGACATTTAGAACTTTCACTTCAAAAGCGCATTCCTGGTGCAAATTTGCAGCACTGACTTGCACATACCCAGTTGCAACTTCAGAGTATGACTAAGCCTACTAAACAAAATAGAACTGGCAAGGAAAAGGGGCAGGAAAGGGAAGGGAAAAGAGGAAGGGAAAAAGCATATCTACCCTGAGGATATGAAGTATCTCAATTCATTTCAGTGCAAAACACCTGAGGACCTAGATGTCTGGTGCTGAACTGTTAAGAAATGTTTAGTGTCTGTCTTCACATGTCCCTTCTAAAAGGGTAATGAAAGCTGTAGATGGCCAAGACTAGAAATACTTTGCCCTTGTGCCTGTAAGTTATACCCCTGTTCCAGACACTCATCTCATGAGAACAGAGAGCTCATGTTCTTCAGCTTTGAATATTCTTTTAAACATTTTTTAAAAAGTTGCATAAATTATCTTTACATCATGAAGACAAAGAGGTTTTCAGACAATATGGCAAATTATTGTTGAATCTTTTTCTTCATGGTTATTTTTTCTGCAATCCCTATTTCTTTTCTTGCTGCAATATTGCATTTCTTCCAAGACTTGATAAAAAGAGGAACTTCTATAGGGGCTTTTTAGCCATGAAAATTATTAAATTTGTTCCTAATGAGGATCTGGGCTCTGTGTTAGGTTCTTTTGCCTATTGCATGAGCAGTGATTTTTCAATTTCAGTGTACTTCATATATAACTACTTCATATACTTTATCAATCAGCTTCAAAAATTCAACCAGATTTTGTCTACGTTTTACTATGATGACAGAAGACAGCAGGAAAATAAATTAACAAAGCACAAAATAAATAACCATGTTCCTTGAATCTCCTGTAATATCGTATTGAAATTGAAAGATCATGTTTGAAGCCGCTTTTTACCATTTTGCTTTATAGTACATGGTATCTCATTGGGCTGTTGTGTGTCACTTTGATGTGTCCATGATGTAAAATTTTTAGTATAACTACCTTCATGATATACTAAAGTTTCCAAGTGAAGAGAATACCTGATTTATTGGTAGGCAAGTAAAACTTTTCTTCTTCAAGTAAATGTAAAGAGAGACTTAAAACCAGTCATCATCCTAAATATTTCTTTCCAAAAGAACCAACCTAATAAATTAAAATTTAAAGGATTGATCAGGCAAGTTTTATTTCAATGCATTTGTTTGGGGTTTTTTTACTGCACTTAAATGATTAATTCACTTCCAGTTATATTCTCCTTAGTGAAGATATATTCGAAAAACAACCTGTGTTCAAAGAACTGTCAGCGTGGTAATTTATTCTCATTTTAAATACAAATCATAGCTCATTAGGGAACCCACATTCTGGGGGGAATGCCCATCATTGGTTTTGTTAACGATTCTCTAATGCTGTAATTTTGTATGAGTACATGCATTAATTTACATGTAAAACTACCAGTATGATTAAACCAGATTTGCTGTAATGCCACAACCTCTAGAACTAAATTTAGATGAAAAGAGAAAGTATCCTTGCTTTCAAATGTAAAAAGATTAAAATCTTAAACTCTCTTGAACTGAAATGCTTGTATTCAAAATCTGCAGGACAAATCCTAATTCATTTATTACTTGGAAAACATTCTATGGCTAATATAATTGGTAATATATAAACTACTACAACATATATTTTTCAGCTATTTATTTTAGTAATTAATTTACCTAGGTATGAGTTTTCTTTTTTCTTTTTCTTTTTTTAATTGAAAAACCTTTTTTCAGAGATTACTGAGAAGAAGCTGTGATTGATTGTATTTTTAAGACAATTTTGTGACTCAGAATTCAGGTGGGTAAAAGACCACTGTAACTCATTTCTTCTGAAGACATCATAGTTGTAAAAATCAGTCTATTTTTTTCATAAATGGGTTTGACAGTATTGGTGTTGTATCAAACTGTTAATGGAAAAAATTACTTAGATATCTATAAACAAATCAAGAGATAAGATTCTTGTGACATTTTGTTAAAACAGCAAGAGTGCTGAATTAAACATTTCACCATTACCCCATTCCTTTGACACTGTCAGTCTTTTACAAGGAGATTGTAAAATCCCAGTAATTCTGATTTGTTTTATTTGATGCCCAGTTTGATGACTTCCAGTGAAAGCTTTAACTTAAAAGCAAGCCAACTAAGAATGTTTGGTCAATTACTAAGGGGTTTTTGTTCTGTTTTTATGTCACAAAAAGGTGAAAGATGCACCATTTTACCCTAAGGTCTGTGTAATACACCATCTGGCTTACAAGTGAAAGCATAGTGCTTGTCAACAGATTTAATAATAGAAAAATGTATATTACTATTAAATTAAGATTAGTCTTGTGGGCAAATCCCAAGTCAATTTAATTAATGTGCTGGTATCAGAGTATAATATTTGTTTAAAAAATGTTGTATGCATCAGTCAATAATGTTGTTTTTAAATATACAGTTCCTGTGTAACCTTCTGTAGGGTGGCTGCTCCCTTCAGACACTCTACAAGTCTTTCTTTTGGCACAGGACTAAAGGGCACGGGTAAATTAGCTGTATTGTAATATGAACTATTTAATTTTCTTGGGTATCTCTATACAGGGCTCAAATGCACAAAAAGCATATTTAAAGCAATGAGCTATGCACTAATCTGCAAGCTGAGAAGGGTATTACTTCTTCCTTCCTGTTCCCAGTAACATTTTGACTTGATTCTATAATTACTGACATAGATCAAAGATAGGCAGAAGACATCCAAAATTAGAGGTAATATTTTAAACAGGAAAGATGAAGCACTGTCCAATAACTGTGAAATTAATTGAGGGAAAGAGGTTAATAGATACAATATTTAAATCTCTGAACTGTAAGAATATTTATGAAGGAATTATATGGTTTTTAATTTTTTTTAATTTTAAAAAGCATTAATTCAAGGACCAAGAAAACATATAGTTAGATATTACTAATCCAAGAATAAGGAAGAAGAATACCAATTTCTCATTTCACAATCATAAGACACAGCAAAATAAAACTCAAAAGTCTGTTTCTGTGAGTATGTGGATGAAGGCCATCATGTGTGAAAGAATGAATAGAAGTATGTGTGTGAAAGTATGTTCATAGATATGTTCTGTTTTACTCACAAAATACACAACCACACTATCTCATTTATACATAAGCACCCTCAGATGAAAAACAGAAGACACATGACCCTGAATTAAATAAAGTTATTCCTTTGCAGAGATATTTAGTTTCAATAAATGTTTTTAAGAGTTTCAATAAAGGTTTTCAAGAACAAACCCCATATCTAAAAACACCCTCAGAAAGAAGGTTAAAGGGCAAAGAAACACACAAAAATCATTAAGGCTATTTGTTTTATTAAAGTCACTTGCTCATAAGTCAGTTTTAAAAAAGACTTTTAGAAGTTTTACTTAAATAAAGATTTTTAAGAATAAAATTCTGAAATGAAACAATGAGAATTAATTAGGTAGTTTGCTTGATTAGCTAAACATGTTTCCTATTGGTCCATGTTTGAAAGAAGATACTTATTGTAGTAGTGTTTATAATTTTTGTATTCTTTTGCATTTTATTATGCATCCCTTGTTTACTTTCCTGTTTTATTAATAGAATTTTCTCTCAACTGTTTGTTTGCATCAAAGAAAACAAAAAAGGGAGAATTGTTGGGAACATCTGGAAACTGTCTATGAATGAGAAAGATGTTACCAGGCCAGCCGGCCTTGGAGCTGCGAAGGGAGGAAAGAAACTCTCTTCCCCAAGCCTTGAAAATTCACAGAAGAGATAATTCAAGAATTGACTAGTAAATCAGTAGCTTAATTTAAGAGCCCTGATTGTTTTAGGTTTGTAATTAGGTTGTAGTTATCTGGAAGAATTCCTTTGCTTTTTTTCCTGTCTAAGCACTGTGATATGTAGCCACACATAGGCCCCCCTTTCCTACCCAGCACAAACGTTATCTTGCTACACCTACCAACCCTATATATGGAAAAGCATGCTTTCAATAAAGGTTTTCAGTTATTGCCCCCTAATTGGGAATGTGTAGATTTTTAGCCATCACAGAGGGAAATTAAAGTTAAAATAAAGTACAGCTTTGTGAGTGTAAGTTACCATCAGAACTTTATACATAGTGAATCCTCTGAATCATATTAGAAATGTTTCTAAAACTTTATGTTTTCAACTAAAAACATGCCGTTAGCCTGAGAAATATGCTGCATGAAATATCTGGCTTTATGGAGGAGTTCTAATTCTTAATTCCCAAGTCTCATTTCTCCCTCTTAACTTTGCACGGCTATTAAATTTTTCTAGTATTATAGCATCAGGATGTAGATATTCCAAAAGAGCAAGACTTTAAATTCTATACAACTTATTCAGATTTTCTTTTTGGAAGCAAGAATACTATGAGCTTACTTAATGGCAAAATGTATTTGGTAGCACAATGCATGAAGGTCTCTTTATATGTGTAATGAAAAGACACCTTTAAGTCTTTGCACAAAGTCTTTCAGTCAAAACTGAATGCAAAATCTAGTGCTTCAGGAGACCACAAGGATTTCCAAGGGTCCTTTAGCATAATGTTCATTTGAATTCATGATTAAAATTCAAATGACCAATATGGAATCCTAAAATTTAACCTGCAAAGGATCATTGCTAACAGCTTTTCTTTTGCAATTGTATCATTTCACAGAATCAGAGAACACCCTGAATTGGAAGGGACCCATCAGGATCATTGAGTCCAACTCTTACATGTAGAGTGTCCTACATGGTACATGCTGCAGTGAATTCTTATCCAGGGGCTCACAACTTTGGGTTTTACTTTATTTAAACAGTTTAAACACAGCAAAGTCTGCCTGCTTTCAGAGCATGGGACATGGGAAAATTGTTCAGACTTTTTCAAAGGTGCAAATCCTTGAACTATCTATCTATTTTTCATCCTTTTGAAAAGCAGCTCTTTTGAACTTGTACTTTTTACCCTGACTGATAATCATATACCTGGCACACAGAGCCTCTGACATATGCACTCACAGCTGTTTTAAAATACTAAATCCTTCAACTATGTTTCCTTTTATACATGAAGAGGTATAATTTGTGTAAATGCAATTTAATAAGCAGTCTAATTATAATTTGCAAACTTAGAAATACACTAAATTTTGTTTCTGTTTCAATTAAGTAGTTGCCTAATTATTCTATAAACAGAATTAGTTAACATAGAGGGAACCAAAAATGCAAACAGGAATTAAATTATTCACTAAACAGTTCAGCAAAGTGAAAGGCACTACATGAACTCTTTTACTATTTCTATCAACATGTTCTTTTTAACACCCTGATTCAGCAGTATATTTATTTATGTGCCTGAGCAATTCTCAGCACTCCAAGGGCACTTCCAACCCTGACCATCCCTGCCCACCCTCCGAGTTTTCCCCACCCACAGGGCTGGCAGTCCCCACCCCAGTGACCCCTCAATAGGACTGGGCTCCTGTTCCCCACAGCCCTGCCCTGAGCCCAGTCTCAGCCTGTCCAGGGCTGGGGCTGTGCCCATGCCCCCTGGCTTCTGGGCTCCTGGCTGGAGCAGTGGGACAGCCCCTGGCGGCCAGACCCTGCCATGGTGGGTGAGAGGGAGCCCCTGACAGGCCAGCTCCTGTCCCAGGTCACTGCCAGCCCCTGCGGTGCCCAACAGCATTCAAACGGGATGCTGGTTATCAGACAGAATTCCACTGGCCAAATCACTTGGTATATCCCTAGGGAAGTTAAGCAGGGGTAGAGCAAATGTAGCACAGTAGGAAACAATCAGGAGAATGCTGAAGAAAGGTGTCAGGCAGATAAAAGGCAGACTAGCAAACATCATGATTGTAGAAAGTCATCTTTTAGAAAGTTCAAACAGTACTCCAAGCTCTCATAAAACTGGAGAACTCTGCTACAGTGATGAAATTTGGGAAAGACAACTCCTATGAGGGTGTATGTGAACCTTCCCTTGACATGGTTTCTGAACTGGCACCAGCTTGCAGCCCATCAGCTCAGAAAAATGTAGAAAGACCATATGTCTGCATAATATGCCCACATGCCTCACCTCAGCATTCAGCTTGTTTTTCCCCTCTGAAACTCTAAAAGGGATGACTCTGCCAGAACTTTGAGGTCGACAAAGTTGAATCTCTTCCTTACGAGTTTCCAAAAAAAGATCAAAATTATTTTAAAGGGAAAAAAAAACAAACAAGAAAAAAATCTTCACAACAATATATATCTCAATATATATCTGCTATATTGAGATATATATATGCTAGGCAAAATATTTTAACTAAAAATGGGGTTATAGTCATCTTGCCTCTTGGACCCTATGACCTTCCAGGCTGGCACCTTGTCTCTATGCCTTCCAGGTGGTATTTCTCTTTTTCTTTACCTTCTGTGACCCCTGTCTTCTGAACATATTTGTGGCCGGCAAGCTGAGGGAGGTGATTCTCCTCCCGTGGAGGCCACAAGGATGATGAGGGGTCTGGAGCATCTCTCTTATGAGGGGAGACTGCGGAAGCTGGGCCTGTATAGAAGAGAAGAATGAGAGGGGGTCTCATTAATGCATATAAATATCTCAAAGGTGGGTGTCAAGAGGATGGTGCCAGACTCTTTTTGGTGCTGCTCAGCAACAGGATGAAGACCACAACCATAAACTAAACCACAAGAAGTTCCACCTCAGCATAAGGAAGAACTTTACACTGAGGGTGGCAGAGCACTGGAACAGGCTGCCCAGGGAGGCTATGGAGATATTCCAAGCCCACCTGGACATGTTTCTGTGTAACCTGCTCTGGGTGACCATGCCTTGGCAGGGGATTTGGACTAGATGATCTCCAGAGGTCCCTTTCAACCCCAAATATAATACGATTCTATGATTCTCTTTCTCTTGGAGGAGTCTTGGGTTGACAAGGAGACACCATTGCTGCTCATCTTTTGCCAGCAGAGCCACTCTCTTTTGAAAGGAACATAATAATGATAGAAAGCATTGATCCCATCCATCCATGATGGACCTGCATTATTTCACCCCTTTTCTGTTCACTCATGTTTTTACACAGTGTAGCTGTGTAGCCTGTAGCGCACTGTAGTGCACAGCATATCTCACCTCTCTCCTTTACTGCAGGGTGAAGGAATGTGCCCACCTGAATGAACTAGTTGCTTTTCAGTGCTGATTTCAGGTAACAGGAGAAAATCCTTGCCTCATTATTCCATGTGGTTATAACAAATTTATATCCAGTCAATTTTTTTCAATCCTTAGGCTACCTTGCTTCCAGAATGTCATTGCCTGATGACCAGGTAGAAAGGTTGCTACTAAAAATGGAATTCAGTTTTGAGCCGAAAATGGTACAAACATTGTAAAATGTTACTTTAAAATATAAGTCCTATTTTCCTGTATTCACTCCATTTCTCATACTTTGAAAGAGGAATATCAGGCTTAAAAGTACTTTAAAGACTTAAAATGTGTTCACTTTCCCAATTACATGAAGATCTACCTGTTCATACTTTACTCCAGCATATGCCCTTGCAGTTTTTTTGCTCGCATAAATACACAATGTTTTCTTACAGAGAATAATTGCACATTTTACCCTGTATTACACATCTACAAATATTCACAGAAGTTGCACTTCCAAACTGGAGCTAGATTCACACAAAAAAAAAAAAAAANAGCTAAATTCAAAAAAAAAAAAAAAAAAAAAAGAGTTTCTAGATTGGCATTTTCTAGAAGCTCTCAAATTTAAGAATTCATGTCTTTCAAAATGGTTTCAAACTTTCTGTTTGTCAGGTCATCTGAAGAAGACTTTTCCCCTCATTAGTAAGAAACTAAGGGTTAATCAAGATAAGATAAATGATTGTCTAATTAGATTTTTTTTTCTCCCCACTGTTTCTAAACAGATGGAAAAGAGTTCTCTGCTTAGTTTCTCTTCATTGATTGAATGATGATTCTTGGAATATTTTGATAGACTTTTAAATATTTTAATAACTCAAATAAAATATAAATAATAATAATTTAAAAAAAAAACAATGCAGGAGTTTCCCTTTCACCTCTAACATTATTTTACAGGACTTTTCCATGGTTCTGCTGTTGGACCTTCTTTTTCAGCCTCAATTTCATGACATATTTGACCACCAAGAAAACTATTTTATCTCAGATTAAAGTTTATTTGGTATTTTTAGTCCTCCTAACCTTAATTAATCAATTCAAGGGATATTGTTGTGAAAGAATGCCAACATGATACTTCACTCCAATTAAATGCCAATTGTTAATTATTTTAAAGTATCACACTACCAAAATGCTACATAAAATAACTATTCCCCATACGTAAACGTGAAAATGCTTTGGTACATGGTTCTCAAATGTAGTATTGGGATATTTTCTGAAATTCCTTATACTATTCTATGCCATTGAATTTTCATAGCTATATATGTAATGATTTTTCCTCTGAAATATAGCTGCTTTTTTTTAGCTGTTTGAAAGAAATTAATTAAAAAAAATAATCTAAATCACCTAAGACCAAATTTCCAGACTACAATGCAAGACATATCTTTGTGATTTGTCTCACTTCTCTCTAATTTTCAATAATTGAGTCTACCTCAGTAGTAAAAGGTGGTTGCATTCAAACTGTAACTGCTTAGCATTGCATAACATATAACCTTGCATAAATTTGCCTGAACTCTGTTGGAGCCACTTACACCTGCTTTTTACTGTGATAATACTAAGGCTTCTACTGAATAATAGAAAGGTACTCCTGCAGGGATGGGGAAATAAAAAATTAAAAATCAAGGGGTTTTTTTTAATGAGTATTATTCATTGTAGAATATTTCAATAAGCCAGTATAGTGCAGTCATACTAATGTCAGCTCAGAATCTAACCTGCAGAAAAGCAACCATAATCTTATGGACTGCTTCCCACTAGGCAACAGTGGAAAGAAAAAAAAAAAAAAAAAGAAAACAAAACCCAAAAATTCTCTTTTAAAGAAAATTTGAGTAACACTTTCAGACTATTTAATTTCACAGCTTTGAAGAATGCAACTCTGATCTACCATATTTGGTGTCCTTTTTGTAGAAAGTTTATCCTGCATTCATATCTTATTACAGCATTTATCCCACTTATGCTCATTTATTATGGATCAGACAAAATGTAAAATCATTTTCTCAGACAAGCATCTGTGGCGTAAAAGCTTTCCAAATTATGGCAAAATTTTCATAGTTTTTGCAGGTAGAATATAATTTGTGACTATTCTAGTAACAAAGGAGAGGTTCTGGGGGATCAAGAAAAGCTTGTCGAAAGAGCAAAAAACTTCTGACCTTCAAATTAAAACAAATACATCTATGGGAAGAAGTCTAATGCTTGATGTGTTAAACTGAACTTCAAGAGACCTGTTCTTAGGAGTTTATGTAAATGAAGGCATCTGTCTATACTTTCTTTCCCTAAATGAGCATAGTTTTGTCTGGTTTATATCAGTGGTTATATTTTCTAATGCATGTCAGGTGCTCTGAACGTACTCTGGGGAACAGGGAAGAAAAATCTATAAATAATCAGCTAAATGTAATTTGTTAATCTATACAAGCGCTTCATTAAAAATAAGGATTAAAAAAGAACATTAATTTCTTTTTATGCTTCAAATATTTTGCTGTTAGCTGAGATATGACAGTAATTGAATAACAGTGGTGTAAAGCTTAACTAAGTTTACTCAAATTAGACATCTAATGTGCTATTATTTGAACAAGATGCTGTAGCTGGATCCATTTTATCTTCAGCAAAATGAAGATATCTGTTTTTATTACTGCACATAAAGAATGAAAATATGAAAAAATTATCACTGAAACCTACATGTAGCTAAGGCATAAGCAGGAGAAAATTTTGCCCAATAAATCACATGCTATTCCAGATCAAAATCTTAGGTATGAGGAAGAAGATACTTGTTGGTTTGGTTTGTTTGTCAAGAATCCTGAATTCTACATATGTTTTCCTTAACTCATGTTCTAAAAGTTAGAAGTAGTTAATGCAATATTTCAGAAAATGTGTTTCTCTGGTCATTCTCAATTTTAGTCTCTTTTTAACAGTTTTAAACAGCTTAGTTAACTTTGAAGATATAGGTAATAGTTTTGTTCACAGTTCATAATTGTGGATGTAGTAATAAATATGTATATAGATAATTTACCAATGCATATAAATAGAAAAAAAATATATTTTAGCTTTTTTTAATACATTGATATCAGATGAACTTTATTTCTCAACAGTGCTCATGTCAATTTCAAACAAAAAAATCCAAGATAGGTCATGCAATTTAACTAAGATTTATAACAGAAAATTTGTATGAGACAGTTAACACTGTGACTAGATTTTTGGGGGTATTTTTTTGTTTTACCAGTCACAAATATAAGATGCCAAAATATTTGCAACTCACATATCCACAACTGCTCTTTCTAGGAGACCCCTCAGCTCTAAAATAATATACACCTGTACAGAGACTCCCCCTTTCTATGTTCCATTTCATGTGACGAATCACAGTCTTGAAAAAAGGGATTGTAAAATGAAAACGTTCTCTAGGATTGTTTTCTAAAATAAAATATAAGGCCACTTCAAAGCAAAGTTAAAAAAAAAAAAAAACTTCCATTCTTTATTAAACTGAGTCTGTACTCAATATCTAGTCAGGAAAAGTCAAATCATTGTAACCCCTGAATTGTCACTATGTGTTACTCTCTAATCCTTGTGGCAGGTGCTGTCAGGGAAATGTAATCCACTATGCTGTGGGTTTTGAAGTTTAGACTAAGAATAAAGATCAGAAGGGGTTAATTAGAGTCACAGATGCTTCCTCGAGGTCTGGCATTGAGGAAAACTTGAATAGCCTTTCCTGTAGAGAGGGCCCTTTGCACACATTGTCAGGGCTTTTTTCTGTGCTGTATCTTTTATAAGTAAGCTAAGAGCAATTAGTGAAATGTTCCTGATAGAGGGGATTAAGAATCCTTCAAAAGCAAGACTGTATTTGGAAAGAAAACATTTATAAAAATTTAATTTTGCCACCTGTACATAATCTTCAATTCAGGTAATAGATGGTTTAAGAAGAGAGTTAACCTGAATGAGAAATCAAAACTCAGATCAGTGGCTGTGAAATAAAGCCTGGACTCCAAATATTCATCATTTTCTTTAGAAGGTGATTGTATAATACAGGGCATGTAAGAAAAAAAGGGGGAAAATATCCATATAGATATCATATAGCATTAATTATTGTAAGGATATTCTTTATTACCTTTGAGTTTGAAGAAGTTTTACAGAGACAGAGAAAGTAGTATGTCCTGTCTGAGACTCCTGTATACAGATTAATAGAATACCATCAGAAACAGCATCGATCTTCATCATAATAGAATTGCAATAGAATACCAGGTTGGAAGGGACCTCAAGCGTCATTTGGTCCAATCTTTCTCATCTAAAGCATAGTCTAAACAAGCACCCTGTCCAGCTGGACTTGGAAGTGTCCAGTGTTGGGGAACATACCACTTCCATGGGGAGATTATTCCAATGGCTGATTGTTGTCACTGTGAAAAATTTTTCCCTGGTGTCCAATTGGAATCTCCCCAGAAGTAGTTTGTATCCATTACTCCTTGTCCTTTCTATGTGACTCCTGATAAAAAAGAAGTCTCCATCTGCTCTGTAACCACCCTTTAAATACAGGAATATGGTGACTAGGTCTCCACTAAGCCTTCTTTTCTCCAAGCTGAACATACACTGTTCTCTCAGCCTTTCCTCAAATGACACGCTGCCCAGACCTTTGATAATCTTTGTGGCCCCTCAGGGACTATTAGGAATTGTTGAGAGAAAAAGATAGATTTGTTGAATAAAAATATGTGGGTTTTGCTACATAGCAATGTGAATAAAGAGAAATGTAACTGAGTTGATGATTTGAAAAAGCACATTAACTTGTTTATTCCAGTGATACGTTTTTTCATTTTCCCCATTCCATAAAGTTGTTAGATTTTAAATGTCATTCATTCCTCAGTCGTGGAAGTGTAATGTCATTTTAGATGTAGTCTTGGATAAAATATTTATTTGAACTCAGTGGATTGAAACAATTCTTTTTTTCATTGTGAGATAGATCATGAGAAAATCTGTAATGCATTATAGTATTGATTAACTCCTGAGAAAAAATATTTTAGGCAGAGGGAGTCCTCTGATGTTTCAGAGTAAACTATAAGCATGCATAAGCATTATACATGAAAAGTAAAAAGTAATCTACAGGCTTCACTGGTAGGTGAGATATCTTTGAGAATGAGGATTCCATTTTCATCAATAACAATGATTCAAATTTTTTTTTTTTGTCTCAATAATTGCCTACAGGAAATAAGAATTTTAAAGTATACTATGTGCCTCAGTCATATTTGAAACATACACTGTACATAACTTATTTAAAAGTGATTATTCACTTATGTCCTACATGCTTTATATTTAGAGTATTTTGACTAATTTCATCCAAGTCCCTTAGAAAAATACATCAGACATTCCCATGCTTCTGTGCTGCAAAACAGAGCAGGCCCAGACACAGCTTTGTTCACTCTAATTGCCCATAACGCAAGATCAAATCTTTATACCTTGGTCTGTAAGCAGCCTTACCCATAATCATGCAGATAATTATGCATGCTTTAATGCTACCTAATCTTTGGCGTAGCTCTGATCACCCACGTTCAAGGGAAATTAATACAAATACACATCAGGATACAGAAGAACTATTAGAATGCTTAAAGATTTACAGGCTAGCTTACAGAAAGATTAATTCAAAAAATGCAGTGTGTAAAATGGTGTGATTGCTTTACTACGATATCAACAAGAGGGTGAGCACTGAGAAAAGGAAATTATTTGACATATTACTTAAAAAAGGTTTTGAATGGCTTATAAATGTTTCATTTCTGTAATTTTGAGAATTTGGAAATGCGGTGTTGGTAAGTGAGATTGTAAATGTTGTTGGCAAGAGCAGAGAAGTTCACTGCCCTTAACTTCTGTTAATATGAACTAGAGGAACGAAGCACATTGAAAATCAGGGATCCCTACAGAACGCATACAATGATGTTATTGTCACTTTGTTAATATTATTAACCTACAGTATGTGCAAAATTTGTGCAAGAAGTGGAAAATGTGAAGTTGTAGGGATTTTTATAATACAAGAAATAGGGCTTTCTTGATGTTTGTCTTTCATGACAATACTAACTTTAAGCAGCTACGAGCAGAATTCAACTTTAAGCAGCTACCACAAGTATTCATTAAAATAATACAGAGCTATCTGGCAGAACTTGAGGGACCAATGTGTCTTGCATTACTATATAGTTTATAATATCATTGAACTATTGCTCATTTTTTCTATCATACAGTTATCCTCGAGTTACAGTTCATTCTTCCAAAATGCATTCATGCAAAAAAACATAAGAACAAAGAGCTCAAATAATGAAAGACCAGTAGAATGAAAAATGTGTGTAATTCTTCACCAAGAGCCTTTTTACATAAAGTATCTTAAATGAAACATACTGTTCTGTTTTGCAATTTGCATTTTTTCTTCAATGTCCTCCTGGACATGTAATATGAAAGTGACTGCATTGAATCCCAACTAAGTAGTAACTGTTTTCCATTCTAACAAAGAAATCAGGTTCCATTCTAGTTTTTAAAATATAGAAGTGGATGATTCAGGTTGTGGCTCAAAAGAGATTGTGGTCCAAAAAAGCTTCACTACTAAATAAATAAGGCACACAATAAAGGGGAGTTAATTGAAGATTAAGAGCATTAGTTACATGCTTTGGAGTTCAGAGTTGTAATAAAGAGACCAGCTAAGAAAGTGAAACAAAAGAAAATAAGGAGCAAAACAGCACAGGTCTCCATAGAGGGCACTTACTATTATCTGTTAGTGCATACAGGAATCTGGTTTAGAGAGATAGAAAGTTTAATGAATAAATGTCCACTCATACTTGCTCAATTCTTCCTTCTTCTGCTGGAAGTAATTTCTGAATTCTTCTGATTGCATTTCTATTTTCAATCTTTGCACCAGTATATGAAGAGGGATGTTCTGGTACTTAGACTTTCCCTAAGTTATATGGAGTTGTCTCATTTGAATAGCTCTATTATTCATCATTGATGCTGGACATACAAGACATATGAGGAACGTTACTTTTAAAACCCTAGCTAAGAGGGTAAGAGTTCAAAATGGTCTATTAATAAGAGAAGATATCAAAACTTAAAACAGGAAATCAACTGGCAAACTGATTAAGAAACTAAACAGAAGTTACTATAGCTTGAAGGCTTAAAATTTGTATCAAGAGCTAGGCTAGGATTGCTGTATCAGAAGGTAATAATTTGAAAGTGTGTTTAGAGATGTCCCCAAAAAATCGACTACAACTATTTTAATGGCTCTAATTATAAGGATAAAACTTTAGCCTGAGCTGTCAGTCTGTATCAGCATTTCCTAGTGCCAGGGCTGCGCCTACTCAACTGCATTCTCATTAAGTTCAAATTCTTGTTTTCATTCAGTGTTTTCTCCTTGTCATGGCACATTTCAGAAAATTTATTAAAGGACTGGAAGAAATGTAAACAAATGCATTTATTTATTTTAAACACAAAAATAAAAATAAGCAAAAAAGAAATAAGTTATATGCTTATTACAATTGCCCATTGAGTTTGTCATTCTTCTAGATGCAAAAATGAAATGACACATGGACACTTCAGAGACTTGTGGAAAAGTTGAATGCTAGAGGTATTGCAGGCAGTGCTAGAGGAAAACAAAGTAAAGGCAAGGAAAGCTGAGTGGCATAGGAAGACACACAACATGAAGAAGCAGGCCAAAGCTAAGACTTAGAAACCACCTCCAGAAAACAGCAGCTGAGTGGCAGTGAAGCAGAACTAACTGGATAAAGAGAAAAGTAGTCACTTAATGCTTAGTGGTTCTGATCAGAAATGGTTTTCATGAGTGGAAAAGTACAAAAATGATGCATATACAAAACAAGTTTGGGTTTTCCATTTATGTTAAAGCTTCATATCATTAATTCTTTCACATCTTTAAAAGTCTGCTTCTATAAGTAGGAATTAAGATGTCATCTTAGAGAAAATACAGAAAGTAAGTGGCTAATACACTGATGCTGACATGTATATGACCAGTTCCAAAAGATATTCATTGACAGGGAGAAGATTAAAAGAAAGGTCTTTTTGTTATTGAGGGTTAGGATGAACTGCTTATGAGAAACTATTTTAAATAGCAGAACCTTCACATGTGCTTAAATTGACCAGTAAAGGAGACATGGGAAATACAGAACTGCTTAAAAAACAAATTTCTACAAGAAATTCAGATACTTTACAAATACTCATTAAATGTACCAAGGTTTTTAGGAAATTATGTCTAGATTCCTGTCTAAAACTACACATTTGAAGAGTGAAGTGACAGTGCTGTGTTGTTGGGTTAATACAGAATTAAGTAATGCACTAATATAAAGAACTACTTACTTTTTTAAAGTATTATAAAAGTTGTTTCTCCAAATCACTCTACTGCATGTTGAAGATCCCTCTAATTATGGAGTGAACTTTGGGATTTATCTAACACCAGAAATTAAAATTTCTCCTTTGAACAGTTTCTGTAACAAATTTTCAAATCAACAGGGTGATGAAAGCACTGTCACAATCTTATTGTGACAATGAGATCCATCATCCAGTTGTGGCATTACTAGTCATTGTGGGAGTTGTATATGGTAATAAACAGTGAGACATCTTGTTTCATAGTTAATAGCACTACCGGCAGCTTGGGGAGATTGGAGGATGATGTTGTCCAGGGTAGCCTGTCTGTTGACCGTGCCTGGTTATGAGTGTCTTCACCGCCATGGTTATTGTAAAAAATTTTCTTAGAACCCTTAGAAGTCTTCTGATTCAAAAGGGCAGTATTTGATTAGAGTTTTATTAGATCCAAATGCATTTCTTCAGGTTAACTTAGTACTACAGCAAGAATGCCAAACGTAAACTCTGCCTTCAGTTCCATTCAGAGAATTGCTGGCAGTCCTAACCTTAAGTACTCATTTGAATTTTAGTTTGCCCAAACTGCCAGTGAGAACTCAACTAACCTATGTGCATAAAGCCATTTGAATAGGTAGATTTTGCTTTTTGTGTCATGAGCTGATATTGCTTTTGGCCATGACTGATGGTGGTTTTCTTTTCTCTGTCCTAATACTCTGTAGTTCAAGGGAAAATTTTATATCTATACCTTAGTTTCTCTAGGGATCTCTTCAGTGCCTGTTTCTTGGAATGCTCTTTGAAGGCAGAGAGCACCTTTAGTCATGGTTTCACTTGGATATTGGAATCATACTGCAGAAAGTTTTGTTGGTTTTTTTTTTTGACTTTACACTATCATCAACATAGAAAGGTTTGTTAAAACACACAGAAATATAAAAAAAAATACTGTAGCAACTAATGTTCAGGAGAAGACACAAATTAAATATCAAGAAACCCACTAACACAAAAAATGCTTAACCGTAATGGGAAAAGTTCCTTTACAACTTTAATTAGGGACATAAATCAGGCCAATATATGGTTTGGAGTAAAAAAGCATGCAATGGAACATATGTATGATAAGATAAAATATATAAACAGTAAAGGGAAATATTTTTGTTAGGCTATAATAGATATGAAGAATTCACACACAACACTGGGGAAAGGTTTTTATTTACTGAAAATATATAAATCATTATAAAACCAGTGTTGGACTCTTTCATATTTATGGTAATAACTGAAATACAGATATAGCACTGCACACACGTCTGACATAGCATAAAGAATTTACTACATATACTGTGGAAGTTAAAGTTATGGGTGTGGAAAAGCCTTTAATATTTTTTTGTTTGTTTGTTTGGCTATAAATCTTGTGGTAGCTCTATTTTGAAGAAAAGTCATCTTCAGAACAATTAACAGACTCTATAGATTTCAACCATCATGTGCCTGACATTCAAAAATAACTTCAATGGTTGCCAGAAAATATATGCTTGAGTTGCAAATCCTATTTGTTACAAAATATGTAGGTAATACCTATAATTGGATTTTTGCCCAATGTTTTGCATTCCAATAACATCACAGGATCTGAACTGGTTAGCTGGTAGGCTGATCTATTCCTGGGAACAAAAGACGAGGGTTATCCAACAGGCTGAGGAAATAAGGTTTCATCCATGAAGGAAAATAAGTTCTTCGGTCATGGCCTACTGATACTGACTGGTTTGTAACATTCTAGAAAAAATTAGCATGGAACCTGCCTTCTTTCATGTGTGATTAGCACAGCAACATTAGCAGATTGAGATCATGTTTGTTCTTTAAAAAACTGCACAGAAAGGTGGAGGAGCCTGGAATCCTTTGAAATGTCAGCCCTACTATATCTCACTTTCTTAGTAAAGAAAGAGAGGAAGTTTGGGACACACAAAGGATGCACAGCTGTTGTGACAACAAAGAAAACATGGGAGAAAATGGATATTGTGAGGTTAGCAGACCTTTTCCTCCTTTAAAAGCTTTATGTGGCAGGTAGAAGACACACTTTTGACTATCTGGAGCTACTGTTTCAGGCATGAATTTTATTCACTACTCAAAAAGCACAGCAACTTTTTTTTCTTCATTCATAGTAGATAAAAAGCCAATATAAATGAGAATTCTCCTACCCCCACCTTTCTTTTTAGTATTTCTCCATCTTTGATGCTAATTATCTAACTGTGTTGGTAGGGGAGTCCTGAGTCCTACCTTAGGTTTGTGCAATATGTATAAAATATCTTCCTCAGTGTTTCAGGAGGCAGTACTGGCAGGAAGATAATTTTCCTGATGTGGTAGAGGAAAGCAATCAGTGTTTGATTAAGATTTTATTACAAATCACTGTAGTTTGCTGGCTTTGTTAAAAAATACTTTTTCTCTGGGAAAGCTTAATTATTTTGGGTGTGATTATGTTGACTTTTTAATGATACTTTTATGCCATTGAAGTGAAAGTATGACATAATATTTAGTCCTTCTATTCATGTATACAAGTGTTTTGCCGGATGATTTAACAGAAAAGTTAGTACAGATGCAAACAGAGCCTCCTTCAGTTATTCCATAGGAGAAGATTTGAATATCATGCACATATATCTTCACTGTATATCAGAATGAACAGAACATGTCTTCTATATCTATATATCTTCCTGTATCTATTTGCTTCTATTTCTGTCATAACACAGAGAAAGAAATGGAGGAAAAGATGTGTTTTTATTAAGCTTTCATCTATCCAAAAATACACTTTAGAAAAACTTTGCATATACTGCATAGCATGAGTTAATGTGAATAATGCATTAGTGATGAATTGCAGGCATTGTTTTCAGGAAAAATTGCCTCAAAAGGCTGTCACAGGCATTTCTTTTCCTCCTTTACTTTGGAAAAACCTTTGGGATAACTTGCTGTAAAAAGAAGGTCCAAAATGGAACAAACCAAAACTAAAAAATATGAAAGGTATTTAAAATGGTCCACTGTTGCCCCAAGAGGAAAGGTTAAATTGATTTTGTAGACAGATCTTTTTACTTGAAGCTGTCCATTTATCTAACCCACACCTCCTGGGCTTACCTATCAGGATGTTATGGGAGACAGTGTCAAAATCCTCACTAAAATCAAGGTAGACTTCTGTGATCTCTGTACTTCTTACAGTAGACATCACATCTGAACAGCTTATCAAATCATCCATTATAATTGCAGATAGACTAGAGCATATAACACTTTTACACTTCTGAATGATATGTTGCTTACCCCAAATCAAGGACTTTTCAGTTTCCCATGCTCTACCAGTGAGGAGGTGCACAAGATGCTGGGAGGGACCAAGGCCAGGACAGCTGACCCGAACTGGCGAAAGAGATATCCCATACCACAGAACATCATGTCGCCTCATATCACAGAATAACATAATCAGTTAGGTTGGAAAAGACCTCTGAGATCATGGAGTCAAACCTATGACTTAACATCACCTTTTCTACTAGACCATGGCACTGAGTGCCACATCCAGTCTTTTCTTAAACACCTACAGGGACAGTGACTCCACCACCTCCCTGGGCAGCCCATTCCAATGCCCAATCACTCTTTCTGTGAAGAACTTCTTCCTAATGTCCAGCCTAAACATCCCCTGGTGCAGCTTAAGACTATGTCCTGTTGTCCTATCACTTGTTGCCTAGGAGAAGAGACTGACCCCCACCTGGCTACAACCTCCTGTCAGGTAGTTGTGATAAGGTCACTCCTAAGTCTCCTTTTCTCCTGGCTAAACAACTTCAGCTCTCTCAGCCACTCCTCATAGGACTTGTGCTCTAGTCCCTTCCACAGCTTTGTTGCCCTTTTCTGGACACACTCCAGCATCCCAACATCCTTTCTAAACTGAGGAGCCCAGAACTGGACACAGTACTTGAGGTGTGGCCTAACCAGTGCCAAGTAGAGGGCACTGTACATCATTCATGAATTTCTTCCATGGCTCTCATATGCAATTTGTAGCGTTTCTTAGATGGTGTATCTAGAGGGTATATTGGGAATACCAAACAATGCTTTGAAGGATGAGTCTGATGCTAAACATAACACAAGGGCCTTTCTTGCCATTCACAACTAAAAAGTCATGTTGGAAAAGAAATAGAACAACACCTCCAATGATTAAGCAGGCTTAGATGGCATTTTTATTGTAATTTCATTTTTTACTGTACACTTCTGGAATCGCCCTGTGTTCTTTATTGGTTGTGTTTGACTTATGACACTTAATGTAAGTATTTTAAGTACTTTCTGCGTTTGTTTGGGGTTTTTTTCCCTGTTGATTTTCCGTCAAAAGCCTTTATTTTACAGTCAGTCCTGATTCTTGAAAAGACATTACTCAAATTCATATCTCATTCTTAATGCCTCGTAAAATAGGGTTTCTGTTTCTGCTATCTAGGAATGTTTGATTTCATTATTTTTTTCCTATCTAATGTATTATTTAAAAGTGCATTTCTCCTACCCTATTCAAGTTACTTAACGGAAGGTGCTTTGTCCACTCTTTCTATAATGTTATATTTGGAGTTGTATTCAACTCTTTTATAAGGTGCCTTCATCATGGAATGTCAGGACATTTTAAAACTTTAGAAAACTCTGTAGTACTGAAAAAAAAAATGGTTAAATTCTGTTCATTGTGCTGTCAGGAAATTAAGATGCCAGCACTTTGATATGTAGTGATGAACTTTATGCACTGTTCTGAATGCTGCTCCGAAGCCATCCCAACTACTGCTTTAATACAGGCTAATTTTGTAAGAAACAGAGGAGGAAAAAATGTACAGGACAATGTGGGAAAAATCAAAGAAATTATGCTCCAGAATATGTGTAAAGGGGAACTTCTGCTCGTCCCGGCACTTGTCCAGCACAAAAAAACCCCAGTGAATTCCATAACATTTCAAAGTCTTAAGTGAGACAGAAATAATTTTTAACTTTTTGTTATGGCCCATTGCCTAAGGGTGAATTCCATCCTTGCACGCATGCTGCAAATCTAGCTGCTCATTTCTATCTGCAAGAAGCATTTTCAGACTATATATTCATTATGTAGTACAGTAAGGAACAGATGGATGCATAATTGAAAGTTCTCATTCCTGAAATGCTAAAGAAGATTTAAAAGCATGGGTTCAAAGCCTCATCACAGTGTATCCAAAGTGATTCTAATCACTATGTGATTCAGTACGATTTTATCAGGATATACAAATGAGATTGACACATTGCTGCAGACATATTTTTTTGATATTTATGGAGTATTTATCAGTATGATGTTGTTTGTGCTTTGTGTCATGTTTCTAAGTGAATTCTTTGCAGTGTATGCATCTTGAATGTAATTGCTCCACTTTGCTTTCTGGAGCACCGTTTCTTTTCCCCTTGTCTGTTTATATCAATTCAGATGTTGAATACCCACAGGCAAGTAACCAGACTTCCTACATTATTATTACCTAGACATACACAGATTTGTTCTTTCACAAGTACTGTGTATTTTCTATGTATGTTCCTGGGAAGGTTTCCAAAGAACTGATAAAATATTTTTAGGGAGTTATTTTGAAGAAGGATACTTATTTTCAAAGGTAATGAAAACCCCAGATTATCATGGAATCAAATTTGTCTGAGTAGGAATTGAATACAGTTGATAGCAGGATTTTTCCAATATTTACCAAAGGTAAGGTAAGATGAGGATCTTTCTAACTTTGCAGATGTGCAGCACAAGTCTTTGGCAGCTTATATTTTGGCACGGCACCTTGTCCTCTGGTTCCAGAAGCTTGTGAGATCAAGTCCTTCATTAGATATAATAATAAAAAGATTTTGAAAGTGAATAGCCTATCTGCTTGTGTTCTACTGTAGGAGGCAGGAAGGTTTCCCTTTGTCTGATAATGCCTGCCTACTGCTGCTCGGTGCTTATACCATAAAAAAGCATCACAACCATTTCCGTTTCAGAACTGCCCAAGGAGCCTGCTGAGTCAGAAGCACACAGCTGATTTTTCTCATTGCATAGAGATTTTTGTTCCATGCCTGTTTGGATTTCAGTGCCTTCTCTGAACAACACTTCAATCTCATGTCACCAGCAAGGTCACCTTTCATTTTTCAACTCATGTTCCTGTTTAGAGTGTCACATGTCTGCAAAGTTTAACAGCTGTCTCTGTATCAAATCCTCTCAAATAAAAGCAGAAGTGAAAACTTCTGGAGATTCATGTTCAATGAACAGAGGAAGCCTTCTGCTGAGTTTAACTCTTCCAAAGAATCCTAATGTCCTTAGGAACATCAGCTTCAGGGTCCTTAGCAAAAGACATCTTTCTCTTGCCTCCTCCAGATATCACCAGTAATAATGAGACTTCCTGTCGCTCTGCAGCTGTCTCTAAATCTTCTCAGCTGTTCAAGCTCAGCCTGAAATGCTTTATGTTGCTACTATACCTTGCTAAATTTTAGATGTTCTGCAAAATCAGAGCCTTGCAGCTCTCCACTATCACCCATTCATTAAGCAGCAGCTTTGGTTGTTTTGGCATCATTTTTGAGAAGTATTCTCACTCTGTGCATATTTGTGTTGATTACAAATCCAGGAGAACACAGATAGAAGAATCTTGGTCATCAAACTAAGAGTGGCTGCTGAGGCCACCAATGTGATATGTTTTACTCTGTACTTAACCAAAATAAAACAGTACTTTGCAACCTGATCTGTTTTGCTCCCCTACCAGAGGGACAGCTTGCATTGGACAAGTATCAGCACATAAACATCTATATGTATTACATGGGGAAAAAAACCAAACTACTGAGCAAATGTGAATAACTTTTCTTGCAGGGAGTAATGCTGTATTTTAGCATTAAACTCTGCAGTGGTAATACTGATTGCACTTGTGAAGCAACATCTACTCTTTAAAAATTAATGAAGTTGACTCCTGCATACCTAAAATATAGCTATGTTTTACTTCATCACCATGGTAGCCTTAAGACCATTTTCTTTGTTCTAGGCTGATGATTATTATTTTGAGTGGTTCAAAACTTCCCATGAAATATTTATTCCTCTTTCTCTGGGAGGGCAGGTTAAGGTCTGAATTTTGGTTTCCATCATTCTTCTGAAGTTTCCAACACACTTGTCTTGTTTCTGCTTTCAACATTACTATCTCCTGTTTATTAAATACTACTGTTTCTTAAAGATAATAGGGAAGAACTGGTTTTGTAATGACAGACAAACATGTAGAATCCAAATGCATTTCTAATTCTCTACCTTTTAAGCAATAATCTAAGCAATAAATGGGCAGGGGGTTTATATATAAAATTAACAAAAGATAAATTCCTAATTTTTGATGACCAGTTTGAAAGCAAAAAGAAAAGTTCTTGTGATAAGCAAAATACTAGGATCACAACAAAAATTCTGTTTCATGGTTACAATGTTTACAATTATTGTCGTATATTTTTGGGTATATGCAGGGGAAGTGAGTAACAGTTTAGTATATGGAGCTAGCTTAGCAGTCCTGCAAAGTAAAAATATGTCCGGTTTATACATACAGAAAAGATTTGTAACACAGAAGGAGTCTTTTTCTGAGGTTTGGTATCTTGACATCATCTCAGACATCATCTCAGAAATCTAAAATAATTTAATCATAAACTTAAAATTACACTTTTCAGTGGAGACTGGGAAAAAAAACCTGAATAAATGGTTCTCTATTATTGAAACAATTGATGGTAAAACTGCATTTGAGAAGTTAATCAATTAAAATCCTAGGAAAAAAAAAAAGAAAAGAAGAAAGCATAGCTGAAGAAAATCTAGTGATAATGTTGACAAAGAAATAAGTAAAATAGGATTTGTAAGGCCTGCTTAAAAAAATAATGTTTTAACAAGGAGTGATATAAACAAGATAGTCCAATAAACAGAAACAGGTGTTTTACAAAAAAAAAAAATCCAAGACGAGGATCACAAAACCTCCCTCAGGTCATTATAAATCAAGGGCTAATAGACTGTATAGCTGGGCCACATGAAGATTCTTCCACCAAGTCTTGAGAGGAATTCATACATCTCTTCTGTTCCATGGTAAACCGGCCCCTGGTGTAACACATGAATATGTGACGTGAATAAGGGACCTCAAAGTGATCTTTAAAGCCCCCTTTTTATGTGGAAATGATTATGAAGAAAACAATTCAACTTTCTTACTGAATGTGTATGTTTATCCAGGAGTGACTGCAGGAACTATTAAGATGGAATGAGACAGAAACAATTTTCAAGAGAAGTATTATTATATCATGTGTAATTTTGTATTTATTTATGAAATCAGCCATATTCTCTTGGGCTTTCTTTTGTTTGTGATTTGGCAAATAAAATTAAGCAATAAATTTTAGTGTTTCTAAAGCTGGGAGTGAACAAACAGGAGTCTCTTCTCAAATGGTTAACATTTAGATGATCTGATATGGAATGTGACTCTACACAATTCATATTAATGGACAGCAGAGGACTAGACGACAAAAAAAACCCAACATTTTGTTTTCTGTTTGAGTAGAAACCAACACAACAATGGCATCTTATAGGTCTCCAAAACTCTGTTTATAGTGTAATCACGTGTGCCCTCTGAGCGCACGGAACAGAACAATCTTGGTGAAAAGATGAAACATATTTGGAACACTAAACATTTGGCAACAGTCATACTGTGCAACAAAATGTCTCCAGTCTTTGGAAATATTTGAGGGGTGATGTTGAACTGGTGAAAGTGAATATCAAAAAACTGGTTCAACCAGTGTATGTCTTCATACTGAGTGATGGTAATAAATAGTTTTATCTGCAGATTGGTTTACAATATGAAATCTGACTCAACAGTCTTTCATAGTGGCTCCATCTTCAAGCAAAGAATGTCTGGAACTGGAAACTTAAGTGAAAGCTTCAGATGGTCCCACATAAAATCTCAGCACCCTTGAATTGTACTCAGTTTTCCAGTGGTGAGATAGTGATAAATTTCATTCTTTACATAACAGTTATGGACATATTTATTGCCATATCTGCTTTCCGCTCTGCTCTGAGGGTTATATAGACTGCTTTTCCCTTATGTCCTCCCTACTCCTTTTGGTGTCTGACCCAAAATGCTTATTATGTTGTTGTGCAAATATGAAGCATCAAAAATATTTTTGCAGGGATAAAAGTTTGTATTCATCCTGAGGTAAAATTTTACCTCTGATTTCACAGAACTCTGGAGGTAAGGAAGGATTTCACTGCTATTTTAACAAGCACTCTGGTATTTAAGGCTGTTACTCAATAACCATGGGAAACCCAACTCTACTTTTATTTCCCTGTCTGAGCAGATTTCAGTATATACTGTCTAGACTCCTGGAAACAGTCTTGAAGGAAGTGCCTAATATTTTTTTCTCTGTTGAAGCTGTTGCAACTTTCATGAGTATTTGAATTTTATGTCAATGGAAGTAAAAGAAAGTCATCAGGTAATATGATGATTAGGCACTCGCTTTTGCCAAGTTTTCAAACTTCTCTCAGTATAATTCTGCACTCTTAATAGACTAGAGAAAGGGAATGAAATTAGATGCAACAAACTCCAAAAAGGTTTTGCTTTCAATTACCAAAAATTCTTTTTTTATAGCTAATGTTAAATTGCTCTTTGTCAGATAGTAACAATTAACTTAAATTTCACAAGTAATTTTCGGTAGACTGTGGCAAAAATTTCTGTCCAGCAAAGATTCACAAACATAGGCAATTGATAAAATGCCATAGATTAGGCAAAGAAAAGTTAAAATACTTACAAGAAAGTCATTTTATTTACCAAATTCTTCATTTATGATAGGAGAGAATATTCTGGATCTAACTTCCAATTTTTCTTCTGATTTAGAGACGCTATATACATTAAAAATATTTTTTTAAAAATAAATCTATAAAAAAGGACACATAAATATATGGAAAGTGTATACACTTGTGTGTGTGTGTATAAATGTATCGATAAGTCTTTGTGGAATTCCTGGTGAGTTGGTGCTAGCTCATTAGTACACACAGTATTACTGGTTAATTCAGAGCTTTAGTCAATGGTCATTTTCTGAGCAGGAGTGTAATCACCTGCCTGCTAATTGTCTGATGACTCATTTCTACTGAAACCTCTGTTAACCTCTGTTAACACTCCAGTCCTGTCTACCACTATCCCAGTGGCTTTTTTTTGTTACAATTACTGCCCTTTGCATTATTCCAATGATCATCTTTTTTTTACAGATGAAGTTTCATAATTAATTGAAACCTTTCTAAAACATTGTTATTCTCATGAGAGGCAGCCCCTCTCTGCAGCAGCTCTGGTGCTTTTACTGCCATAGTGAATCTTAGAGGCTTGTTGGTATGAGTAAGGAGTAACTCTATTGGAAAAGAAAGAAACCAGGGACAATTTTCAGGTGGATCACTAAAATAATCCAAACATTCATACAACTTATGTTTGCATTTATCTGCAAATCGCAAAAGAAGAGACACATGCTAAAAATCTTTTATGATTCAAAATACTCTCAAGAATAAATTATCACTGAAATCAAACTTTTAAAAACGAAATATAAACAGGAAATAACTGATATTCATTTTGGAATCTAGTTTTCTGTATAGTCAGTTATATTTGAGATACCTAAAATAGTAATTAATAGGCTAAAAAGTGTTCCTTTAACAAGGAAAATAATTTAAAATTAAATTCTCTTTTGGATCTTTTATATCTCCTCAGTAGAGTTAAGTTTTATTAATATAGAATAACATTCAGAATTGCTCTTCAGGCTTGTACCTTAACTTACAGGTCAGGCTCATATTTTAAATTCCATCTGAGATCTTTTTGAGGAAATATTTTGTTTTCTGGGGAAAAAAATGTAATCCCACAACACCAACTGCCTTCAAACTAGGCTGATTTTGACATCCTGACAAAGAGCAGACACATAGTAATTTGTAGATAAACAACTTTTCTCCATTCTTATATTTTGAAAAAAATTTCCAGAAAACTGTTGAGAACCTGAGTAATTTTTAAACTGCATTCTTATAAAGCATAATTTTAATTTTGTTTTTATGTTTATTAAAGTAAAATGTTATTATACTTAAATTCATCTAAGCATAGTTTTAAAGTCTGATTTCATCTGGCAAGGAATTTCATATGCTCTCAAAGGAATAATTTTCTAGATGCAGGCACATGAGGAAAGCATTTTAATTATGTGTCTGAGAACACTTGTTCTCCCAGTAAAGTTTAATAAATATGATTTACTCAAATCTGTGGTTAGCAAATGCTACTGTTATTACATAAGAAATATGGTGACTACCTTTCCTAGATAGTGTTTTAAAAAATTCAATATCTCATTTTGCTTCTCTTTAGTATCTCTGCTTAAATAAGTACCTGATAAGTCAAAGTAAGATTTCATTTAGCTCCACAGAATCCTGTAATGGTTTGCATTAGAAGGCACCGTAAAGCTCACCTAGTTCCAACTCCCTTTAAGAACACATTCCACTAGACTAGATTGCTCAAACCCCTACCCAGCCTGGCCTTGAATACTTCCAGGGTTGGTGTGTTCACAACTTCTCTGAGCACCTTGTTGCAGTGTCTCACTACTCTCAAAGTAAAGAATCTCTTCCTAATATCTAAACTCAACACACCCTCTTTTAGTTTAGACCCATTAACCTTTGTCCTATCATTACATGACCTTGTGAAAAATCCCTCTCTGGCTCTCTTGTAAGCCCCCTTTAGGTACAGGAAGTCTCCCAAAGCCTTCTCTCCAGGCTGAACATCCTTCCTCATAGGAGAGGTCCTCCAGCTGTCTAATCATCTTTGTGGCCTTCCTCTGGACTTGCTCCAGTAGGTCCACATGACTCTTGTGCCAAGGGCCCCAGAGCTGCATGCAGTACTCCAGGTGGGGTCTCACGAGAGCAGAGTACCGGGGTAGAATCACCTTCCTCACCCTGCTGGCCACGCAGCTTTTGATGCAGCCCAGGACATGGTTCACCTTCTGGGCTTTGAGCACACATTACAAAATCATGTCCAGCTTTTCCTCCACCAACACTCCAAAGTCCTTCTCCTCAGGGCTGCTCTCAGTCCATTCTTCATCCAGTCTGTATTCATGCTTGACCTGACCCAGGTGCAGGACCTTGCATTTGTTCTCGTTGAATCTCATGAGGTTAAGACAGGCCTGCCTCCCAAGCCTGTCAAGGTCCCTCTGGATGGCAGCACTTCCCTCAAGCACGTTGACCTCACTACACAGTTTGGTGTATGCATCAGATTGAGGGATGTTGAAAATAACACAGAATTTGCAAAAGTCTTCATGTTAAAAAGCTCATTAATGCCTTGTCGAAACTCTGAAACTGCCCTGTGAGCTCTGCTCAGGTGGACATTTTACTATTAGTCATAGATAACACACTTGGCACTGTTCTGCAGGCCTCTGTGCAGGGATAGTTTCTGTCTTTGCATGTATTTAGTATCCTACTATGAGACTCTATCCTATCAGAGAGTTTCAATTGCTGTTGGGGGGCTAATTTGGATCTAGCTTGAAGTCTTGGACTGTGGTTTATGGCTCCTGAAGAGTTAATGAGAGAATACCAGAACTATTCTCCTCTCTTATTTAGATAGCAACTTAACACTTTACAAATTCATGAGCTGAAATTGCCCTGCACAAATACACAATATCTTATTTTTCATTCAGTACTGTTTCCATTTTCTAGTGCCCTGTGTGACTTTGCTCATAGGTTGGAGAGGAGTGTGATGCATCATTTATGCTGCCTTCAACCTTTATTGACTGATGGCCTCCTTTGCTGTCAATCATTTCATTGCATTTTGTCAAAAAGAAAGTGATTTTTTTTTTTTTACTGATGTGACTGAAGTCTGTTCACCTGTAAACAAATGCTTGAGATAGAAATCAGAAAGAATTGTTAGCTAAGGTAGTTTCAGTTATTGCAAAGACGTAAATGAAACTCAAATGCTGGTATCCCATTGATGAAGTGACAAATACAGATTCATTGTTTGATTGGAAGAGAAAAAGAAGGGGTTTTTTTTCTTTTGAAAGAGATTCAGATTGTTAGCATGTGATCTACAGCCCAGCACAAAAGACATTCATATAAGGTTGTTACATGATCTGACCACAGAACTACCTGATAGTCCATCTCTTGCTCAAATCTAAAAGTGCTGTATTTCAATACCAACTAGACCATAGCTGATACACATCAGAGAGCAGCAAGTTCACGGCTGCTCCTCAAGGGAAGAACCAGGCATCACGAGTGACCACAGCACTGTGTCCTTACTGACCAGTCTCTCCTTACTGACCAGGGCACAATCTGGCAGCACCTGAGCTAGCTCAGCTCATCTTGGTGGTGGTAACAGTCCCAGATAAAGGGACTGACTCAGGGTCCACCCAGGGAGTTCAGCCAGGAGCAGCAGGAGACTTTACTGAAGGGCCAGAAACACAACTGGAGACGGCACACCCATCTCGTAAGTCAGGCCAAGACTGGACCCAGATCCAACATTAAATGGAGCTCCTGGGCCAATGAGCAGATGTGAGTGAAGGCTCTGTGCAAGGCTGGTCAGCACTTTTAAGAAAAACAGTTTGTACATTGAGAACTAACATAATTCTAACTTGCCCATATTATTAAATATTTTAATTGTCTTAGAGCATTCAAATGACCAAGAATGAAAGCTAAATCTTACATCACTAAGCCTAATATCACTGCATGATATGAATCATAAAACACTACAGGTGAGGATGTCAGTATATTGTGTTGTTTGGTGGAAGCTGATTAGAGGCAATATCAAATTATTAAAAATACCAGAATGAGGTATTAGCATCTAACCTGAAATATTTATATACCCAATTATTAATAAAAGTAAAGAACTTTTATGTGAACTGGCCCAGCCCTATGCCCTCCACATTTACAGCCCTTCAGAGTGAAGTTGATTTTTGTTGAACTCATAAATTTTTAAAGAACATTTTAAAGGGTCCAAAGTCCTTGGTAAGAAAAGCAGTGTTACAAAGTGTTACAATCTCTTATTTTTAATGTTCTCTAAGAAAATCCACCTGAACTTGTTGGAAGCATTCACATTGAAATACACAAACAAGAGTATACCTGGGAACAGGGAGGGAGTTATTAAGAAAAAGAAAAGAAAGGATGGTAGCAGAAGAAGCTTTGTGAAAAAAGGTCATGTGTGCAGGATGAAAAGAAGTCTCAATGTCTTTTGAAGAATTTAACATCGGAAATTTCATTGTTTTATGTTATCATAGCAACACTCTCTTAATATTTTCTCATTCTTAACTTCTATTTCTTCATTTCTCCTCAAAGAATCAGTGATTTGACTGATGCCTTAAAGAGTGAGGAAAACAACTCCAGGCAACTTTTAATAGGAGATAAGTGAGAAGGAGCTTAATGAACCTCAAGGCTCCAGGAATACATTTACACAGGATCCCTGCTCTGACCCGAGTTTCAAGATTTTATAATAATGTCCATCCAATCCCATTCTGTTATTTCCCCCAGTCCTGTCCAGTTCCGCCCCTGGCACACTCCGTCGGGAATTGGGTCTGGGGGCTCGGGACACATCCTTTGTCGTTGTTGTCTTCTTCACAGCACGTCAGGCCCTTGAAGGCCTTCCAAAGCTTCAGATTTTGAGGTCCTTCTGTCTATGTCTTTATCTTGTGGTGCAGGCTTCGTGGCGCTTCTCTGCAATTCCACCTTGAAATAGAGACTAAACTGATATTGGAATTTTGAGGGATTGATATAGGATGCGGTTGGTATGTGTAAACATTAAGCTACTGAAGTTATTTTACTAGTGCATTAGATCTACAATAACTACTAAAATCTATAAAATTAAAAAATCAAAAATCAAAGAAACCTTTAGGCATCGGACAGATTTTTTTAATGAAATTGTGGTCCTATGTGGATTTGCATACAGTGTTTCAGAAAAGCTTAATAATTAGCCAACTTCAGAAGTTTTTGTCACAATTTTTGTCAAAAATCTGTATGTGTAATGGTTAGTGCAATGAAATGTCAGATACAACTTGGACATCTAACCCCACTAAATAAAAGGTGAGAGAGGCATAGGAAGCCTGTAGTGGACTAAAATTCTTTTCTCATTTTTCCCTGAAAATAATGAAAAGCAGGTACAGGAACACTGTCACGATGTTGGTGTGATCTTTGGTGAGCTGTAGAGGAATATATTATAGACAATCCACTACTTCATCTTAATGTAAGATTTATTGTGAAAAAGTGACAGACTGGAGTAACAGGAGCATATAGGTCCCTGCAATGCAAAACTGTCTAGTTTTATATCTCCTCAGCAAGGGTTCATGGTGGTGTGTGAAGGAATTGATGATATTCTCAGCTTAACACAGGCCTCCTTTATTCCTTTGTCCCTGCTGAGAGGACTGGTTTTATACCATATTCATCTGTATTTCATAGTCAGTCATCATCTTTTTCTGCTTTTCAAGAGCAATCATACCATCCTAGATGTCACTCCATTAGGCAGCCCTTCTCATTACATTTCCCTGTAGACATGCTGGGCTCTCATCTTGAAATGGCATCTGCAGTTTCTGACAGCAGCTAAGCAAAGATGCCAACAAAATAGAGGGGGAGATCACAAGGAGGTCACAGTTTAAAAAGACACAAATTCCTAGCACTTGAGATGGACTTTAGATCTACTGTCTTGGACTAGATGATCTACAAAAGACAAAATCCTATAATTTTGCAGCTTAAATGCTCATGAATGTACTGCTTAGGGGCTATTTCACAAAGCAAAGCAACAATGCAAGCAACTAAGTATGAGTGATGTTTGCATGCCAGACAAAGAAAAATGTGGAGAAAAAAGGGGACCACAGCAAGATATCAGAACCACCTGTTCCCTTCGTTTTGAATAAAGACTTCCAGATGAACAAGCACACCTGAGATCCTTAAAAGGAGCAAAGACTGTGTGTTAAACAGCAAAGATAGAATTTGCTTACAGCTGAGTGGTGACAAAGGTGTGCTACTGCAATATTCATTGTGCATCCAGACAGATAAACTGTATTATTAGCTGAGAACTGAAACTGCACAGGCTTAAAAGCTTATCACTGTTGCTGACTATTGCATTTTTTCCTTTTACTGAGTGTAATTTTCATGTCTATTTCTCTTCCACAAACTGACTTATTTTCACTTGTTTCCACAGTCATGCTGTAGTTCTACCAAGTGACAACAGTAGTGAGAAGGACATAACCACACTTTCATCTTTTACGATGTTCTTATATAATAAATACTGGTCCTTGCACTATTGGAAAGTGATTAACAGAATAGTCAAAAAATGGATCCACATCAATTATGGAAAATCTAGATATTACATCACATTTCCACATAAGTTTGCAATAAAATAAAGAAACAAAATTTCAGTACTTTACATGTAAATGTGTGCTGCTTGAGTTTGACAGAAAATGGACATTAGTTTTATTTCTTACTATAGCTACCCATAGAAAGTGAATTTAATTTTCATAGGAGAGAACCTGTGATTGTGTGACTATCATTCAATTTACCTTCAAATCACTTCCCTTTCATTAATCTAAAAATTGCTTTACCATTTAATGCCTCATTCCCAATCTGTAAAATGGAAAGAGTTCTCTTTTACAATGCAGTTATTTTATGTCAAATGCTGAAATAAAAAGGCAATAAAAGTGATAAAATCATCTTATGTAGCTAAATGTTGATGGGTAAAAAAAGATACATAAATATGTATAGTTTGGAGACACAGCAGTCTGTGCACAGCATCTACAAAAACATCAACATGAATCTAGGAAAAAGTTGTTTAGGTGATATATATATAGCTATAACATGACTAATAGGATGAAGTTTTAAAAAGGAATATTTAAAGTGAATATCAAGAAAAGCTTTCTGAGAATGGGACTGGAGTGTGGCTTACTGTCAAATGACACCAATGGAGAGGCACCTTGTTAGAGAATTGAATTAAAACCCAGGGAAAATACATTTTAAATCATAGTGTTGCATTTTTTAATGTGACTGCAACTGCAAAATCTCTCCCCAATTCTAATTATTCTGAGTTTTCTTTTTGTCTCTTTCTCAGAAAATAAGTAAAAAGAAACACCAACATATAAAATTTGTAGTTGCTATTGCCATCGATTACTGTGACAGAATTTGATTGAAAAACAGACCATTTTTTTGTGTTTCAATAGTAATAAAGCAGACCTTTTCTTTAATATAACATTTTAAATGGTACGTAAAATGATCTGTGACTTTCGCTGAAATCTCTCTGGAAATTTTCAGCATTATAATCAGTTTTAATCCTGATGATATATAACGTATTTTTTTTCTGTTTGTCTGATGTAAATGGTTGCAATAAATAATGTGGACCTTTTATTTAATTAATATTCATTGAACCCACTTATGATTTACAAAGCGAATGGAAAAGCATCTATAATAAACCAAAATCTTAATAGCTGCAATACTAATTTATATAGTAACCTTTATATGAGTTTCTCACCGTTTCTTCACCGACAAATCATACAGAACTATGGGAAGGAAAAGTAATCGATCTCAAAGAAAGGCATTTTGAGAAAGACATGTTGCCATAATGCCTGTAAAAATATTCAAAAAACTAATTAATTTAATATTTTCAGGAAGAAAGCAGTACATTCAGGGTGCCAGCAGAGAAATATGGTTCAAATCATTATTTTCTTTATTCAGTGGCTGAAGTAACAAATCACACAGTCCATAAAGTGAGATACAAATAAATCATAAACATTACTGAAGACAAAACAGAAGTGAAATAAAATATGAAAATATTGCAAACAACATTTGGCATTGTGTGAAAATCACAGGGTCTCTTGTTTTCTTATCAGCTCTGGAAAGTGTGTTATGTGGCTTCATATAAGTGCAGCTTCATTTTTTGGCAGTAGATGAATATGCTTTTGTTTTAAACCTCAGCCTCTAACACTGAGAAGAAGTACACCTACTTCCACAAAGAAGACACAGTTCAGATATTGTCTGTTTCATGAAGCATGGCAAACTATCTTATCTTCTAATTCAAATTAAAATTTAAATTCTCTATTTTCCGTTATATTAGAGGTTTCAAATTTGAATTTGACTAAAATATGGGTGTGTTAATAAAATATTTGCGTAAAGCCTGTAACGTCTCTACTGATGTAGAGATGAATAACTTATTCTTGGTTCAGCCTATTATGCGAAGATACTGTATTGAAAAATAGTTTTAGCTAGGATGAAACTGTGAAAAAAAAAAAGTATGAATTTTGGGGAAAGTTAAAGGTTAGTTGTGTTTTTTAAGATAATTGTTAAATCAGATTTGCATACTTACATTAGGAATCAACTTTTCATCCTTTCAGAGGGAAGAAATAGAAGTGGTGCTCTCCAGGATGAAGGTGGAGGGGAGGGAACATTTTGCTGTGTCTAGTATCCTACTAATGTGTGTTTTCCACAGGCAAATAGCAGATGTGTATACTGTAAGTATGTTGTAACTCTAACATAAAAAGAAAACAAAACTATTCTGAGGCTAAAGCAGTTGATCTGAATGACCAAAGAGGCTGGGGAGAGTCTTCAAGACCTTTTACAGATACATAATTAATCACTTTTTTTCAAGTCAGCAAAACCAGTACTGCTGAGAAGCAGCACAGATTCACAGAGAGGACTGTCTTTGCACTTCAGATTGGCATAGAGGGACTGAGGCCAAAGAAGGCATCACAGCTGCCATCTGGGGGCAGGGTGAGGGGCATCCAGTGAATGAGGATTCAGGATCCCACTCAGGAGTCTGCCTTGCTGAAAGTTGCTCATCTGACATTCTGCACCAGGGAAATGCCTCTTCAAGCAGAGGCTCTGCTGGAAGCAAGTGCCAGATTGCAGTGGTGAGCAAGTGCTACCAGAAAAATAGCAAGCTGGGCTTGTGACTGCAGAGAGAATTTTATGGTGACTTGCTTGCCAAGTGCACAAATGTGTCAGACCTTGTGAAATGTCTCTACCAACTGCTAGGAGAAAACAGAGGGGGTCTCTAGCTGGTGTGCATGGGAGTAAAAATAGCAGAGTGAAAGGCAGGAGAGAGATGGAGCAGATTTTAGGCTTTTAAGAACGTTTTGACAGTACTGAGCCTACTCAACTAGTGTTCTTTGCAGTGCTTTCAGTAATTCCTGTGCCACCAAAGGAGGAAGAAAGGCACACTTTTAATGCTGGCCTGAGAAGGCAGTAGTAAGGATTAAGATGCATCTGGATGCAGCTGGAGACACTTCTAGCATAATGGAGGGCCTTGCAGGAGAGATGTGTTTCCTCTGAATGACAACTGGGTCAAGCTGCTACCACTTAATGTCAAGGAAATTGAGAGTGAGCTTTTCAATGAAAGAATAGGAGAAAGCTGAAAAGTCCAGAACAGCACAGAGATGGAGATGACATATCTATTAAGGATGATGTTATAGAAACTTTTTTAGTCTCTGGGAAGGCTAGAACACAGGATGGAAGTAGTCAAACATGGAGTATGATTCAAACTGGATGCTGAGAAGAGAAACAAACCTCTACAGTAACAATATAAAGTCTTAGTTGTCAGATGAAGGAACACGAATATTGAAACAGCAGACATTCCAGAAACTTGGTGGAAAGAAGACAAAAAATACAGGGTATATAAGCCTGATATCTCAACAGGGCAAATTAGTAATGCCTATAATAAACCACAAATGAATAATCACATGGATGAACTTGATCATATGCTAGGGAAGAGACCTTGTGGATTCTTGAAGGGAAGTCCTGTGTCACCAACATGCTGCAGTTATTTGTGTATTCAGCATGTTGGTAAGGGTATTGTGCTTGATATATCCTACTTGGAGTCCCACTGAAGTTTCTGGCACAATTTGTCACCTAAAGCTTTAAAAATCCTAAGCAGCTACAGCATAAGGAATAGAGTTCCTTGTTTTATTTCATCATTTGGTTAAATGATGAAACAGAGGGCAGGAATGAACACAAATTCACAGGGTTATCACCAGTGGAATTCCACACAGATTGTGCTAGGACTTGTGTAGTTCACAATATTCACAGATGACCTGAAACAGCAAGTCATTAGTGAAATGACAAATTTTACTGCTGATAACATGTTATTCAAGGCAGTAAAAATGAGGGCAAACTATGAAGAATTGCAGAAGAACCTTAAGAAGATGAATGAGTAACCAATAAAATGGCAGATGAAATTCAGTATAGATAAATGTCAGGCCATGCATATGGGAACAAGCAGGCCTACATTCACATACAACACAATGGGCCTTGAACTGGTCATTATCACTCAGGAACAAAATCTTGGATTATAATAAACGGTTGTATGAAAACATCAGCCTAATATTGGTTAGAAAGGCAAATTAAAGCAAAGAATTATTTTAAAAAGGAATAAAGAAGAAAACAGGGAACATCATATCTCTTTCTATAATTTTCTGGAATCATCCCTTTTTCTGCCATTTGAAGTAGCATCGATGAAAATTAGAAAAGGTTCAGGGAAGGAGAACAAGGATTGTCAAGTGTATGGAACAGCTTCTTTTTATAAAATAAATAACAGAAGACTGTAAAACTTGAAGGAAAAAAAAAGTTAAAGAAAGTGGTTAATATAGAGCTCTTTAAAAAAAGAGTGCCAGAGAAAGATTGGGTAAGGATTCATAATCCATTGTAAATGTAAAATCATGTTAGTAGGAGTCAGGTTCAAAACAATTTTCATTCACACAGCAGCTGCGGGCTGGTGAAACTGCTCCAAAGGGTGCTGGAAATACTAAAAGGAACACGGGCTGGAGAAAAGACTGGGAGTACTCATGGAAGAGGAGTCCAAAGGTACCTACCAAATGCATACATAGAATCTTTACCTCCAGAACTAAAAACTAGTGAAAAGAATATGAGGTGGGAGTGTCACAGACACGTAAATTTCCATTTGTGACAAGTTTTATTTTGGAAACAATGGAAACAGTCATTTGGTGTGACTCAGAATGGCCTTTACTATATTGTTATTGATTCTTCAGGTACTGCCTACATCAATACTTACAAACAAACCAAACAGTGTAGAGAACAAGAGGCACATCCTCACTGTTTACATATGCATTACGACTTCACTCTCATCCTTTTGCGACCATAAAACCATAGTGATTTTGTATGAATTTTCCTTTTCTATTCAAAGTTAATGGCAGTTGTTTCATAGTCTGTCAAAGTCTTTTTTTTTTTCCACACAGTGAATTGAAAAGATGACTTTATGCCCTCGCTAATGATGCAAGTACGTTGAGGAGTGAAGCCTGGTGAGGCTGGAGGAGTGTAGGAGGTGAAGACTGCCACACCTCGTGCAACATCGTGTGTTCTGCCTCTTAGAGTCAGTTCCAAGGATGCACAGTATGGCACCATTCTTACAAGTCATTTCAGACCCTCACAGGCAAAGAGTGCAGCAGCACATGATGCAGACAGCAACAGCCTGGCACTTGAGTACCAACCCTCTCACAGCACAGAGACAGATGATGTGTGGTGTAACAGACACAAACAGTGGTAGACACACTGCCTTTTCCTGAAACTCAGCCTATAATTGAATGATAAGGAATTTGGGGCTGTCCTGATGAGAAATTTGATCACTCAGATAATTTTGCTGGGGTTTTTGTTGTTGTTGTTGTTTTTTGTTGTTTTTTGTTTTTTTTTTTTTTTTAAAAAGGAGTCTCTGTTAAGTCCATGATGTTCATGATGAGAAACATAAGTTTTTCCTATACCCATTGTTTCTGTAGGGCTGCTTAATATAAGATTTATACTCCCACCTTAGCAATGGCAACATTAATCTTCATAGGTCTGGACTGCATACGTAGCAAGAATAATAATTATGAAAAACTATTTCTCCTCATATGTACTATCCATCTTATCTTTTAGATCATAAGCTACTACTCATTATTCAACACTGCTAAATCAAAGTATTCTGAAGGTCAAAATGCCTTTGGTACTTCTACTTTTTTTGGGACAAATCACTGTTTTCACCAATATCTTTCATGACTCTAATACTACTTAGTCATTCAGTCATTCAGGTGTGTTTGAACACTTTTTAATAGAACCACATCAAGCTTTTAATACTAAGAAACCAGACAATCTCTAATTTCAAACTATCTTTTGCTTTATTCTTGCACAAAAAGGATGAAGATACATATGATTAAAACTAAACAGCACTATATTCTTCAAAAGCAGAGAACTAATCACTGCAAAGTTTTTAGTGAAGAGACATAATATTTTCTTCTACTTTTTATTGTTTCACTGGCACTTGCGGTTACTTTACAGTATCTGCTTCCCTTCGTGGTTGTACTTTCCAGAATTTAAAGTTTCTTCTTAGGCATGCATCATTCTTGGAAAACTTGGCAAAACAATTTTCTTCAATAGAAGGAGTGTTGTTTCCTAGGCTGTATCCAACTGATATTACAGGCATTTATAAAAGCATTGTTTCTTTTGGAAAAACAAAAACAAAAAACAAAAACAAAGAAAAAACCCAAAACCAACAACAACAATAAAACAAAAAAAAAATCAAACACACAAAAACCACCTTATAGTCTATTGTTCGTTATAAATTGTCTTCAGAGAAGGAAAACATAGGAATTTTTACTTTCTTTTTTTTGCTTCCTTAAACCTGAGAATGTTCTGAAGGATGATCACTGTTCTGCTCCATAGTTAGAACCGCTGAGATAAATATACTTCATAATCTTTTTCTGCCTAGGACTCAGTGAAGATCCGTATAACAATACAGCTGAATCAGTGTATTTCACTGATTAAAGACTTTTGTCCAGAAAATAACTTTCCTCCAAAGTCATTATACTGATGTGACTAACAAAATAGCTTGACTAACAACATAACAATGTCTACCAAAAGAAATATATAATGGTTTGCTACTTATAGTGAGCTAAACCAATAATTTATTAACATATGTTGATGAATAATTATCAATATAGTTAATTTGTCTAAAAATTGCTAATTAATTTGGCTTTTTGATCTTATATATTGACCAAACTGAGGGGCAGTGGAGGCAGGGGGGGAGAAGAGCTGCCATGGTGGTGGGGACATACTGAAAGAGCCTCTAATTCAGTTGATACTGTTTTCATACTAATCATCATGAAAACATTTGACATGCATGTAGGCATATAATAATATAATGTCTTGCAATTTATGGAAGTCCCTCAGTATTTTATCATTAATCACTGTGCTATTGAAACACATTAATAATTTAAAAAAGAGAATAAAAGGTGAGGGTTTGAGTGATCAAAGTAACTCAGGTAAGACCTAGTTTGAGGCTTAGAAGGGCTGATCCGTTCAGGGTCTAGTCAGCCTGAACCCACAATATTAGGTTTCCAAGAAAGCATTTCACCTCAAGTTCTTATTTTCTTCATAAGTATAGATTTCTGGATAAGAACAGTCACACAAGTATTTTGTTTTAGTTTGGTCTTTTTACCCCAAAATGCAAAATGTGAAAATGCTTTTGTACACATCCAGTTTCCAGATCTTTGCCATCTTATCATGCCTTCCTCTGCCTTTGTCTCAGCTTTTTTTCCAGAGCAGCCTGAAATGTGTCTGCACAGCCTCTGCTCTGTTGCTGCACAGCAGCACATTCTAATGAAGAAAAACCATTCTCTTTCTTGAGTACCGACTCTTCTGGCAAGAAAATTGCCAACACATAACATAGCAGCAGTCTGTGCAAATTAGTTTGAGAAGCCTTCTAATGTGTGAAGAGACATTGCAATACTTCCCGGGTGAGATTAAAGCTTTAGGTCTAACTCATATTTTCATCACATCCAAGTCATCCATAAATCTCAATGTCCCATTTCTCAAAAGCAGCAGTAGAATTGCAGGATTTTTTTGTGGCATCAAATTTTGAGATCTAGGTATTTTTAGTGTGATCTTTGGGTCCAGTGGATAAGTGGGACATGGTAAGTTGAATGCTTGAAGTGTGCAAATATTCCTTTAAATAATGCATAAACAAAGTGATTGATGGATCAGAACCAAGTATACTTGTGGATGATTATAGATCAGATGCATTACTACCATCAATATTTTTTTTTTATCTGCCTAAGTTAGGTTACAGAAAACCTGTCTAACTGAAGTAAAATGATGAAGTATGTTGCAGAATCTTATTTCCATTATTGCTGTTTCTTATTTGGTAGAAATCCTAAAAGAAAGAGTTATGTCTTTTGAGCAGTATCGAAATGTTGTAATTTAATATATATACCTCTAACTCATACTGCCCCAGAAAACTCCATACCAAACCACGTCAGATTTACAGCAGAACTTAGCTGAAACCTGTGGAACATTAATGATATCTGCTGAAGCAGCTCAAGAATTAACCTAGCAATAAATAATAAAATAAGGGACTATTTTTCTTCAACAGGAAAATTAGGAAGAGTCTTGTCACAATACTCTCAAGGCAAAAAATTTTTTAACTGCTTCAAAAATAAATTACAATTAATAATTTGCTGTTTAAAAGTCTGCATATCTGAATGTCAAAACATCCACTGATAATAAACTTGGTTGTGGTAAAGGTATGCAAACAATGTTTATCTTTACTAGCATATGAATAATTCATAAGCCATCAAGAACTTTTGAAAAATCAGTTTATGGATCACAGATTTATTTTAAAAATTTTCAAAACTTGTTTGTATTCTATACAGATTGACTCTGTGTTCTGCAAACTGCTCTTCCAGAGCTTAAAGGTGTTCTGAAGGACTCTGCATAAAGCATGTAAAATGACAATGAAACTTTGATATGAAATTATGGCTTTTACTAAACTTTTTATGCTTCACTTGTGCTCAGAATTCACAGGATTTACACAGAATAAAATGTCCAATGTGTCAAGTCCATTTCAATTTTGAAGGTTTACTGTTGCCTGAAATTCACTACTATAATCAGATGCTTCCCACTTCTCTCAGCAACACAACTGAGGTGCCTAGTTACCAGAAGCAGCCAAAACCCAAGGACAGCAATTCACATGAAAGTCAGGGACTCTGGCTTTGATTCTATTTGAAACAAACAAACAGAATAATTTTCTGTAAACTAGATAGAGTACTTCATCTAGTCACTGAAATAAAAGCAGATTTAGCAAATAAATGCATCAAGCAAATTTTTTTGCACTCAAGATTTAAAAACAGTAGTAAATGTGCATTTTCCTGAGAGATATGAAGTTATCTGGGATATTGGTCTATGGAGTAACCTTCCAGGATGATAGCCTGGAGCAGAAGCCCTAGGGAAAAAAATTATCTTAAGCTTTTTAGCAGCCAATATATAAAGTTCCCACCATTTTGGCAGGAGACACAAATTATTCCCAGCCTCACCAATCCTATGACAAGAGTCTCCAACAGCTGTAGTCCATTACTGAAGCCTGTTTCCCATTTTGTTACTCCTTAAGGTGGCTGGTGAGTGGAAATAAAGTTTGGCCTTGATCTGTATCTCACGCCAACTGAGACAGAAGTTAATGCTAAAGAATGCACTAAATAGCTAGTGGGTTTTGTGACCCAAAAATCAATTTTATATTAAAAAAACTTCAGATGGTCCCTACCACAACATGGTCTAATACATTCCTTCATGTAGCAATAATGTGGCTTTGGGAGTTTCAAAGGCCACTGGAGCTGCAGGCTCTGCAACCGGTGGCTACTGAACAGAGAATTTGTGTCTCAGATACATGAATCCTGTAATCCTAGTGATTGTCTGGTTTCAAACTAGAAGAGCTGTGTATAGCTAAAGCTCCTCTAACTCAAATGCTTTTGATTTTTAAAAAATAAATAAATACATAAAATTCTGATGTATTGGAGACATAAATGCAGAAAATTGCCCAGCTGCTCTACCCTTGTAGGTGATGAACTTGGAGGGATGGTGCTCTGGAAGATATGTTGCCATTTTAGCATGCAACTCTACAATACTAACATGTTCTGAAGGAGTGGAATTATTTTCACAGACAGTAACATATATTACTTATCTACACAGTAGTGGAGCAGGTTCATGTCCTCCTAGCTCCAGAGAGAAAGAAGGGAAAGACCCCTTATCTGTCCTATTTATTAAATTCATAAAAGTTCCCATCAGTTCTACTTATTATTTATGTGTTTTATCCCTGAAGGTTGTGTGAAATATACAGGAGAATGGAGAAAATTATTTTACTCAGTGTGCAGTTCTTCAATTTTGGAATTCCTTACAGTTGTACACAAGTACTTTACTCAGTTGTAAGTAGATAGTATTGCTCAATATTACTTTTTTAATTTCAGTTCTGTGCTTATTACTAAGAACTATCCATACTCTTCTCATGTTCATAAATTACAGAGAAATGGTGTTAGATTTGTACTTGCATTTCTAGGTAGTTTCTCAGAGAGCAATTTTTTCAGGGGTATGAAGTGAAAAAGAAATTTAATGAATTTTTGCATGATGACAAATGACCTGTCACTCATCTTTAATCATTGCTATAGCTGCTAACAACATAAAATGACAATTCTGCATCAGATTATTATTACAATGGTATACAGTCACCTTTTTTTTTAAATATCAGACATGATCTGAGCGCTAATAACTGCAAGAACAGTGGCTCTTGAATCTCTTAGTCTTCAGCTTTTGGGACAACATCATAAATCTTTTTTTTTTTTTATTCCCTCTAAGGACAAATCTATTCAGTGACATGAGCTGAATGAGATTTCAAGAGGAAAGGCTATAAAAGACATCCTGTATGCAGAGAAAGAGTTAGAGCTTGCTGTGAGTCTTTACAGTAAACAGTAGGTAAGCACTGTCATTCTCACTTCATGTCACATTATATGGAATAGATAAGGAATGAGGAAATAAGAAATGGCAAGTCAAGGAACTGATTGCAGCAGAAGTCTGAATTCTGAAAATCTCTACTTTTTCAATGTGTCATGAATTAAAGCATTTTATTCCTACCATATCTTCCTTTTTTCTACCTCTTTCTGTCATTGTCAATGCTCTTTGACTACTTCAGATCTTAAAACTAACATAACATCTCCCATATTGTTTCATACAAACCTCTGGACCTTCTACCTTCTACCATTTATTCCTGTTCTTTGTGTCCTCCAAATGGTTTAGATATGCATTTATCTGTCTAGGTGCCTAAGCCTAAAAGCTGGATTGACAGAAGCTCTGTTAAACTGATGCCTGGCCTGAGTGGTTGAAAGTGTATCAACATTTAAATACAAATTCCATAACATGGCCAGAAATTCTTCCTATCTGAAAGGCCTGACAGCTTTCTGGAACCACAAATGTTTAGGTTTTTTTGAATTATCTGCTTTCATTGAGCAGCTTGGTAGTTGGAATATTTGTGCAAAATAAAAATATTTGATGGTACAGAAGAATACAAGTTTCCATGAAGTGTAAAGCTTTCACTATCAGGCTATGTGGTCATAATTTTTCCCAATTTTTGCGTCCCTGTCATTAGTTATGACATCTTCAGTTCAGCTATGGAGAGAGAGTCAAGTATGTATTTCAGAATAATAGTAAACCTGATACTTTAAATCTCTGTCTCGGAGAGAAGATGATAGGAGGATACAAAAATGTCTACATCAAGCTGTAAAATTAAAAGAAAACTCCTTGGGTTTTAGCATAAATGAATGTATCTCCTGAGTTCTTAAAGAAGAGGTTTTGTTACCTAAGCAAAGTGATCAAGGCTGCAGAATTGAAGATTGATTGTTCCTGCAATTTGAGACCTTATTTGCCCATGTTTGATTTGTGCCAGAACCATGAGTGTGCAAATAGGCATCAGTTGCTTTGTGTCAGACAATACTGGGCTCTGATCACTATGTCCCAACCAGAAACGAATATCTTACAAATACAGTTAAAAGATTCATATCCTACTAATCTAGTTGAAAGGTTCATTTCAAATATCGCGAGGTTTATCTTTCTAAATATTTCTACCAGCCAGGAGTTCAATAGTAGAGGTAGATACCTGAAGACACAGAAAATACCTTTTATCACGTCTACATTTGGGACTCAGGTTCACAAGCCCTCCTTCAAGTGAATGGATTTTACAGCTCTCTGCCACAGATTGGAGGTATTACTGTTGTTTGTTCACCAAATACATGACAAATTGGTGATTGCCAGCAACTTCCACTAATTGGTGTGTATTCTGGGTAAGTGTACTATGTACTTATATCTTAGTATACCAAAAGGGAAGGAGTAATTGTGTTCTGCATGCACAGAACACTTTGAGGACAGAGAAGTTTTATCCCTTTCCAAAAAGCATCCACCAAGTTACAGATTAAGCAGACTGTACATCTTCTTTTCTGTTCAGTGTTAAACCTGGCCGGTGCATGAGACAAAGCAGGTTGTTTACTCAGATAATAAGAATATTACTGGACTGGTTTGGGCTCAGATAGAGTTCATTTTCTTCACAGTAACTAGCATGAGCCTTGTTTTTGAATTGTGCTGGAAACTGTGTTGATAACTCAGGGATGTTTAAGTCACTGCTGAGCAATGCTTATAGAGACCCAAGGCCTTTCCTTCTTCTTGCCCCACTCCACCAGCAAGAAGGCTGGGAGTGCACAGGAAGCTGGAAAGTGGCACAGCCAGGACAGTTGACCCCAACAGAACAAAAGAACATTCATGTGACATCATGCCCAGTATATAAATCTGGAGGAAGTAAAAGGAAGGGAGAACATTTATGATGGTGGTGGTTTTCTTTCCAAGTCATTATTATGCTTGATAGATCCCTGCTTTCCTGGGGATGGCTGAACACCTTCCTGGCCATGGGAAGGGGTGAATGAATTCTGTGTTCTGCTTTGCTTGTGTGCACAGCTTTTGCTTTCCATATTAAACTCTCCTTATCTCAACCTACAAGTTTTCTCACTTTTACTCTTCCAATTGCCTCTCCCAGCCTTCTGGTGGAGGAGGGAGCAAGCAGCTGTGTGATATTTAGCTGCCTACTGGGGCTAAACCATGACAATTATTACAAAATTTCCAGTGTAATTTAATTTTGTCAGCTAATGAGAAGCAATACTAATCCTGAAAAAATTGCCAGAATTACAAACGGAATTAACCTTAGCAAAACACACATTTCATCAGGAAAGATTCGACACAAAATTAAAATCAGCTTTATTCTAGAAATGACAATTTGTATTTTTCAACCTACTCTATTTAACTACAAATTTTCTCTGATATGTATGGATTTCTGAGAAAAGCAATGCCTTTTCCTCACTGGTACATATTCAAATTGAATTAGAGCAAATATTTTATAGCAGCCAATGCTTCAATTAGCATTTTATATTTTTTAATGGTTTGTCAATTTACTTTATTTTATTTTTCATTTGTAGTCACTTTTCAATTGATTTCTATTTCCATTTATTTTACTTAAAAAGCCCACATTTCTACAGAATGTTAATATGGTTTCTTTTCCTTGCACCCATCCCAAAGCCACTGACAGAAAGGCACTCAACCATTTGAATGTTTTGACCAAGAGAAATATAAGCATTTTTTAAGCAATTGATTATATAATCAATTCTGTGTTGGTTGCAACAGTTTCTTTTAAGGGAAACATTCGGTTGTTTTGTATAAGACATATATATTGGCATATAATTAACCCATACAATTCATAGTCTACAATTGTGATAAATAGTACTAGTTTTGCAAGTATTCACATAAAATGTAAGTTAGTAGTGAAGACAAGTGCTTTACTTTGAATCTATAATTATTGCAATTGGATATTAGAATCTAAAAGTTACTAATAATATGCTTGCTGTATAAAAAAAATAAAAAAAACACAAACATGTTAGGATAGCACATTTTACAAATGCTTTGTTAGAAATCTGTGACATTTTATGATTATTTTTCTGATTCCTCTGTGTAACCAGGGATATGCATATCCATAAATAGAGTTTAAATGGAACAAAAAAAGTAACTGAAATGAAAAGGAAATATATCATTATAATGTTCAGCTGCAGTCACGTGATAGCTTAGAGAAGTTCTTACAAGGAAGACAGGGGAAACAGAAATCACTGAGAATTGAAGGACAGGGTCAACATGTTGTCAGATTTTAAAGACTTCTTTTCCTCCTGGCTGAGTTGCTTTAAACAGCAGAACACATGCCAGTATCATTATTAGGTAATGTCATCCGTGATCACACTTACAGAGAAGCTGGAGTAAATAAAGGTACTAGCTTAGACCAGGATTTAGCATTATCAAAAACTATCTGATTCTATCAGTGGCAAGATATTCACCCTTGTATCTTTGCTGGATCATGTCTGTGACAACCCTGTCCAGTGCCAGAGGGTAAGAGCACATATTGTCTTCCAGCTCCTTATATATAACCATAGATCGGCACCATCGGCTCCAGTCCAAGAGAGCATCTGCCTTTTCCTAAAGGTCATGTGGTGCATCAGTCCAGTCCCCCGCTACTCTCTTTGGTTCTTCTAGGTACAGGGATCAGAAATCCTGCAATCATGTTAAAGGGCCTCTGCCCACATGAGGTTTTCCATGGATGATGATGCATCCATTTTCTGGACTCAAAAAGAAGTTGAATGCATTTGCATGAATAGAAAAATTTGCAATTTGCAAATTGCAAAATCTATCAGGATCTCTAGCCTGCCTCCTCTGTGAAAAAGTTGAATGCTGTCATAACTTAATAGATACAGCTTAGCTGGTTCCATCCAATACTCTTTGCCTGCCAGTGGAATCTATCTGGAGCCAAGCCACTGGATAGTATAGCTTCCGGACACATCTCAAGCACAAACAATGGCATAGATCAATATGATACTTTCAGGCACATGGTGTGACTCTTGGGGATGGTCCTGTGCAGGGCTAAGAGCTGGCCTCGATGGTCCTTGTGGGTCCCTTCTAACTCAGCATATTCTGATTCTGTGGTCCTGTGATCCTGATTCAACATGCTCAGTTATACCCATTGTTTTCCTCCTGGCCCTTCACTCTGGTGCTGCTTTTTCTGATGATGACAGCTAAAAGGATAGATACTATGAAACATGGGTATATTCTTTTTCTTGGGCAACTAATTGTGACAGCAGATAGTTTTCGTCTTTGCTTTGTCTGATCTTTGAAGAGGGTATTTCTGCTAGTCACTACTATCCCTCGGACAATTAGAGGAGAGCTAGGTCCTTGGGGTTTTCACTCAACAAGACTGAGTTTTAGCAATCACTTTGCATTTATTCCTAAAGCAATATAAGATTTTCATCCTGGTCTGTTTTTTTTTATTAAGAGGTTAATTAACCTTCTTGTTTATTTCTCTATGTCTCATGTTTTTAGATGTGACGAAGCACTTGTCCCTCAAAGTCAAAAAAAACAATTTTGCTTTATTTCCACAGGTATAGGCATTTTAAAAATAGCTCTTTGGCAACATTTCCCACTGAAGTAAGAGTTGAGGCACAATTCTCTTTCTTTGGTGATTTCCAAGATAATATCAGTTATATCCAGATTATCTGTGAAACAGCAAAAGCTCAAAAAACTTCCAGTGGAAAGTCAGGGAGTGTCCTGCTGGAGCTCTTACATTTGCCATGCCTGATATCTGGATCCCAAAAATGCTTGTGGGCTGATTATCCATTTTTCCACCAACACTTCAGCAGGCTCAGTCCACTTAAAGCTCTATGGTTAAAATCATAATCCATGAAACAGGAATTCAAGACCCTCAGCTGGATGCTTTCTGGGTTGATAACTCACAGAATACAGGGATTCAGAGAATGAAGAAATGCTTTTCCAAAGACTGCGGATCCACATACAGATTCCAGCCCAGTCTTTCTTCTCTTCTGCGGTTCTTTACACGTTTCATTTTTGGTTTTGAAGGAGACAGAAACAGCAGCCCATGGAAGCCATGCACACAGACACAGAGCTGTGGAATATGGGACACTCGACTTTTTATCTACAGTGAAATGTTTCTGCCTTCAAGGGTCAAGACACACTACAGAAATATGTACTCTGTGTGTAGAATCTAACATTAGCTATTGGTATGTAATGTTTCTTTCTAGATTTATTGCATCTTGGGAATTGAACTCTGCTGTTAATCTCACATCTCTCAAAGGCTCAGGCTTGTTTCCTATATGTGGTTTGGATATACTCATAGGGGTCTGCTTTTCCTGGACTTGCCCTGCTAAGAAACATGATAAAGAAATTAAACTCCTTTTGACATGAGTCTGTGCTAGCACACCATGGGCACTACAAAATGGAATGAAAAGATATATTATGCCATTATATTCAAACACTAGCCCTCTTCTATAAAATACTGTATTTCATTTGACCCTGTTTCTAAACTTTTCCATTTTCTTGTGATACCAACCACAATCTCAGCCTTTGCTGTATATGAACTATATCACCCATTCCCTCATTCATTCCTTCCCTTCTCTTAATTTTAATATACCCATTCTATGTAGTGTATAGATTTGCTTGGCCAATAAATGGTCTTTCTCTCTTTGTGGGGATGATGGAGAAGGAGAACTGAGTGCCTTTCCATATGCCTGCTCAGTTGGAGAATATTGAACTGTAGAGGACCTTTGACTGCTTTTGCCACTGGCAGTAATCACATTTGCAAATAAAAGCTAACTGAAAATCATCAACTTACTAGCACTAAGTAGGCTGTATATTGACCTCCAGTTACTATCTTTAGCTCTACATATATCAGTAATGAATCACAACAATATAAGTGCTTCCCCTCCAGAAAGGTGAGGAGATAATGATTTTCCTGTAAAATTAGTCAGACCTAGCCACCTCAGTAAATTCTTCTTTCCTTCAGAAAAATTGTCAATGTCAGTCAAACAATTTGAGGCATCTCTGGTAGATACCCTGTCTTTTTTTTCCCCCCACTACAATGCAAATAAATGGCTATTATTTAATAATTAGGCCCTTCTTGTACCATGAGTGAAGGAAAGATAAACGTGAAATGAACAGAGACTTCTGATGCAAGATTTAAATCTAACTTAAATCTCAAAATCATCCTTGCTTGAAGGTTTCTTTTTAACAAAAAGTCAGGAGTTCTTGTGGAAGCTCATTTACAGCAAAAGCCTTGACACAGGAATAAGGGGAAATTTGAACTCTAGTTTTTACTAGAATGGGCTTTTTTCAGCTGATCCTGACACCCTCCTAAACTTTGACCTGATGCTTGATATAGATTGAAACATAACTAACTAAATAAATAATAAACTATACATGAACAATCATCATGACTAGAAACAGGAAATTGAACAAATATATTTAGGACTTACACAGATTTAACACCTCATCCTCAATTGATTTGATGGACACTGAAAGGAGCAGTGCTCTCTTTACTTCTTGCTGTTCTGAAAGAAAACTACCACGAACACCTACTGTACTGATTGTGTCATTCCTGCTCTTTCTTACCCTTTGCTAGCACACTCCTGAATACCTGCTACCGCAAGTGGCTTTTTTAAATTCTACATTAGTTTTCTGCATTATTTGCCTCCCATTTTCTAATGGATGTGGAGAAGTTGGTGTACACTAAAGCAGGAACTGTATAGTTAGTGCAGCGTCACTTGGGTCAGCTCTGTCCTCCCCTGCACAGCAGTGCTTTAAGGCCATATTCTAAAACAACACTGAAACTTCAGCTCTATCACCAGACTGGGTGACAAGACATGAAGTACTGAAGAGCAGACGGCCATGAACAGAACAATGATGGAAGAATTGCTGAGTTAGATAGATAGCTTTGCCACTTAGATTTTATAGACTTTTTCAGAAGCCACTTTAAAATTGCTATGCCAAGTTTATTTATCTACAAAATAAGATTAATGATTCTTTAAATCATTCCCATAAGTCTCCATGCTATGTTCAAACTGTTTTCATTATTGATTATCTTACATAAATGACAGCAGTGACAATTTGTTTTTAACAACCTAATTCTGTGGAGTATATAGTTGGTTTTCCCTCTATTGTGTGTGCATTTTTAGTTGAACTTAATTTGTTTGTGAGATCAGATGTTAAAATAATAACTGCTGAAGTCTACACAAGGAAGAACAGCAGGATTTTACAAACTGGCAAATGATTTATTGGAATTTGAGCAATTTGTTCTAATTGACTACCAAATATTTTTTTGTGGTTACTAAACATGTTATATGTAGTTAAAAACTGGCATTCTTCAATTCATTGTAACATAGATAAAAATATTCAATATAATATTTTTTTCCTGTTACAGAGGCAGGCAACATTTCTTATGCTAGCAATTAAAATGTTGTTTTAAAAAGTAAATAATGAGAATCAAAGAAGCTAAGACCAACAAATAGAACGACCATTCCCCAAAGTTGTGACAAATTAGAAATTTTCAATATTTTTTAAGCTACTATCAGAAATAAAAAAGATGGGTCACCATGAGTTTGTACAGTGGCAATTTTAAGCTTGGCATTTTGGAAAAACTTTGGTTTCAAAGGGTTTGGGCTCAAAGTCAAACACAAGCTTTACTGAATTACTGTAGCTTAAATATTTGTTTCTAAAAATTAAAAGGTTTGAAACAATTTTAAAATCAAAATATCTCATTGATCTTTGCAAGTTTATATAAATTTTTCAGGATTATTTTCCCTAGTGTCAAGTGAATTTTTGTGTCATATTATCACACAGATAAAAGCTTCATGTAAGAGAATAAATCAGTGTTAATGAACAGGAAAAACTTTCAACACCCTGTTAGCCCACCCTGGTCATGCCACTCCTGGTCGTTCTCACCGCCTAGGGCTGCTCTTATTCAGTGTGGGGGTTGACCACCATTGCCCTTGACCCAGCCCATGGTTCATCTGCCTCAAGTTGCCAGGTCCTGGCAGGTCTCAGAGCTCCCCATGTGTTTTCCTGGCTCAGGACGCCACCTTGTACACTGCAACCCAATGCTCCCCAATGGAACACACCTGCACAAGAGCTGATCTCCTTGGCAAAGGATAGAACTATGTGTCCTTTACTTTACATTCACTGTGATCATTGTGCTGTTTTAATTGTGCTGTTACAAAACATAAATAATGCCTTTTAGCTTCATCCTAATGTTTGCAGTCTGTAGTTAATAAATATAATGCCCTTTCAAACACAGTTAGGCATCTGATGCTGGTTTTGTACAGCCACATCTCCTACTGATTAAACTAGAAGGAAATGCCTGTTGTATAATTGTTGAATTGAATGACTACTAAATTTACAAAAAAAACCCAAAAAAATGATTTTGTGCTGTCAGATTTGTTTCTAACCAGTTGCTTTTAAAGAAAAAGAGTAATATATCTTGAATCATGACTAGAAGTCAGTAACTACCCCAAGCTGTTCACAAAAACACTTTCAAAATGCAGAGAATTACTTTATCTTCCCAAAATATGAGAAATTGTTTAAATGTCCCAAAGACAAAGGAAAATTCCTGGGGTTTTGTGGTTGAGGTTTTTCTTTTTCTTAATTTCCTATACGAAAATTCTTACAAGAAAACCCTGACATTGTAAAAGCACTGATTTCTGTTTGAGAAACTTGTTTTGATTCTGTTTTTTGGGGGGGTTTTTTGCCAAAGATCAAAGAAAAGAATTCTTCATTTGTGCTTATCAGGAAACATTAATACATAAATTTTTCTCAGTGTTTTTCAATTGGCAGTGCAGCTGGACTTTATGCAAATTCACATATGCACCCTAAGAATTCTGTATTAGCAGATCCGTGTGAGGGTTCCAGTACTGCAAAATCGCTACTTTGGTAATTTTTTATAGAAATAGGTACTTGCAGCCTTATTAGCAGAAGTATGACACGTTTGCATAAGAAACAACTGGTTTTATTAATTGATGACATACATTACAGAAAACATCTTTCTAGAATAACTTTAGCTTTAAAAGACTAAATTCTATTTTTAAAGGAAAAAGTCTAAAATTAATGTTTTCCTGCATGTGCAACTAGGTTTGCAATGAATACTTTCATGGGATTTGAAGCATGTAGTTTATTTTCCTTGATATGTTTATATCCAAAGACTAACAGTCATTTTTGCATGATTGTTTTAACCTTGTGCACAACTTAGAGACAGTTTAGATCTATTATGGTGCCTATGTAAGAGCTTTTTTTGTAAGCACGCATCAGAGAGGACCCCACCTCTACAGGCTGTTGGTAGTGTTTCTGCTTTCCTGACAGCCATTCAGTCCCAAAACATCATAATCAAATTAATTACTACTGACAAGATATTTTGTGTATTTTCATAGCACTAAACTGACTCCATGGTGATCTATTTGCAAGAGAATCAAGCATAAGTATCTTTTTATATTTTGAGCATGATGAAAACCCTCATTTCTGTTGATGGTATTCTAGAAGTAGATAAGTATCTCCCTAGAATGTCTATGAAAGTTGGGAATGCATTATCACATCCAGAATATATATTTTAGGTGTGAAAATCATATTTTTTTCATAAATCTTCTTGAAAATAATAATTAAATTTGTGTTTATGCCTTTTAGTAAAATGGATTATAGCTTGATTATCTGGGAATATTTACAGATAATTTCATATCAGTTTTACTGACATTTTAAAGCATCTTCTACAAAGGTTAATTATATTCTAAGAGCTTTTTAATATTTCTGCCACTTCTGTTGTTTTTTAACACAATGCTACTTGAAATAGTCTCCCTAAAATTGTGGAACTGTCACATAAAAAAAGCTTCATTACTTTGAATGAAATCTAAATTATGATGTATCTCACTATATAAGCATTATTCATACACTTTCAAATTTGGAGAAGAATGTGAAAAACCCTTCTTCTTGATGGAACATAAATTGATTTATATTTGTTAAATACAGCTTTTTCTTCAGAGATCGACATCAACAATCTCTTAAACTTGATAATTGCAAATCTTCCATATTTTTCTTTCAGCACAGCAGTGTGTTTCCTCCATTATCAGGGTACTCAGATAAAAGAAAATTGCCCCAGAAATATTTTCTTTTTTGTAGAAGAGGAAGCTGAAACACAAAGTTTAAGTGACAAGGATGCACGTAGGAAGAAGAACAAGCAAAATCAATGTGCTTTAAGGGAGAAATAGGAAGCGCAGGTTCAAACATTTTTTTTTTTTTAAGTCTGGTGACTTATAAAAAAGTCACTCATGTGACTTTGAACAAACCCTTTAGAGTTCAACTTTTAGAATTGCTTTTTAAGTTTTAATGTTCACATTGAGACAGTAAGGTTGCTCATAGCTTTTTCAAATAAGGCCCTCTGTGTTTCAAAAGCAGTTCTGACTTGAAGTTTGAAACCTTTGAAAATATTTTGATTATTTTTAAGCATTAGGATTGTTGCAATTTACTTTATTAAAAATTAATGAAATTTAAACTTCCCTTTATTGCCAAAGAAGTACTGAATTTCAAATAAAAGTTTGTGGCAATTCTTCAGGGGAAGGGGAAGGGGAAGNAAAGGAAAGGAAAGGAAAGGAAAGGAAAGGAAAGGAAAGGAAAGGAAAGGAAAGGAAAGGAAAGGAAAGGAAAGGAAAGGAAAGGAAAGGAAAGGAAAGGAAAGGAAAGGAAAGGAAAGGAAAGGAAAGGAAAGGAAAGGAAAGGAAAGGAAAGGAAAGGAAAGGAAAGGAAAGGAAAGGAAAGGAAAGGAAAGGAAAGGAAAGGAAAGGAAAGGAAAGGAAAGGAAAGGAAAGGAAAGGAAAGGAAAGGAAAGGAAAGGAAAGGAAAGGAAAGGAAAGGAAAGGAAAGGAAAGGAAAGGAAAGGAAAGGAAAGGAAAGGAAAGGAAAGGAAAGGAAAGGAAAGGAAAGGAAAGGAAAGGAAAGGAAAGGAAAGGAAAGGAAAGGAAAGGAAAGGAAAGGAAAGGAAAGGAAAGGAAAGGAAAGGAAAGGAAAGGAAAGGAAAGGAAAGGAAAGGAAAGGAAAGGAAAGGAAAGGAAAGGAAAGGAAAGGAAAGGAAAGGAAAGGAAAGGAGGTCATCTTTCTCTATGATGAGAAATGTATATCAAATCAGAAGACGAATGTGAGTGTAAATTAAATATCTTTTGTATTTATCAATGCACAAGGCTGCCTGGAGGGTATTTGCACCAAAGAGATCACATTAAACACAGCAAAATTATCATTTAACAGTAAATTGGAAATTACAAAGACACTTTCTAAAAAGAGAAAGAGTCAGATGGAAGAACAATGTCAAAATTTGTATCAGGGAATGGAGTCCTGAGAGTGGAAACAGCAGTGGTCAAATCTTGGTATGACATTGCCAGAAGACACTTCCCATTATTTATGTGGGAATGCCTTAGCCTAGCCAGAGAGATGCCTTCCCATTAGGTGTCAAAAGCTGCCACGCGGGCTACACTCTGCTCCTTGCTTTTCTCACTCCCTTCTTCATCTCCGCTGTTTCACTGCTGCTGTCATGGAGGGTGTCATTAACTATCACATCCCCAATGAGTTCTTCCTTGTAGGTTTCATAGAGTTATGCCTGAAACTCTCAGTTTTCTTGAGGGTTTGTGTCCCACCATGTATTCCCTCTAGAAAATGTCAAAAGAATTAAAACACCCCAGAAGAATTAGAGTTACAGGTGATCCCTGAAACACTGATAAAGAGAAGGGAAAAAAACAAGGAAATAGTTGACTTCTTTTAAGGAGGCAATGACTAAAACTCCTTCAGACTAATTTCCTGATCTGAAGTTACCTATTTTCTGCTCCATTAAATCTCCACTCTTCAGGGTGGAGTTTTGGACATTGGTTCTAAGAATGCTGTGGCAAAATACCTAATCTTCCTTTCTTTAATAACCAGCTTTCTTCTGAGATCCCATGGCAAAAGTCAAGGCACTCTCATAGACACTTCAACCATGATATGTTATGCTCCTCCACTTTAAAGGCAAAGTCTATGATGGTTCCCAAGAGGTTGTACAGGCGGTGCTTGCTGGAGGGAATGGATATTAAAACTGTGAACAGGTTGTCTGGGCATCTCCAGGCATAGAAAAATGTGTTGCTGAAATAGCAGTCAGTCTGTGACTGTGAGCATAACATGGGAAAAAACCAAACTGAAGCTTAGCAGAAAAACTTTAATACAGGATGAGAGGGTGCTCTTGAGACAGAACAGGAACAGAAGGGACAAGTATGAATTGGTCTAAGAAGAAGTGTAAAAGTCTTTTTGCTATTGAATTTTACTGGTATCATATCTCTTGTCTCATGCCCTTTTGTTATCATTCTGTTTCCTATATCCGTGATGGAATCCATTCTCAACTGTCACCACTGAGTGACTGAGTTTTTTGGAAGTTTTTGGAAGTTTTGCTGGCTGACATTTCACTTGGAGTGACTCCTCACTGTGCGATATAATCCAGGATGATGGCTCTTGAGAAATTAGAAAAATCTAATATTCTGCTTGAGAAGTAGTGAAAAGCTTAGTTCCTAGAGGAAGTGAAGCTATGGCAAATAGGGACTGATATGTTAAAAACCAGACTGTGAGAGGACTTGAAATGTGAGCATTTGGGGACAAAAGGATTACCAAACTTTTCCAAATGTTCTCCTAACATTCTCAAAGCCCGCTATAGCTAACTATCTTCTTCCTCATTATCAGGACAATAAGGAAGCTGAAACTGTAAAAGTTAAATTAGGGCGGGCCTACCATAAATAGAAACCCCTTAATATTTTCTTCTTCCCTAGACAGAAAGGAAGCCTCCTGCTCCTACTGGTTCGGATTCTCCGGAGTGACAGTTGCCTTTTAAGACTAAATACTAAACCTGAAAAACTAGGGCCTTCCAAATATTGTGGTGTACCTTCACTTCAGTAATAAGAAGAATCCAACTTTATTGTCCCTTTTCTCTCTTTGAGTCTACATTAATTTCTCACTTTTTTCAAACTGCATTGCTTTGACCTGCCACAGTTGCAGAAGATAGGTCAGTCGGTGTCCTCCGAAGGAAAAAGATCTCACTGGAGGGATGTCGAGTCTTTCTAAATCTGCACTGAGGATGGACTGTCCTTGCCAAGCTTATTGACAATATTTTTGGACAAGAAACTGAGATATTCCACGAAGGAATCATATTCAGGCAGCTAGATAGCTTTTTGCAAAATTAGCATGCATTGGTGACTGCTTTGAATACACAATCTCTATGTGATCCCACACAGTGAGAGAGGAAAAGAAAAACTTTTGAGACACAGGAAAAAAAAAAACTAGGGAGGGTACAAAATGCAGATAGGCAGAATGTCAAATAATTGAGAAATAAAGGAGAAAAGAGGGACAATAAATATCCTTTCAAGGAATGTCTTTGATCAAAGCAAGTAGACACCATGGTTTTTGTTTAGACTGTTGTTTACCCTATGAGGAAAAGGATCCTCCAGTTTGTTGCAGGACTGAACCCAAGAGGCTCTCCTGCAGTCTGTTTTCAGAATGACTTAGCTGATATCCACGTGTAAGGGAAGGGGGAAAGATTGTCTGTTACTGAACTATGTCTCTTCTGATTCTGTCTACAAAGGTAATACCTTTGAAGCATTTCTGAATTTTTCTATTGCCAGCAGGATATCACCTCCAAGCATAGCCTTGAGGCAGCTGCGGAGAAGTTGCTCTGCTTTGTCACACTTGCTCTCAGCAGAAGAAAGAAGCCAGGGACAGAAAATCCTTGCCATATCCTGTGTATCCAGTTAGCAAAAAAGAGATGCTTTAACTAGTGTTTCACACAGAGATTGTAATAGATGAACTCATATTGTCTTGAAAAGTTTCTTTGCAATAACAAATTATTTTTATTATATAGAGAAAGTTTAAGAGAAAGGACATCTAATAATATTCCTCAAACACATCTTTGTTAGCAACTCCTTGACTCAGTCTAACCCACTAGGATCTGGAATAAAGTGCTAGCACAGCTACTAATCAAGAATTTAGATATTGTCAGGAAATTATGAAAGGTTGAATTTTTTTAATTGCAGGCTTTAAAAATTGCATGTTGTGAAGTGCATTTTAGGTAGGAAAATGCAAATCTAGAGAACTAATGGAACATTTTATATAGATATTTATGTTTTAGCACCATATCCCACAATGACTATAAAGCATTCTTTTTCATCTTCATCTCATTAATGCTGTGAGAGACCTGTTGCTTAAACCAACACGAAAACTCTTTGCCCTTGGAGATGCATATTGATGAGTATAACAGCTCTATTTCTTCAAAAGATAAGAAACATGCTATTGTGCTGCATTTTAATGTTGTGAAATATGAGGTGTTCACCCTGGAATTGATTATTGTGGATTGGATTTAGATATCCTGGAGAGAAGGTGATTTTAAAGTTAGATTAATTAAATGGACCCACAGTTTGTCACTGAAGTTTGATTTTTACATTAAATTGGTTTTCTCCTGCCTTCTTTAGAATTTTATTTCAGCACTGTTCTTACCCATTAAAAAATTGATAATATAAAAAAAAAGAAGTGTGCTGCTGATTTTTCCTTTGCCCCACCTTTATTCTTTTGCTGAAAATGGTTTCAGTGCATGAAGAGATGTCTAACAACTGCAAGACTTGGTAAAATCATGATATTTTCTCTTCAGAAGAGAACTGGTTGTGGATTTCAGAGATCTTTGTTTCTAGTTTTAAAACTTGTCTGCCACTTAATCTTTGCACAGTCTTTTCACTTGTCTGTTCTTCTGTGTTTGAATAATGACATTGAGAATCTTTATAAAATGTTGTGGCATATATTGATAAGAAGAAATATGGTAGAGTTAGGCAGTATTTTTAAACATCATGCCATCAGATCGCAGTCTGCACAACTCTGTGTTTCATCTTTACTGATGCAAGACTAAGCAGTTATCAGCACCACAGGAGCCTGGCTCTGTTACACTGTACTCATCCAAAGAGTTGTTAACAATAAAAGATTCAGAAAATAAGTGCTCAAATTTTCTTCATATTTTTACCCTTTATTTTATACTTTACCCCTGAGAAACTAAGGAAGCACTGTACCACATTTTTTTTCACCCATTCTACCTAATGGACCAAAATTTTGTATAGAAGCTTTGACCCTAAAAAGAGCAGTACTTATGACAGAACTAAAAAGCTACATTTGGGAATAATTTTTAACTCATGGTAGACCTAGGGACTTCTATATAACATAAACTTACACAAGTTTCAGTTGGAACTCATTAATTTAGTTTGGTCAAACTAAAACATTTGTTACAAGGCTCATTAATCCAATATTTAATTTAATTTTTCAAAGAACATATTGGCGTAGACCATACCAGGAGGATGACAGTGACTCTTCAGATTTATAAGGTCTAGCAATTTCCAGAATAAAAATCCTTTGTAAAATGTTCATGTCATCATTCCTTGTAGGGGAGTATCAGTACTGACACTGAGGTAACCTCCAGGAAACATGACTTCTTTCTTTCACTCAGTTATAACTTCTCAAATGCTGACTGAAAATACCATTCCCCTCATGGTTGTTTGAAAGATATGGTCAGCTTTTCAAAATGACAAAGCAAGAAATTTGCTAATTTGTTTTGTTGCCTACAACTTCTGGTTTGTCTCCTCCCCTCTCTTCTGAAGAGGAAACAGAAGACTGAAGAAACGTAAAGAATAGATAAAACTCAGCCCCCTGGTCCATCCTCTGTCAGTCAGAGTAGTCCAATGAACTCAGTTCCTGGGAGCAGAGTAGAAACATGACAAGACAGCTTCAATATTGAGAATTTAGTCTGGCATTACTGCCCAGAAAATTACTTCTATAAGCACTTAATTTCATGATGATTGCTGCTTCATCTGCAGTATCACATGTTGAAACCATAAAGGTTTAATATCAGGGTTATACCAGGAAAGTGGTTTATGTGTGAAAGTGATTGCACCAAAAAAAACGACACTATAAGTAGTCTGAGCTCAGAAAATACAAGTATTCTTAAAAATTCATCCTCTGAAAGTTTAACTCATTCTTCTGATCCTTAAAGTCATAGAATAATTTAGGGTCAGAGGGATCTTTGGGTGAAAGTCTAGTACAATTCTCTGCTGAAAGCAGAGTCAGCTTGAAGTTAGATTAGGTTGCTTACGGCATTCATTGTTCAATCAAGTTAAGTATCTCCAAGGTGGAATTAAGGTGTTAACACACCTTAATTAGGCAAACTTTTTCAGTGGTTTACCATCCTTTGATTTTTCCAAGATTAATACATATACCAAGAATATATAATATTCATAATTCAAAATAATTTAGATTTGCCTTTCTGCAGTTTGTATGTGTTGCATCACAGTGTACCTTTATGAAACATGTCTGTCTTCTCTGTAGCTACCCATGACCTGAAGATAGCAGTCCATTGATCAATTAGAGGTGCTAAGATGCTAAAGCACCATCAGAGCTTTATTCTCCTGAACAAACAAAACCAGTTCATTCAATCTCTTCTCAAACATCTAGAGCTCTAGTACCATGATCATTTCGGTAACATTTCACTGAACTTACCTCAGTTAATCAATACCTATTGAGAGGCCAAAGCGGCATATAATACACCAGACTTGCATCTTCAGAAACTAAATAGCTGAAGTTTTGAACTAATTGCAAGAGCAAAAATAAAGTTGAAGCTCTTACTTGGCAACTTGGGCTGCTGCTCAGAAAAGGGAAATCTAAAGTATAAGAACATGCATAACAATATGCATAATATTAATGCATATTAATAGCAGTGCAAATATATATTAAAATATGCATGAAACCTTTTTTTTTAATGCCTCCCAGTAAATTTTACAGAATAAAGACAAATAAGAACAGATCCTTGCTAGTAGTTGTTATCAGAAGACATAAGGTCCAACTGTAGGTTATTATTTTTCTGTCTTCTGTTCTGAGTTTTTAACCATCATGTCACATATTTTGCTGAGCTACAATACTGGAACAAAGGGCAGATGGCCTGAATCATGTTGTAGACTGAACAATGCTGAGAAATTGTGGGTTGATATAAAGACAGTTGTTAAACACAGGAAAAAAAATGGGAAAAAAAAATGGAGAAGTGGGACAGGGACAGAACAAGACACACTCAAAGGGTTGGAGGGGGCAAGAAAAGAAAATTACACACAAAAAAAAAACCACCAAAAAACAGACAAAACAAAACACACACAAAAAACAACAACAACAAAAAATTGTTAAGTGCCATCACATCTGACTGATACTTATCATCAGTTGTTTGAAATCCAGCCATTCCCCAAGGACTGGCATCCCCAGCAAACTTCCCCTCCCAGTTTTTATTGCCAAGCACAATGTCATATGGTATGAAATACAGTCAGTTCGGGGGTCAGTTGTCCCAGCTGTGACCACTCCCAGTTCTTGTGCACTCCCAGGCCCCTGACTCACTAGACGAGGTGAGGAGCAGAAAAAGCCTTCAGTCTGCATAAGCGCTATTCTGCAGTGACTAAAACATCCCTGTGATTTCAATGGCCCCATACAAGCCATCGTTAAGATAATTAACTCTAGCACATACAGGACAGTAAGAGGTTCCGTATTTCCTACTTGTTTGCCTTATAGTAAAAAGACCAGTTGTCTCAAAATGACAGTAAAGAAGTGAACAGGAAAGAACTGAATACAAAAGATAAATGCAGGAATTTATATTCTGTCTTCCTCTTTACTCATTACTATCATACGCATCTGTACAGAAAAATAAAGCCTTCTCCCCTCTCTTGGCTGCTAATACAGGCTTTGGAAAATCTATCTTTATATCTCTACAACTAAATTTCCAGCACAAGAATGTAAGGACGTGGCAATAACTAACAGCAAAGTAGTTGACATGGCAACAGCAAATAGCCAGAAGATCTTGTGCAGTCTCTCAAGATGGAAAAGTTTGATTTTCCTCAGTAGGGAAGGAAGAAAAAATATCTTTAACTTTACATACATACTATTGCTTCTTTTAGAATTAGCAGTGAAATTATAATGAACAGCAGTGTTAGCACTGTAAGTGAGAAATTATTTACTTAGAGGGCTATGTTCATTACTCTTGTTTGCTGCCAGCCTTAGCATTCGGGATATTAGATTTGCCTTAACCTCTAAGGATATATTGAAAGGGTATGACAGGCGAAGACATTAGTCTTCTGTGCAGCCTCAAAATAACACTTACTGGACCATTCTGTATTGAGACTTTTCTTTCAGTAATGCATTTATGATTAAAAAATTATCTTGCAAATATGAAAAAATACTGTTCAATTCCTTTCCCGTCTGCATGTAAAATCTGGAAGTCTACTCCTTAATAATGTATACCAATTTTACTGTATATTGTACAGCAAACTTTCTTTGCTATAAATGAGAGAGTAATCTAAATGCACTTAGAGTGCACTCAACTTTTACCTTTTGTCATGACTGAAAATGCGTTTTAACATCCTACATCTCCATTCCTACTTAATGCATCTACAAATTAAAATGAAACAGAAATAATATCTGAATATCTCTGATGAAATCGTTACCTACTCCAGGCTCTGATGTTCACATTGTGTAGTACCTTGCTTTCAGCTTGATCCAAACCCCACTAAAAGCAATGGGATACAGTGGAGTGTTTACTAAACTGATTTATTGATTCTTGAAAGGTTGAAGTTCATAATTAGTGAAAATACTATCTTAGACACACTTCTGAGATTTAAATAACATTGGGATGTGTAACAAAGCTGAAAGTGACATGCAAATCTTTTTTTCATCGTATTTTAGTTATGTTTTTTAATTGTTGGATGAAAGTAACTACCTTCCTGTACTTTAGCTTTTTCTTCTCGAGGATCTAATTTTTAATTGTTCTAGCCCTAGTTTTCTCTTTCTTTTAACCTGGAGCTGTTGGGGTTTACTTCCCCAATTTTTTATGAAGTACGTTTGCCATCGTGGCTAATTGCATTACAAAACTGGCTTTAAGAAACCAAATACACACTCTAGAATAGACTGGAACATCAGAAGAAGTGTGTTATGCAAAAATAGGGCAGAGAACTGTTTAGCATTTTTGCAGCAGAGTGAATAAATATTGAAAAGTTCAAACAATTTGAATAAAACATGATTCCTGGAGGAGTAGCAACTCATGAATTTTCCACCGCTGTCACTACTATATTCTTTGTCCATTTCTTTTGCTTCTGACAAGACTGATTTTCGACAGATATTGGTAGTCCAAATATGTCCTGAATAGAATATGAGCTCCTGGCTATAAAATTCAAATTCATTTTGAGTGAGAGATATCAAAAATGAGGAGACATTGTCCTCACTGGACAATGGTCTGCTACATTTCAGCAGAGAGATTTGTCCATTTCCATCTATGGTTGAAATTTGTTTTTCCCACTTCTTTGAATGTTTGTAGGAATGGAAACTTCTGAACATGTAGAACCAGTACCTTCAAAAAAAATTATGTTTGCTGGCATAGATAGCAATGGACCTTCTGAAAATCAAACTCAGGTTGTCCATATAGTTGCATTTCTAATTTTATTGGAAACGTTTTTATCTGAAATCTAATAGTACCTTATTATTTCTTGTACAGGAGTGCCTATATAAATAATTATAGTTATGTATGTATATATAGTTATGTAGATATATGAATTGCATACATAATTTGGCGTTTTGACTCACTGTTCAACTACTTGGTCCATAAAACTAAGTGGACTTTGGAAAGGGAACAGCTACTGACTGCAAATTCTTATTCCATATCAGTATAAGCCACATTTGGCTAAACCCAGGAATTTTTATCTGTACATTGCTATCCTCTCCTCTCATTCTTTCCCATCTCCTCCCCTTCATGTTGATTACTGCTTCATTCCTTCCTGAGAAATTAATTTTATTTATAAAACAAATATTTTGAAATTCAAGATAAAGTAAGTCTGTGCAATTCATTTAGATCTGGTATCTAAATAGAAAAGTTATTAAAAATATGTTTTTGGAAATGGCACATAATTTTCAGTATGTTCTACTGTTTGTATTGAATATGGTACAAAACAGGGCAAAAAGTATTAGAAGTAAGACTCAAAAGAACACTTGTCTGTGGTGGTCCTTTGGTTCTTTTTGGTCCTCCATTGACATGCTGTGATGTAAGAAGATTTTAGTTCATTGTGAAGATATCAGTGATTGATCCATTTTTCAGAAATTTCTTAAAAGGAACTACTGTCTTATAAATTTGGCTGCTCTAACTCTTACTTGAAAGATGAGATCTAATGTCAGAGATTGATGGTGCTACTTTTTACTTCTTACTAAGCATTAAAGGCTCAGCTTCACTCTGGTTCAGTTATAGCAGTCACTGGCACCTGAAGCCTAGGAGATACCACTGGCATAAAAGAAGACCTCGTGGTAGCATACTATTTACAAAATTAAGCAGATCCATGCAGGAAGAAAACGGGTTGTATATATACTTCTCTGTAACACCCTTGTTTAATAAGACAAAGAAGCAATTGACTTTCACTTCTAATATGCTGCTTTGCATTTGATGGAAGCAAGTTTCTGTGAGCGCCATAACTGAATCCCTCTGGAGTCTTTGTGTATGTGTGTCTATGCAGCAGCCTTTGACAGACTAAAAAGTTTTAGTTCAGTATTGTTCTGCCCGGGTTTTATGGCATATTTACAGATGATCTACCACACAGCTTCCTGTACTGCGATGAGGCATCATCTGTTAGTCTTCAAGCAATTGTACTTCCTGCTGGTTGCAACTTCCTCCTGCGTTTTTTGACCAGAAAAACTGTGGAGACTCTCAAAAAAAAGCCCCATATGTGTTGTCTGACTGTTATTGCTTTATATCAGATGTTTACTACAATTTATGGGTTTTCTAGGTATACTCATAATGGTAGAAGAGCTACCAGAGGAGCAAACAGCAGCAACATACAAAATAGTCTAGCAATATTAGAACAGAGAGAAATAGACCAAAAAGAGATGTTTGATCATAATATATGCAGAGTTGTTCACAGTGGCTGAATAAACAAAGACCAAGATTTGAAATCTACAATTCAGAATAAGGTAATGCCTCCAAGAAGCAATTGCAAATACAGCATTAAAACAACTCATTGACTCCTGTGTATTGACCTAATATTGACTTTACTTAAGATTAAGCTTCCACAAATTGGCTGGGGAAAGAAATGGAAGCATACAGGTTTCTGATTGGAATATTCCTGTGTATGCACTAATTCAGCAAAACACTGTTTACCTTTATGCATAGTTTCTCTGTATCAACGTCTCAGCCCCTGATGGACTAAAAGTTGATTATTTCTGAGCAGATGAGTTCATTTTGGTCTGCTGGTGTATACTCAGAAGGCAAGTAGTTTGAAAGAGAATCCTGATTTTGAGAGATTATCTACATCAACATCTTTATTTGAATGACATGCTAAGGATTTTCAACAGTTCCTTAAATTACTTGAATGAGACTCACATAGCATACAGTTGCATCCTTAAATAATTTAAAACATGATGAATACTTAAATTCAATAAAATTTGCATTGTTTTTTATAGTTTTTTATCTGAGCAGGGCAAACACAAATCCCATTATCACAGTATTGTTGCATGAGAAGTATGCACACAGAGATTGACAGACATGGCAATATTGTTTTCAACAAAATGGCCCTTTAAATAAATACATTCAGAAAACCACTTACAAGCCATTATTTCATCATGAAATTATTGTATGTTTTTTGTGGGCTTGACACTACTGTAAACTTCTAGGAACTGCAGCACAGGGAGTCCCTTTCCAGTTGAACAAAAACATGGCAGGTTGGGGAACCTGTTGGCCATTGTTCATTGTCTTGTTCTCTTCTGTGAGAATTTTTGCATGTGAATCATTCTCTCTTTTTGTATGCTTTTGTTATTAATATTGTTGCACTTAATGTTTGTTTTCTTATCTCAATGCTGTTTCCAGTAAATTGCTCTTATCCCAACCTGTGATCCCTGCTTTTTGTGCCTCCAATTCTACTCTCTAGCCACCTGCAGATTGGGAGTGTGGAAAAGGGGTGAGGGGAAGTGAGTGAGCAACAGTGTGGTTTGCAAAGCCTCTATTGGAGAACTAAGTTGGGGAGTACCTTTGCTAACTATAATAAGCAATCAGTTATTTGAGGGAATTTTGCCATTTAATTTATGCTAACTTTTTTTTTTTTAATTTTCTGTTTTTCCACAGTCCTGGAGACTTCTTTGCTTTGCTAAGGATGGTGTTTTTCATAATTTGAAAACCAAATAGTATAAGAAATAGCAAATGGACTAAGAAACAGTAGTCATTTCAGAGTGGAAGGGAACTGTAGTGATCAGTGAGTTTGCACTTTATTATTCTATTTGTTTTAGGTAGGCATTTTTAACTAACGAGGGATTTGGATGAAGGCAAATGGAGGATAGAGAGTGCTTTGTTCCAAAGGTCAATATGAAAGCAACCCTAAAACAGAGAAGTGTTTTAAAAAAGAAAAGAAAGTGAAAAGCTCAGTCAGCATGAGGGATGTGAAACAGATCAGAGAAGGAAAAATAAAAGTGTTTGAATGGAAATTAGCTCCATTCATAGCAGAGAAATCAGGCTTATTTTTAAGCAAGACACATAAAAAGGCATCTGAAGAAAGTAATCTGGATCAAGGTGCAAAGAAGGTGACTGTGTCAGACCTATTGTTTACAATAGAAATGGTAGTAGGCCATGAGCACATTAGCAAATGAGCATCACTGGAAAAAAGGTAAAACTATACAGCAGGTTGCACACTACTATAATTATCTGCAGACTTTTCCACTTCATAAAGCTCTTGCTGCAATGTACCATGCAATAATATCTCTACCATAAACTCTTTAATTGGGATTGCAATGGACAGTTTTTTCTCTAAATTTGTGACATTTATTGCTTACTACTCTGTTCCTCTACTAAGATTTTGGTAATGTTTTGTTCTTTACACCTTTGTTTTCACTGATATATGATGAATGTAACCCCAAATAACATTGGCAGTTAGTATTTTTAGCATGCTCCCTCTTCCCAAAACACTTTTCTCAAGGCTCATTAATTGCCATTTGTGATTACTTCTGAAAATGTGTTTGGCTATCTGGAGTTTCATATGAGTGTTATTATATAATCCAGCATCAGGTTAGCAACTTTGCTGGTATCTGCTTTTCAAAGACTTCCATCTTTATTTGTAAGGTGACAAAGAAGAAAGGTATTTATTCAGCTTCCTCTCGTTACTATTTTAATGCCTACTTAATTCATGAAATGATGATTTTGACTTTACAATAAGGGTAGCATCAAAACACCTGAAACTTTAGCAGCTGCTTCCAGTAATTTAAATTCCACTGCTATCTGTCCAGAGAAATGTGCTTTACTACCCCAGTATAGACTAAACAGATGCAACAGCATAATGTATCCCAGTTAAATGCCATTTCTGTCCAGGTATTTTGCCTCCTAACTAAAGATATGATGCATAGGAATTGTTAAAGAGTGTGTTATCACCAAATGTAAACAAGAGCACAGTTGGTTTATTCCAGCTATAAAACTGAATTCCTAGTAAAAATATCTCATCTATATTTCATCAATATCACAAACAATTAAAAACTAATCATATCTAAATTAATGGAATGCAGTTTTATTCAATGCCTTCAGATCATTAATTCACTAGACCCTCAGTTTATGAAATCCTGAAACATTTTTTTGAAGTACTAAGGTACTTAGCTATTTAGCAGTAAGGTATTCAATAGGAGGAAACTGAAAATATCAGTGTATGTCAGTACCTGTCATTTAGAAATAAGGAATTTTTAACATTGTCTAATGTTTTGGACTATGCTAAAGTTATTGGAATGACTAAACATTGTTTGTGTCTGCTTGTAACTATGTAAAGAAGGGAACACTAAAATAGACAACAGCCAAAATGACAACCAGTTCTCTCCATCTTGTACTTGTAATCAGCTTGAATTTGAAAGAAATGCTCTATTCACTTATAATGAGAAAAAAAAACCAAACAAAGCCCGATGAAATAATGAGGTGTATTTGGCAAAATTGTGTTTAATCATTAGTTCATGTAAACTGGCAACAACAGGAGGAGTTCTATTGAGGAGTCGTGGAATACCTGGTATTTAGAACACAGCATCAGCTCATTAGACATCTACACAGAGTTGTACTGAAATATAAAAAGATATTCTTTAAGAAGTCTTTTGCCATGCCACTAGGCTAACATAATTCAATGGATTTGCTGACTTTTGAAATTTTGCCTTCAGGTATTGCTCACTTTAAGAAACAAAGTCAGTCACTGGGATGATGCAAGAATGTTTTCTCTTTAAAAAAGTTAAGTCCTTCTGACACTATTGCAAAATTCCTTTCTTGATTCCAAAACACTGTTTTGATTAATTGACCTTTCCACAGGTATTGTATCTGTATTCTTGTGAGATTTGTGTACCTTCAGTGTACCAATATGCAATGTTAAATTGGGATCTCAGCTTGTTCATTTCTTTCCTTTTCTGATATATGTCAGTGAATTCTTCACAAAATAACAATTCCACTGTAAACCACCTGTCCAAAATCCTAGAGATGATTTTAAGACAGAAAGTAATAATTTTTATTATGTAACCAGTGACATTCTCAACAAAACCATGACCACAAATATAAAAGGACTTTGCTTTCTGATTGCTGTGGTTTGTTTGGTTTTTTTTACAATCTACATACTGCCTTTGGGGCTAAAAGGAAGCAAGTTGTAAATGATGTATGAAATAAAACACAGAATTCTGCTAGAAAATGAGTTTTGGAGAAAAAAAAAAAGCCTGATTGTTAGCATCCTTTAAAAAGAAAAGAAAGCAACTTATTTCTAGGATTTATAATGTTGTGAATAAAGTGATGGTACTGGGGAATACAAATGAGAATTGATTAAGTAAATGACAAGGAGACTTAAAGCAACTACTGATGAAAAAATATTGGAACAGATGACTTATTTTAATAGAGTCATCTATAATAGGTACCAAATTATAAATTACTCTTCTAAGCTTTATCATTCTTTATTATTCAGCCTACATTGTAGAAACAATCCTGGTGTGATGTAGATATTATTTAAAAATGTGCCTTCTATTGTTTTACAGATGGAGCATTGCTTTCTTCTTTCTAGAAATAGCTTTGATATGCTGCTTTTAAAGGAATTTAAAAATTATTATAAATTATTATCAAATTGTAATAATTACTATAATTATTATTACTACACAAATTATTATTCATGCTATATTAATAGTATTATTAAAATTATAAGAAACTTCAAAATCATTTTCATTTTTAAAAAAACACAGCATTGTAAGACAGACAGAGATGCCCTTTGAGGCTATCCAGGGTAGCTTGACATTGACTGCTAAAACAGGGACTATAAAAGAGAATATTGAAAACATGCAAGTGAAGTATGTGGGCAACACATAACCTTTCTGGTGCTACAGACCTGCAGACACTGAGTTCTTTTATTTAATGGCTTTACATGGAAACACACTACTAAGCTACTCACTGATGGTTTTGTTGGAGAACAAGTATAATATGAAAGGTCAGTATTTTGCATGTTTGAAACTCAGTCATTTTAAAGTATAAATACTGATACTTTAGCACTGTGAAGTGTGGGATGAAGATGTGTTCTAATATCTAACCTGGAAGATAGACACATTCCCACATGCATAGACACATTCTGACCCCAAGTGCAGAATGCTAATTACAAGTCCAACTTTAAAACCTCTGAAGTCTTCTTCATGGGACATTTCCACACTTCAGTAACAACTATGCATCTCTGTAAGTTAATAATGTGTGATGCCAGCTATTTAATTCAAAATCAGACCAGGTAAATCCCCACTAGCTTCCTACCTCTCGATTGTTCTGTAGGCATAGGCTGGCACAGTTCCTGAGTAGCCAGATGTGTACAGAAAGCTTGAAAAATGGTAATAGTCAGAAGGAAATTGATGCAGATAGTAATCTTATCGTTAGAAATGTTTTGGGTGAACAAGTTAACACATGGAAAAATAGTAGTTTTTCAGTGATCCTTGGGAATCATGAGTGGCTCCTAAATTCATCATTGCCCTAAATATGAGTGCTTTTGGGACAGTACTTTCCTCATTCCACAGGGCCTGTTTTCAGGCTATATAGGTCTGGAATAAAACTGCTACACTGAAGTACCAGGTTTGGTTCTGGAGAACTTCACAGCTGGGCATGCAATACAAGGCAGGGAGCAATGCACCATTTGCAAACTGAAAGATTTAAAGATACCGTTTTTCACTTACCTTTACAGGAAATATTTAATAGTGAAAACCTACTTATTAGCTCCTAATGAATACCTGAAGGAGGAGAAATTCTGTTGCCTAAACACGGTCATTAATCACCGAGCATGGTGAGAACAGTCTTTCATGAAATTTAAAGGGACTGGTGGTTGAAATTTTGTTGATTTCTAGGTAAAAAATGGCCTGCTAAATCTTTATTCTTTATGCCATATACCATATGACATATGTACATATCAAACTCACATTCATTATTACTTTGACAGGAATATGGTGGGATGCCAGATTCCTTTTCAGAAAAGTGGATACATAGACTGTCATCCAAATTTTGTTCTCCACTAGTATCTAATTCCCATATTTTAAGTAAATGGTATAGCTCATGTGTCACGCAATACTCTTGAAACTCTTTCTATCAAGTCAAACATAACATTTACAAACTTAACAGCTAGTGACAAGAAAGTGGCATTAAATCCTCATTCCAAGTATGACAAAATGTATATCAACACATCTCAAGCTCAAAAATGTCTTAAAAAGACACAGTTAAATGAGTTTACCTCCTCTGCACATTAATTGAACAAACATTATAAGATTTATTACTTAATTATACCATTAACTGAAAGCTTGTGTCTTACTCTATACTTAAAGCATTATCTTAAATTTATTTTTCTTCCTGAAATAGCAAAGCATGTAATTATCTAAGCTTCTCAATACTACCATAACTTTCTGTATGTGTAATTAAAATATTAATACAGGCAGGCATAAGTGTGTATATATATATATAATATTATTTGAAGTATAATATGCATACAATATCTTACAGTTATTCTTGAAATGCTCAATAATGCTATTTGATGTCTATTTGTATTATATGGCATAACCTACCCATTCAAAAAGACAATAAACATTCTGACTTTAATTCAAGTGTTGATGTGATATAAATTGTTACTTGCCATAATTTGGAATACCAGAAAAAACTGAATTCACCATGTCAGTATCTAAATTTCTTGATTTAATTAACATATGGCAAGTTAGCAATTTCCAGTTTAATACTGTTTAGACACATGATACTGACTTGTGGTTAAACAAAGTGGCTTGAGACAAGTTCACATACATGAAGATTTCTTAAGAAGGAAGCTTTGTTGAAGGAATATTAAAAACAAGAATTGGGTGAGAGAGGGAAAGGGTAAGGGGAGAGGAGGGAGTGAGAGAAGGGAGGTGCTCTTATAGCTGACTGGAGCATGCTTAAATCAAGAGCAGGTTCTGCATGCCACAGACTAGGAGATCCATTGTAGCAGCACTATTGGGGTCTGCAGGTACAAGAACATGGAAGTAACAACACAAGAGCGGTTGCATGAGAACAGCAGGGGAAAACACTCTCTTGGAAGCTTGGGTGAAGGGTTATGGAGCTGGATGTGGAAGGCAGCCCATGGATGTGAAGATAGAAGGCCCTTAACAATATAGAAGGCAAAGCCACCTAAGGCAATGTACAGCACATCTCAAGCCAGTGGGGACTGTTTTTTTATGGGGCTAAAGCTGTTCCTGAAATAATTTAGACTGTCTCTGTCTGCATGTGATTCCTGGCTAATTTATGAGTATATACAAGGTACAGTGGAGGAGGATAGAGAGGAACAGCATGCTCACCCTTTCTCTGCAGGGACCCATGCCATAGCTCCAGCCCCTCTCTTTTTGGAAAGTGATTCTCATGGCTGTTACCTCTAGGAAACCTCATACAAAGACTTTTTGTCAAGCTGCAAGGAAGCAACTGCCTGTCTGGGACCACCTTGGGAAGGTCCACCCTTTCCCCCACCCCCTTCCCACCCTGTTTCCTGACTGGAATTTGCCTGTGATGGAAACTTGAGATAAGATTATTGTCTAATTATCTCAAGTATGATGAGAAGTAAACACGACTCAGGAAAGAAGAATGTATCTGTGTTAAGAATCAGACCTGGCTGAGTTCAGCAGTTGGTTGGGAAGGAGGGTTTTGGGTGTGTGATGGTGAAATCTCTCCACATCAAACTGAAGGAGTAAACCCCCCATTTCAGAAAGACCCTGTACACACTTGACATTCCCATGAGATGCACCTCAGAAGGGGTCATAAACCATCAAAGATCAACAAAGTGACTCCCCCCCCTCAAATCATTCCTGAGGCCTTCCACCACCAGAGGACTGCACATGATCCAAGTGATGCAACAAATCCAGAGCCTGCCACAAGAGATTACAAAGCTCCCCCAGCAGGGGAGGTGCCTGGGCATCTCCTGAATGTATATTAATCCATTGGACTCTATGTTTTGCAGGACCCTCACCTAGAAGACTAGAAGAAGAGAACCCACAGGACACTGCTGGATTTCGCAGAGTGGTGATACATTTTCTATTTAGTCTCCCTGTCACTCTCTTTCTCCGCACCCCCAACTCTTTTTCCTATTTCTTTCATTGTCTCTTTCTGCCTCACATTTACTGTTAAATAAAATCCATATTATTGATTATGGCATATGGTCTTGTTTGCACCTTAATTCGGGCAGAGACATTTCTAATAATTTTAATAACAGATCATAACACACTTGTGTGTAGGAGAGAGGTGATTAATTCTGATGTTACATTCACTGTCAATGCATATTGTATAGAACAGCTGATTTCACCAAAAGAATCATGTCTATAAAAAGTGACATATATAAAAACCAGATTAGAAATGCCTCAGCTACACAATCATATCCTAGTTATAAAAATGACATTGTTTAGCAATGGATTTTAACAAGATTTATTTGTTTTCTGTTCTACACTGAAAATTTAGGGCAACTTTCTGTAAAGAGCAGTGGGAAACAAATTCATTCTAATGGTCTTCTGTGAAAAATGTGGAAATACTCTGTTCAAGCATGATATTGTTCTGTTATTTGGGGCAGTGATACATCCATAAAAGAAAAATCATCAAAATGGTTGTGAATCTGTTTTCTTTAAAACACTTAGATATTTTTATTCAAATAGCAATAAAGATACATTTTCAGCTACACAGATACCTTAATGCAACAACAGTCCTGTAGTTTGATTTTTGATAGCTCACAGAAGGAATGATCAGGTACATTTCCTAAGTCATTGGCATGAATGATTCAGTATTTCAGTAAACAAAAAAGCTGTTATATGGTGTTTGTCCAAGGTGAAATGCATTTTGAATGCATAGCAATCAAACCGTAAGTTAGAATGAAAGCTAGAAATAAGTCAGAATGAAAGCTCCATGCCTAGAAAGAATATTTTGCTAGTGGGTATGGTCTTACCTCGTCACATGAAGTGGAAGTGGGAGGAGACAAGTGACTCAGGAAACTGCTCCCCACCATCAAATCCATGGCTTTGTGAATATGTTCTTCTGGCTGCCAAAGGATCACCACTGGCACACAGTACTGTTCATATTTCTTCCCTCTCTCAAGCAATCATAACCAAAACAAGATGCAAATGCTGTGCCAGTGCTAGTGTAGATCCCTCTGCCCCTGGGAGGGCCTTCCTCATGGAACTGCTGACACCTGTGGGGCGTTGGAGAAGAAACTCAGATATGGGGAAGGGTGGAAAAGGATTCCTGAGATCTGGATAAGGATTTGGATTCTCTGGGTATTTTGTGGAGACTGTTTCTGACCCAAGACTGCAGAAGTCCATTACTCTACCACATTCAAAGGTATGGGGCAGGTAAGGCTGAGAGAGATGTTTGTGTTCATCTGCAGCAGACCAGCTACTTGAGCTGTGGGTTTACATGCCAGAGCCACTCTACTATTTTCAATTTTAAATGCCATTGCTCAGTGCCATTCCACTAGCAAATAGATGCTCAAATGTACCCTGGGCAATCAATCCACGTGTAAGAGAATCTGAGGCTTCTGTTGGGCTTTCCTCATCTCAATAAGGGATGAAAACAAGTTTGGTATATAATAAGAACTGTTTCCAGGAATGATTAACTTTCATTTTCTACACTATGGATGGGCAGTGAGTGAGAGATCAGTCTACTGCAAGGCTGTTTCAGGCAGAGGAGGAAATGGAGGTGACACTCATGTCACACTGCCAGCAGGGCTCAGGTTTCAGCAGCCACCCTTTCACCTGCATCTCAACTTCCCCACTCCAGGAAATCATTGGGTGTTTTGCCTTAGGGAAATAAGCTGTATGCATTGGGGGGTGCTGTGGTGTCAGAGCAGAAGAGCAGAGATTCCCTCCAAAGAAGAATTCACATAGACCTTACTACTTCAAAAATATAAGTCCTAGTTGAAGAAAACATCTCCTCAAAAGCAAAGTTGCAAAACCCATACGTTGTCCTCCTGTTTCATGCTGCTTGTAAATAGGTGATATTTCTCCTTTAAGAAGGAAGTAAATTAATTTATTAACCATTTTTAACCATTTAACATATTATAATAATACTGAAATGTGACATGCAATTTGTACTAATAGATAATTAAGAGAGATAGATGACACTTTTAATCCACTCTACAGGTCACTTGCATTTAAAATTAAATCTTGGATTAGACAATCATACTTCAGTATATGTTTTTGGCCAAGAGCAATGGTCTTTATGGCAATGACAGGTAAGCTGCTCTTTATTTTAAAGAAACTTGTTTTGTTCTAACATGGGAAGCTGGAAGTTGTATCTTAACAAATTCTGTTTGACAGAAAATTGTTCCCCCTTGCCATACCTTAACTCATATCCTAATATTTTTCTTTACACCTCTATATTAAAAAGCAACACAGAAAACTCATTATTCATAACTCACTGAATGAGTATCAGATAACAACTTTTAGCTGTTTCAATGCCTGATGAGAATAGACCACTAGTTTTTGTTGTTGATTTTTTTAGGAATTTTCCAATGAAACAATCTGCATTTAAAATTTAGGGATTATTGTGCTCACGACACTGTGTAGTTTGACTTGATCAGAATATTAATTTTTGCAATAAGTGATGGTGACACAGAAAATACATTTCCTTGCCCTGAATCTGTTCCTGCTTGAAAACTCGCACATTGGCTGCATTCCTGATCTTTCCCTTCCTGATCAACAACAGAACTTTTATTCTCTAACATGCTTAAAATTAATCGCCATGCTATGGCAGCTTGTGATGCCAAAGAGTCATTGTTTCCAGTGGATTTCCATAACTTAATTCCCAGTTTGTCCCATTCGGTGTAGGTGATATGATAGGGCAGGATGTAGTTATGTTTGAAAACCCATCTAGTCAGAGCTTTCAAGGAGGCTTTATCAATGGGGTGCCCATGGAGACAGATGAGGTTTTTTAAGGCGTTTATAGCTCTCTCTCTCCTTTTTTGAGGAAACTGCTCCCACAGTTTTAAAAACTTGGTAGTAGGTAAAAAGGGATGGATTTTACAACTGCTAGCCTACCTTCTTTGGGGCAGGTCAAGATCCAACACTGAGTTGTACCAGCTGTTTGAGCGGGAAGTCAGAAATCACTTCGTCACTTGAGTCCAACACGGTTGGAGGGTCCTTTACACAGTAGAAGACACAACCAGGTCCAAAAGCCGCTGGGCACCAATTAACAGCTGTGAGGAGGGAGCCAGCTTCTCTATTTCCACAAAGCCTCCCGGGGTCCGGAGGGGATTGCAAAATCCCCATGTGGGCAGGAGTAAAGTGATGCAGCACTCCCCTGTAGACAGGTAGTAGAAAAGCCTTTAATCACCTGTCTCAAAGGTATTTAAGCTGTTCGGGGGTGAGGTGTGTGCTGGGGGTTGTAGGGGTTACAATCTAAACAGGGAAAAACTATACATTAAAAGACGCAGGTAATGTTGAATTATAAAGTCTCTGGTCCTTTGGAAGTTGTCACAGTTCTGGTCTTGTCTCCAGGGGTTTCTCCTTCCACGATGTGTATTCTGGATGATCCTCTCTGTTTTCCCATGTGCCGTGGCAGAAGTCTTTCCCAACAAATAAGTGTCAGACATCTGTCATAAGTATCTTTTGACTATCACAAATTTACAAGGTCAATTTCTTTCATTTAATGGATCTGATTTAATTTCCATGTGAAATGTTTTGGTCTAGTTGTAACCCACTATTGTAGCTGAGAATAAGAACACAAAAAGACTACATTGCTTGGTACTTTTTAATACCATCTTTCACACTGTGACAGGCCTTAATTCCTTAACAGTCTTTAATTCCCTAGGCCATCTGACCTATTCTGAACAACCTTACTCCCATTTTACTCCTTTATTCCTGTATTTGCTACATGGTATTTTAAACACTTACTATGGATTTACATATCCATACTTAAATTTCTCCGAAAAAAATATTAAGGGAATGCATCACAAAAAGGGGAGATTTAGATAAGGTATTATGAGAAAATTATTTACTATGAGGCTGCTGAGGGACTGGAATAGGTTGCCCAGGGGGGTTGTGGGTGTCAGTGCTCAAGGCCAGGCTGAATGAGCAACCTGGTCTAGTGGAAAGTGTCCCTGCCCATGGCAGAAAGGTGCAATTAGATGACCTTTATGGTCCCTCCCAACCCAACACATTCTATGACTCTATTATCATGGGTTCTTTTCAAAGAAGACATACCTCAGAAGTGAATATGTGTTTTTCAGTTTTCATGCTCTCTTGAAAACTGATAGAAGTTGTAATGGCAAGAAGTGTTTTCCATTGTACACAGTTGCTTGCTATATAACTTATTTCATTTGGTATGAAACCAATGTTTAGTTATTCAATTGTTGCTAACATTTCTAAAAGAATTGTTACATTTTTGCCCGTTATTTTAGTAGCAAGAAACGTTTAGATAATATTCTCTCTTTATGATTGAAAATTGATATTGCAAAATAGGAAGCAATCCAGAACATAACTGGGAAGACAGTCTCATTTCCCTCCTCTGCACCTTCATTTTTTAATTATGAAATGTGGCAATTGGTTAAAATTTTGTCGAGTAGCCTGTTATCTTACCTTCAGAGTTTAAAAAGAGGAAAATAATGCTTTGTGTACTTGTTGTTTGACTTCAAGCATAAAAGATGTTACATTTCATTGATAGAACCTCACAAAAGGAATGTGGATAATTATACTAAAGGATTATGTAAATACCAATAAAAACAGTAAAGTATTCAATGAGTTCTTGAGTTCACGGGAGATAGCAAGTTTTCCTGTCTTTATGCACTAAAGCTATTCAGAAGTCCAATTAGCATAGTGAAATACTATTTTTCTTAGACTTAAAAAAATTATTTTTTATGTCTTCTTGTCTGATAACAATGAAAAATTCATGTAAAAACAAAATTGTGTAGATGAAACAAACCAAGTGATGTAAGATGCTAAAAACAGTGGAAAGAAAATTGTCTTCAACGATGGCCTTCGCAATGTAAATATTCAAAATTATGGAAAGGTAAATAACTCTTCATTTTGGGAAATCTTTGGAGGCATTATTTTGAACTTGCTGTGAATATATGCTGAAACTATTACTCTGTGCTTGCTCTGAGTGAGACGTGCAGGAGTCTGAGTTCTATGCCCCGTGAAGCTTGCTTTAGAGCTGTTGTCGCATCACTTCATCTTTTTATGAACTGGTTTTCTGTCTCCATAGAGTCATGAAAGAGCTAATATAGACAAGTGAAGATGTCTCTTAGGATTCAAGTTATTTTCAAGACTCAAAGCTCTTGAGTAAAAATAATGTGTTTTAGAAATACTTCCGCTAGGCCATGTTTCTACTTACACAGTACAGAATGGAGGGGAAGTTTTTACGTAGCTGACAAAAGAACTCTTTAATGCAACAGGAACTTACAGGGAAAGTATCTTACAAAGGACTCGTTATGGGAACATGGGCTTGCTGTGTGAGTTTGTAGTGACACGCTTGTAATATGTTTACATTTTAATCAGCTGTTTTCTACGATTTGCCACAAGGAATTGATGAACAATTTCATGCATATATCTGAGGCCTAGAACATGCTTTTGACAGCTCAATGTCAATGATAATTCTGTAAATTTCGTATTTTCAAAATAGGGATAGAGACAAGAGAAGCAGAGACAGCCTTCAAAAATCCCTCTCTAGATTAACAATGAATATAAGTTTTGGGTAATTAATGAAAATAAATCTATACTTCCAAAGTAAAAGGAAGAACTGAAGTTTCATAGCTATAATCTGTTGCTTCCTGGAAAAAGAGCCTTAAATTAAACTTTAAATTTAGCTCTTTCAGAATTAAAATAGCTATTAGGCTCTTGAACTCTTTTCCTGAAAATAAACCAGAAGTATCACCATAGAGTGACATGAGATGGAAGAGGAGAAAGAGATGAAGTAGAGACAAATAAATATTAACACTAGAAATATTTCTCTTTTTTTTCATACTGTTACCTGAAGTATCTGGCAGCAAGCAAAATGAATGTTTTTAATCAGAATTATGACAAAATTCCATTCATTTTCTGTACTTGCTGTCAAATTGTGAGAACATTTCTGTGGATAAGTGACTTCTGTATGACTATCTCACATAATCTGTTTACTTAAATGTTTTTGAATGAAGAAAAATAGTATCAAAGTTATTAAAGTTTTATAATATTTTCTTCTTGCAATAATGACCATATAATTACAACAGTCAGTTATGTAATTATATTTGTACTTGAGCTTAGATTTCATATAAATGTATCCAGTGATTTAATTTCATCTGCATGATTATGTGGTGCCATAAAAATTTAAATAATTATGCTACAAAGCAAAATGTGAATAATGTAAGTTATCAGAAACAGAACTTGTTCAGTCCAAAGTTGCTCAATCTTCATATGTTTAGTTTATTACTGCACTTTTCCATTTTATTACTCTCAAGAAATTAGAACAAACTATACAGGCTCTTAAACCCGTGATTTATTTTATTATGTAAACTATGCTACATTTCCATATTCTGTAGACTTTCATTATTAAGCAGCTGATTCTTGGATTTGATAAGGATAATTTCTTGGGAATATCTTCATCAGCCCTCCTGTTGATCATGCAATCATGTTCATCATGTTCATCAGCATATTGCAAGAAGGCCATGGAGTAAAGAGAGCCAAGAAAGTCACACTTCCATGAGACAAGTGTAAGAAGCTGTGCAGTATTTATTTCTATATAAATCACAGAAATTATTTTTTAAAGAGTAGTTATATTCCGTAGATAGGATTGTCAAAAATATATTTGTTTCTACATTAAATGAAATTAATTTCATTTGAACGCAAGGTTCGGAGACTGCTTCCTGAAGAAGAACATTTTGTCAGAGGCTCCATGAGCAAAGTGAATACAGAAGTGAGTGGGTCAGGTATGCCAGTAGGAGGAAATGCTTTTTCCTGTTCCCTTTCTTGTGGTCCAACATGGACATAGGAAAAACACATTACAATTAAACAAAAACTTCAGAAAACAAGAATGAACAGAAACATAGTTTGAGGATCACAAAAGAAAGATCATAAAAAGGAATGAAAAATTCCTTTGTCCTTGAAATACTTTATCTAGAAAGTGAGATAAGTGAAGTCTGCTTAGAACGTTCCACTGTTCTACCAAATCTCTGTAGATTCTTTAGGAGATATTTTGAACTATAATGGAAATAATATTAAAAAAAAAAAAAGCTGAGGCATAGTGCTTCTCTTTTATATTTTCTCTCAGCTATGATTTTGGGAAAGTATTTAACTGACTTTGTCTTAATTTAGCTAGCTGCAAAGACTGATCACATTCAAATATATATTTTAGTCATCGAGCTGAACAGACTTTCATAAAATGCTCTTCTGGTTGAGTGTAACTATTATTTAGAGGTAATTTTTATTCCAGGTTATGATAGACATTTTAGCAATGCTAGTTAAGAAGGAAATTGAATTCTTCCCATTAAAAGAATGCTGTTAAGTGGTAAAATCTTGGTCCTTATATTAGAAAATGCTGAAAATAATTGCTGTTATGTTACTTAAGTTTTTATCATTATTGTTTTAATATTTAGAATGTATAATTTCGTGCTGTTTTATCATATAGTAATTTTTTGAGTGTTTGACTTTCCAATTTTGATTAATGTTCCTTTAAGATGCTTATTGGTGTGTTTTTTCCTATGGTTTAGGGAAAGCTGCCTAACAAGAACAAATTCCATGGTTTAGCATCAAAATATCTAACATAAAAGCCATCTGATTTTCTAGGAATATCCATCCTTGGTAATGTGCAAATTAAGTTGTTCCCTGACTTTTGGACCAATGCTGAAGACATAAAAAAATCTGATTATGGAAAAGCTATTCAGTTCATGTAGTTTAATTCAAATTAGAAGTGTTTTATTGATTTCTTAATGATACATAATTAACCCACAGACAGTAGATCAGGATCAACGTCAATTTAGCAACAGAGAAACCATCACATCTTGCAAAGTGTTAATAAATACCTAAAAATTGCTAAGCATGCTTCTGTAATTATTCTCAAAAAGTTCTAATCTCATTCACATGCAGAATGATGGCAAACCTCCCACCCCTCACTGGCAAAGTCTAATTCCCCACCTCTGGGACTGTGGTTTTGTTACTTGAAGAGACACGGACAGTCTCATTCCTGTCAACCTGAGCAACCTAATCACCACATCTACATGTTTATTGCACATCTCTGTGTGTGTGCATGTGAATTGATAATGGTTTGACTCTTGGGAATGATCCTGTGCAGGGCAAGAATGATGATCACTGTGGGTCCTTTCCAGCTTGGCATATTCTGTAATTCTGTGATTCTGCATGATTTTGTAACTGTGAAACTAAAATTGTCAGTGTTATAATTATAGCAAATCTCATTGAATTACATTAGAAATGGTAAATTGGTCAATGACTAAAGACTAAACCCTTTTTCGCTCTCATCTTTTGTATTCGTATCCTTTGCACCTCTGGTCTTCATGTAAGTAGTTCCAAACTGATTCTAATCCAATTTTCCTATGTATGCTTCATCTAAGTAGTACGTAATAGACTTAACCTTGGCACTGAACTCTGTTGAAGTCACACTTTCACAAATTCATATTAAAACCTGCTTGCTTGTCAATGTCTGTGATGGTGATTCTTTAAGCAGCCTAACCACTCAATCATGACAGACCCATGCAGAACACTGCAGCACCTCTCAATGCTCTCCCTCTTTCTTTGGGACCCTGTCCTGACCACATCCTGCTCGAAGCATGCAAACTTTGAATTGGGCGGTTTTGCTGGGCCAGTTGCTAGAATATAAGAAAAGATTGCCTCGTGGCACATTGCTTTCCTTCTATTTTAATTCTTTTTATGACCTTTTTTTTTGTTGTTTTAATTCTAACTCTTTCAAACCCTTTCAAAGGACATATGATGCAGGGAAAAGTGCCATCTTCTGCGATGTTTCTAAAAAATGTTTTCAGTTGCAATCAAATAAAATTAGGTTGCCCTTTCCATTAATTTTCTTTCCATTTTTGAAGTCCCTAGTTGTGAGCATAGCAATAGATGTTTTGGGTTTTTTTCTTTGTGTTTGAATATAGCAATCATTTTAGGAAGTACCTTCTGGCACTTTAGTGACTGTCACAGACTGAGAAACACTAACTCACCTGAAGTATCTGGTCTCTGAGTAATTGAAAATGGTGATCTGAGGTTCAGAACTTGGTTTTTCTCACAGAGCAGAGATTGAAGGGAAATGTTTTCCTGCTCTCACCTTGTAGAGCAGTAGAGAACATTGGGCTGTTTTGGACTTTTTAGCACAGAGAACTAAGAAATCTTTCAAGGAGTCAGTGTGGACAGAGAAGTCTGATATTTAAATTGTTAAGGTACAAGAAAACATGCAAGATGGTGATACGGTCATCTGCTTAGCATTGCAGATTTGATTCATGATGACTGGCCTTTAACAAAAGATGCAAATGCCAGCTCCTGGAAGGATTTCAAGTTTCTCTGTGAACTGCAACCATACAGAAAAAAAGATGGCTTTTTCACACTAGGAGAACATTCTTTTCTACATTTAGTCTTAAAGTGCAAACCGTTTTGGCTACACTTGAAAGCATTTCACAGCCTGGTTTGCAGACAGCATTGTCCACCACCTATAGTCACATATAGAGTGCCTTTGCTCTGTTCTTGTCTGTCTATTGGCAAACCAGGCTGCTTACTAGCTTCAACTGTATGAGCTGAGGAAGAAACAATGGTAGTGATCAATTTAAGACTCTTTATCAATAATTAGAAGTGTTACCAACAGTTAAAGGTCAACGTTTTAGCCTTATGAAATCATCCGCAAAATTGCCAAAATAAGATGACCGAGCACTCAGTCATTTCAAAGGGTTGTTGAAAATAGCACACTAAGAAGGATCTCCCTTCAGAAACACAGTCTCATGCTTTATCAAAAAGATTCATCATAGAATTTCTGTGATTAATTTTAAGTTACTCTGAAAATGCTCATCCAGTGATAGTGTAAATGTAACAATTTTTATTTTAATTAAACTATTAAAATGCTACATTGCAACAATGTTTATTTTTGTTATGAATTTTTAAACCCCTGATTTTTACTTTACAATTGTGTTGCTAAACAAAAGTGATTTACCACTTGCTCGTTCACTCACATTTTACAAGTCGTTTACTCATGTTCACCTTATATAAGGAAGTACAAAACATGAATGTTCAAACATCAATGGTTACAACATCAACATTTTGCAAATGTCTGGGAAATAAATTACATTTTACACCTGTGTAGAATATTTTGATACAAACACACTCTTGGACAGACTTTATTTTTCAGATCTGCATATTTAACTTCCATTTGGGATCATAGTCTTGCAATCTACTGCAAATGATGTATAGGATTTATATATTGGGACAATAGTGAAGTAAAAAGAAAATTTGAAAGGAAATAATACCATAAGAAGGGGAAATGTTTGCAATTTTGCACTGCTTGTTAGAAACATCTATCACCATTAATTTAATCAATGAGACTAGTTGAAGCTTGTGAATGTAAATGGAATACTTATTTCTCTTGTACCATTAGTATTTGAATATTTAATGTTTTCAAATGTGTGAAATGGGCTGATGAAAAGGACATGAAGCACAGTGTGAAAACTCAGTTATACCCTGATTGCATTCACAAGAAGAAACTAAATAAAACATTGTTGCAGTGCTTTTTCTCTGCCTTTAAAATTGCGAAATCGATTAAGTTTATTTGCTAGAATGCTCAAATATACTTAACTATTGCAATAGATAGTAATTAAAGTATAGATCAACCAATTAGTTCTCATATATAAACACAGAGTTTGAATCTTAATGAAAATCACATGTAAAAGTACAGGTACAGTTACTATGACTTTTTATATCTCTGAAGATTATGCTTTACTGGCACAATCTGTCTGTAGAAACAACAAGATAGACAACTTGGACATATCGTTTTCCAAGATTGTTTCAGATATCATGTAAAAGCTTGTTGACTACTTTTCTTAAAATTCTACTCAATGTCTCCTACCTCAAAAAAAAAAAAATCCAAACAAAACAAAAATCCAAACCAACCAAAAACCCCAATACTTTTATTTGCCACAGTAGCCACATGAAACTAGTGTTCAGGAATGAGAGTTCAATTCTGAATGGAATAATACTTCAAAACACACCTGACAAACCCTTACTGCTTTCTTCTAGTAGGAGCACAATATGACAACAGTACAATGCTATTCCCAGTCCAAACGTACACAATACCAAGAGACCCCTAGATAACTAGCTACTATACTGTATGCCATTGTATAAGTTCCCTTCTACCTTCTAGAATTAATGTCCATCAGTCACAAGGGCATTTGTCACTACGTGACCGGTGACTTTATGTGGGTCCTCTGTCTCTCTCCTTCCCTGTATCCACTAACCTTTTGTACTGAATAAAGAGTAGCATAAAAGTGGCAAATTAAACAGATAGGCAGACACATATATTCAACACAGAAATTGAAATTATATTCATTCTGTCCTTTTCACCTCAAATGAACTTTGTTTTCAGTTGTCTTCTGAAGTCAGACAAGTAAAAGGGTAGGGGACTTTTCTTCCATGTAGTGGAATGATGAATGATGAATTTAAAAGTTACAAGAACCATATCTGCAATAAAAGTAAATGTTTAGTTACATACCATGTGTGTTTTTCTTCTGCATCAGACATATAAATGAAAATAAATATCTGCAAAAAGACAAGTAAATTAGATGTCCTTCAGATTTGGGGGTTTGGTTTTGGGTAGTGGTTTGTTTTTCATTTTTGTACATATTCACAGAATCTATTTTAATTATATAACTTGATTCATGTTTTAAAGGTTATATGGGAGGAAAAGAAAAATCATCCAGCCTATAGGTAGATGCAAAAAACTCCAGCAATTGAAATGATTCTTCTTAAGAGATAAGAAAAAGGGTTTCTTTTTAAAAATGCCAAGGCTGAGAGTCAGTTATGCATGAAAATACAGGCAGAGAAAACATCAGAGGAAAAAATCCAGTCTTTACTAGACCCTCCTAAATGTAGGTGTAACTGGAGAATTTGGAGCTGCAGCAGATAAAATCATATTTTGGCTCACCAGCATCGTGCTGCTATGGTGATTACTAAACACATATTACATCTATTACATCTCTTGAGTGCACTCTTCTTAATAGAGAATTGATTTTAAGGTGCTGACCTCAGTGTTAAATTTAAATCAGGGGACAGCGACATGCATGTAGAAGTGCTTGGAGTTTTACTGTTAAGTAAAGTTTTGCTGATTGCTCACCAAATTGCTGAAAAACACAAGACAGCTATGGCAAAATAATATGTTGCTTACTGATTTTAACGTACACATTTTCTTAGCTTTGGTATTGGTTGTGCACAGGAAAAGGTACAATGAGCAACTGTGACAAGGACTATAGTAACAGAAAGGTAGATGTTATAGCTTCAATACTCGTTGGAATTCCTTCCTAGAGAGCTTGGAGGCAACACCTTTGTCTGTGGAGACTGGATAACAAAGGCAAACTGCATATTCATGTGGTGCCGCTGATCATTTGCCTAGGAGTTTTTTTGTTCTGCTCTCTCCCCAGGTCNTTGAGAACTGTTATCTTTTATATATACATATTTCCTAATTAAAGTTTTGTTTTCTAAATTTAAAGAGAGAGGGATTATTTTTTTTCTGGTCAACATTGATATCTTAGTTCTCCCCTTGAACTAAAACAGCAGATTACAGTTAAGAGGGAAATATGTGTACATCACATCTTAGGAGTGTAATAGAATTTTATGTAGTAGATGTACAAACGTCTAGCCACACTATAAGAAACCTGCTTTATTGCTACAGTTAAAATTTAGAGGAAGAGAAATTCTGAAGGTGCTATTTCATTTATACTATGTAATAAATAAGTTTCTAGCAAGGCATAAATGACGGAAATTAAACCGAAGTTTTAAAAGAAAGCTGATTGTGGAGTAATGTACTTTGCACCTGGAAGAAAATATTAAGAGAAAAAAAATAGAATTAAAGAGAGAAAGAAAAAAAATCAGAGGTATGGTCTCAGAACTTTAATTGTTGTAAAGGCAGATTCAACAGATTCTAATGGATTCTGCAGATATCTATCCAATAAAGACTTGATGTATAAAGTGCCAGGTTGTCATAGAAAATACAGAAATGCTTGTCTGTTCCTACTTCTTCTTTCTATAGGCAATAGAAGTTGATAATGAGCCTTATCTGTAGTACAACAAATAAACAGTAGAACCAGCTCCTTCTAAACACAGCAAGATAAAAATTGCTAGTCTTTCTGAGTTATGTGCTTTTGGAAACATGCTTTAGAAATTCAAGAGTTTTAGCATGCCTCTTTACTTGAAGCATAGCAGTAGAGGTAAATTCAGAGAGATGTGCATGGGGCAGTTGTTGCAGACAATGTCCAATAGCCAGTTTTTTGAGGGCAAATATGCCAGATTTTTGGGTTTTTTCTTCTAATTTCCAGTGTTTGTGGTTCTTTCCTAGGTGATTTTAATATATAATTTGAGTCAGAAGTGGACCACTGAGAACAAACTCATGGCCAGAGCAATGTCTCTTATGTTCTTTAGGAGTTCTGAAACCGTGACACATTATCTTTGACCTTGATTTTTTAAGCAGAAAGATACTGGGTTTTTGTTTTAGTCTAACATATTAATTATTCTTCTCTGCCTGTGGTAAAGTTTCAGCATATACACATTTATGTAAAAAAGGGTCTACACAGTAGCTTTAATTTTAATTATTTCCCAGAGATACATAATTTCCCCTTACATGACGTATCTTCTCGTTTTCCTAGTCATTACAGAACATGTCTCAACAAGCTTAAGAAGTTGGTTCATGGGAATCTCTAGAGGTTTACCAAGAACAAGGTGCTGCACCTGGGTCAGAGCAAGACACTTTCATTCTGCAGAAGAAAAAAAGTTATCTGGAAGATAATTCCACAATGCTCAGAGAAAATTATATATAATTTTAACAGCAATTTGTATATCTCTATAAACATTACAAATTTCCTGCAGTATAATTTAGTATGTGCAGTTAAACACAGAAGAAGGAACAGGTAAGTCTAATAAACAGTGTCATCACAAGTAAATAGCCCTCAACAGGTCTGAATAACGTTCTATGATTCTCTGTTTGGGTGCAGTTTTCAGGCTACATTATAAATTAATTTTTTTCACTTAATATAATAAAATATATCCCTAAATCTGTCAACTTTTAATAACAATAATATCCCTTTAAAATAATTTGCAATAGAGAGAATTCAAACCTTTATTTTTTGTGGACTCCAAGTCCAAGACTAGTAATTTTATTCAGTGAGCAACGATGATATTTTCTACTGAAAATAAAGTATCTTTCCACTATAACTAACATCACTATTTTTCCCAAATGATCAGAAAAGAATGGAAGCCATGGCATTCCATATGCCTGCAAATATCAGAGAATCAGAAGTGGTAATAAAAGTGTGCAATTTATAATTAAATCTATGACATTTTACAGAAGATTTGCCATAGATTTATAGAACATCAGGTCTAAACATTCTTAAATTTGACTAAAGAAAGCCAGTAATTTCAGTTTGTACTTAGGAAGCTTTGTTTTTACACAATCACATAATTCTAGTTGATAAATTTCAGCATCTACTGATCATCTGTTACCTCTAAATTTATATTAACAGTTTTCAAAAGAAACTTAGGTAAGCATAATTGCTTTTGCTCAGGAAACAAGGATACAAATCTGTTAGTGTTATTTTGCCTGGTTCTTGCAATAACTCTTGTCATATTCCACACTCAGACATTATTGACCCTTACATTGTCATATACCACAAGTCTGGGTGTTTCTTCAAGGTTTCATGATTTTCTAGGATTTGCTGATCTTTTTTTTCTAGGGACAGACAGTTTTTATTGCTCTCGCGAAAGAAGCAAGTAATTTAAGATACATACAATTAATAAAGCATTGTTTATTTTACAGCAATACAATGGTAAGTTAAATAAAGTCACCCATGTAGGAAAAGGAGTATTCTTTTTCACATTAAAATGTCAGCTGGAAAGTTCAAACCCATTGTGGTATCTCAAAAAACCTCAAATTATTCTGTGCTTCTTTAACAATGAATTGCCAAGAGCTTAATTAGATTTTCCAAAATATTACACTTCTTCTCAAGTGTGAAAATTGTAGTTGCATATATCTTCTTAATCGTGCAGATATGCAGCTTTTCTCTTTTGCTAAGGGATTGAAGAAGCTTTTCTGGAAACAACAACCTTGAAGGCATAGTTTATAGCGCTGACCATTTTTGATTTGACTTCTCTTTTTATTCCAGAATTTATTTAGCCAACATTACAATTCAAGCAGTGATTCAAAAGCTTTCTTCTTTATCATGAGATACAATTATAAAAGCAATATTCTCAGAAGTTAATATTAGAATGAAAACTTGCTATCAAATGGCTTATTGAAAAGTATGCAGCTTAAAACTGAGATCCCTCGAGGTCTTTTTTCCTATCCTTTTACATGAAACCTGTATTGATTTGGAAACTAATGAGCAAATAATGCAGGAAAAACATGAAATAGTATATGAAACCACAGTCTAACATCTCCAAATGTAATCTGCGTCTCATAACAAAATTTTCTCTTGTCAGGCATAAGGATGTTTGCTCGAGGACTTCCAAGACGATCTAGAATTTTGCTGTGAGAATAACCTGATAAACACATAAACTGCTAAGAAAAACAGTTTATCATATTCTTAACGTTTTCCAGAAGCAACAACTTTCATAAGTCTGCATATGCCATACAGACACAATTGTCTTGATCAATAAAAGAATTGCCCACTATTTCAAACGAACAGAAAATTTAACAGGCTGTAGCAGTATCCAGTCATAGCAATGTTGAAGCAAATAATAAACTTGTACTGTATTTGAAATTCAGACATATACACAGGACTCAATTCACGCAATCTAAATAAAATATGAAATATTCATATTAACTATTCATAAAAAATATATCTGTCACAAATTGAAAGATTATAAAAGAATAAACATGGTAAAGAGAATGGGTTGCTGTGGGAAGTCATGCAGTAGACAGTAGTACAGAAGAATGAAAAACTAGAAGGACATTGCAATACATAGGTATAATTGGTATCAGAAGTTCAGATTCTTTTTCTTGAAAGAATACAAAATTTAAGAGATTAAAGGAGATCAAGTAGGTTAAATTTGAATACATGGTACACTTGTCTGAGTTTGTATGGGTCAGAATCAGAAGTTAAGCATATGGGCACACTTTTAAGACTATGTTATCATATTTCATATTAGGAAAATTAAACATTCTTCTGTTTGGAGACACAAAGCAAATAGAATTTAAAAAATGTAAATTCCATACTGAAAGAGACAGCCATGGATCACAAAAAGACACAGAAAATGAAAATACTGGGATTTGAAAGGCTTCGGCTTCACAGAGCAGCCTGGTATTCAACTTGATGAGCCTGGGCTTACAGAGTTTTTAAGATGTCACTTCCAGAGTGTATCCAGCACTGCAGTCAGAGAGGTAAAGCTCTCTCTCCACCGAGAGTGGGAACTCAGAGTCAGCTCATTCAGAGTCCTTCCTCATAAAAGTACAAAGCAAATGTCTTAGAAGGAAGCGCCTTGTTTTTCTTCAGTTTTCTCCTAAGTGTATTAATTGGGGTTTTTGCAAGTGAGGACAAATACTTTTTGGGTGGTTCTGTCTCTTGAGATTCACTTAATCATTTAACATTCTACCTCCCTAAAACAGTAGGGTACTATTTTTTTAGGCTTTCACACTATTTACCCTGAAATTTCCCTGATTTTTTATTTATAATTTAGATTGTGCAATAACTTTCTTTTCAAACAAAAAAATCCAGTTAGAAACCAATTGGCCTTTTACTAAACAAAATGAAAAGAAGCAATATCTTATCTTGTCTAATTGCACTCCAAGAAAATAGGAAGAACATGGTAAGCTTGTGAAATGTGTTTAATTCTGTGGCTAAAGAACCTCTAAAACAAGAGCATGAATGTTTATAACATCAGCAAAATGCTTATATACTCACTATTGGAAAACCTTGTAATATTAAGTGATGACTTTTGCAAGAAGTTGAGTCAGAGTAAGGTGATCTGAAAGGAAATTTCATTGTTCTTTAACCAATGGGCAAAAAAAGAGCTGTATTATAAAACTCAAGCTTTAAAATTTGATATGTTATGTTTATTTTGGATTTTTTTTAAATTTAAATTTGTTTGCTTAATGAGGATTATAGTTGTTCAGATTAAAATACTCCTCATTTTCTAAAGGCTGGAGGACTTCTTAAACTGTTATATTTCCACCTGTTTTCATGGAAGTTGAAGCAACAACTGCCTGAAGTTCAAAAAGTGCCACCAGAAGCAAGAGGTTGAGGTTACAGGGATAACAAAATATAACCTAGACAGTAATTCTGTCTTAATTTAAAATACTAAGATATCTTCCTGCTTTTGAGGAGTATATTAACAGCAAAATTAATTTGTGAACATCTGTTCACTACAGGACAGGGGATGAGTTTTGGTCAGAATATATTTCATTTTGATCTTTATTCTGTGTTATTTAGTACAAGCTGACTCTTTAGGAAATTAGTTGTGCTACAGCATTGGTTTTAAGGTAGATGTTTTAGATGGAGTTTTTTGTTTGATTGGTTGGTTTTTTATACTGAGCAATGTGAATAAATGAAAACTATGATCTTACTCAAAATTAAAAGAATTGAAAATGTAGTGATGTGCTTTCCAAGACATTAGCACTTAAAACACCAAGGACTGGTTTAAATTAAGTTCTTCATCAAAGTACATATGGCACCTAAAAATCTAGACAGTCTGAAAAAAACTGACTAGATCTATCCCTAGCCCTGGACTGGTGTTCTGCAGAATTTATTTCTTCTGAAATAAAATGTAACTTGTCTGATGGTCATAGATGCACAATGACTTAAATGTTAGAGAACTTTGATATAATACCACTAAATCACAATTACCTTTGTAAAACAACACTGGAAGGTAAAAGTAATAGCAATATATTTTCTTAGACCTGCCAGTGTGAATTAATGAGTTTCTGCTCTGTGGCTTCTATTAGTCCTTCAGAAAACACCAGATATTTTAATAGTCCATGGCAACAAAACAGATTGATTCAAAGTTTCCACAAAAATATAGTATTCATTGTCACTAAGCAGTGTGAACAGACCTTTGAACAGGAATCTGTACTGATATGAATGAAATTTAATTCACCCAGGTAACCTAATTTTGTTACTTTCTGAACAGAGGGTGGCAGCCTGAAATAACCAGATAATTAACAAATATAGCACTTTACAGAATCATACAGCTTTCTAAGAAGTTCTATTATTGAATTTGTCCAATTGTTTGTACCTTCTTTACCCAATCAGAAAACTAACATGATTATACCAAGAGCACAGCCTCATTAGTCCCCTCAGGGAATTAATTAACTCATTTTAACTAGGAAACTGCAATAATCCTCATAAGTTATGAGCCGCTGTGTTTAGTATTTCCATGTAGGTGCAACAAATGTACTGAATGATTAAGTCTTGAAAAATGCAGTAAAACATTTATCTTCTGTCTGAATGAAAGGAGACACTACAGAAAGTAAAAAAGTGTTTCCTTTCAAAGGCTTAGATGTATGAAGGTATATCATTTCCTTCCCATATATTATGAAGAGTTTAACAGAATTTTATTACTTAACTCCAGCATTTGTCACCTTCATAAATCAGTAATCTAAATTCATGAAAAGATAATTGATTTAGCCATGATTTAAAAGCTCTGGAGTACAACTGAAAAGCTAATAATTTTGCAACATCAACTTTATATTCTTCCTAGAATATTTGACCTCACTGAGGGCAGAGCTTAGGTAGGTTACAAAGTGTGAACAAACAATCCCTGCATAACTGCATTTTGGCCAGTGTAGCATACTATAGCATCCCTCATCCCTCTTCTGGGTAAAATAAATTATGACAGGGCAGTCAGATATTCAGAAAAAGTCAGGGTAACCTTAGCAGCAGATAAGATGAATAGTAGATTTAGTTGCTTGCAATGGTGGAAAAGTCCAAATTGTGAAACCTCAAATTAGAAGCAATATAGTCACATCAGCGCAAAGATGACTAAATGCCTTCTGGTACAAGTAGCCTCCTGTCAATGATGTACTGTGCCACCGTCCATTGCTTAGCACGGGTTCCGATGTCCCCACAATGTGCTTCTCCTTGTTACAGTAGAGGCATGACCAAAAGCAGCACAACTTGCTCTGACTGATAGCACAAATGCTGAAAAAAGTGTGGATCAAAAATAAAACAGAAAAAGAAGAACTGAGACAGAAGACTTTTCTGGCTTGTGAACAAATGGTTGTGAAGGGGAAAAAGCATGTAGAGAAGAAATGAAAAGGTTTCCAAGGGGAGCAGCAAGCTGCACAGATACACTCCCAATTCAAAAATCAAACTTTAGCCAAGAGCTCATTACAGCCAAGATGTCAACTGGGAGCTGTCACCTCTTTGACAACTGATGATGAGAGTAGTGTTATTAAGACAGTTGGCATGCATAAGGCTCCAGAAGCTTTTGCTGGCTTTATCAGGTCCATGCTACAGAGAGTTCTTACTGTCTTCTTCACAACAGTTCTATGAAATAATGAAGTCAGTTTCATTCTGATGCTTTCCCAGCAATTTTTGGTGGATCATTTCTAAAGGCATATAAAGATGCAATGAGTCATAAATATTGTATGACTGAATTCAAAGAGAAAACTCTGACTCTTGGCTCAGGATAACACATATGTTGTTGTATTAACAGGCATGCTCACCTACCAGAAAGATCAAGTTCTTTTCTTCAAGATATACTAGCATGGCATCACACAGACATGACTGTAAAACCTGATACTGAAATTGTAGAGTGCTTCCATTCTGAGGCCAGATTTTTTTAATAATTTATTTAAAACCCACAGCCCTGGTAAATTTAACCAAGTACAGGAAACCAAACACTTCTGCTACTTCGAAAAATCATATCAATCTTTAAAATGCATTAAAATCTTGTTTAAGCTTCCACTAAGAACTGAAACAATATTTAGATTTATTTACCTCAGTGTGGACAAAATATGAACCTCTTTGATTCTTCTTGAAAGCATCCATTCGTTAATTAATTGTTTAGTTAACCAACTTTAAATTCATACACTAACAATTTAAGACTCTTTATACCATGTCATTTTATATACCATTTTTAAAATTTATTTATTTCATATAACTAAAAAACAAGATAATGAACCACCACTCAATAACTGTATTTCATAAGCACATATAGACTTTTATGTCAAACTTCATTTTTTCCCTTGTAAGGAAAAAATCTCACATAAGAAAATGCCATTTCTTCAATACAAATGAATGGCACTTTCTACAGCAATTTTATGTATGAGTAAATCTCATGGATTTATAGAACTGAGAAAAATATTACCTGTAAAATTACTTTCACTGGTGTGAGTTCATCCTTAATAGTATTTTCAGTATTGCAGATATCTGAAAAAAATTATGGATTCAGTTTCATTTCTGGAGTTAGTGTGTTTCAGTGCTGCAGTTACAAAGCTCAATTCTGATCTCCAAATTAGTCTGGATTTCTTGAGGGGAATTTTCACAAAGAGCAGAATCCAGCAGTGAGTGGGGCAAAGAAGGTAATTTACAAATCAAGAAATGAATCCAAAACAGTACTAGCAATTAAAGCTCCATTAGCTGGAAACTTTTTGTGTGTCATCATCATTAGAGAGTTTATAAGAACAGTAAAGAAAATTCTGTGACTTATAGCTCCATTGCTGTTGTCTTTACATAGTAGCCTGAGGTAGCATTTGCTCAGACACAATTCTTTTCTGCAAAGAACAAGTGCAAAAACCTCCCAACAAGACTGATGTTTTCTTCCAGGGCAGACTCATTTGTTCACCATGAAGATGGCAAAAATAGGGTAACTATTTTGTCTTGTTGCAAAAAGTTGTCATTTTAGTCATAGTTAAGAAAACAGCAACTGCAGCAGTAGTCATAAGCTCATCTAAATAGCATTTTATCTGAGTTATCTACTAAATGAGGTATCTAGAACATCTAAATAATGAGCTATCTACATAAACAAGCAAATAAAAAATAACAATACATGTTAAAAAAATTACTAACATTAAAAAATAAAGTTCTTAAGAATAATTACAATTGAATTCAGTATCTTTCTCTTCCAAGGACAAAATTGGCAGAATTCAGCTTTAAGTAGCAGGTTTGCTGGTAATACAGAAGGGGAAACCTCACTTACACCTTCCCTAGGGAGGGCTCTGCCTCAGTAGCTCGTTCACTCTGCTCTACATTGATGTTTTCAGCTATTACGATTCTGTTGGGAGACTGTTTAGCATGAGAGTAGGTGGTGATATGCAGTGCTTTTCCCTTTTGGATTCCCTTAAGACTAAGAAAAACTTACCGTCTCTTTGATCAGTCTTGATTCATCTCCAAATGACAGCCCTCTATCATTCAGAATTCATTCATTCATATCACATCTTCATCTTCCCACTGACATTAATTTCTGCACATTAACATTCAGAAAAACTAACCTAATACTTGCACAGGCTTTGAGAATGCCACATCAGAAGTTTGACAAATGTTAAATTCACTTACATAAAAATTCTTATCCTTCTCCTGCTGAAATTTCCCTCTTGTTTGTAGAACAGAATGGCCACTATCAGAGTCTCGACAGATATTTTATTATCTGTAATACACACAAAATCAGAAACAGACAGACAGCACCTCCTTTCTCTCTAGCTGCTGCTCAGTGAAAACAATGTCATGGATGTGACCCAAGCTTAGTCTTCAGGAACAAGGAAAAACACGCCATGCATGAAACACAGCATCTCGAAAAAAAAGAGTCACATCACTTGAAGCTGCATGTCGTTAATACTTAGGACAGAGTCTGGGCTGCAGCAGCAGATGAAGAGCAGAATGGGCTGCAGGTGTTTATGACAAGTCTAAAATCACTTAGTGCAATTTTGAGTAGAAGTCTATCAAGCAAAGTCAGGAAGGATTTTCTAAAGAAAAACTCAATTTAAATAATGTGAGTTCCAATTACTGTCCCCAGCAAACTCTTGCACCTTTTGGTAGGTCAGTGTGTAGTGGCAAGTGATGCATTTGCTCAAAAGACTTCCTACATCTGTACTGATTCTCAGACATGACCATAACTGATTCTCAAGACTTCAATGCAAGATGTTCATGGATTTGCAAAAGATAATGATGATAAAGTGATTCACTAACCTCCACTATGAATAGCAACTAATTTTAACAACAAAAAAAAATCAGAAGTATTCCAATAGAACATAATTCTTCACAGAGGCATATGTGAAGCACAGGAAGGGTTTGCTGAGAGAGACACTGAAACCTCTACTCAGAAGGATTTTCAAAGCTCATCTGGATGACACTTTGCACAACTGATATAACTGTGAAGCTAGCCCTGCTTTGAGCTGGGAGTTGGCAAAGATGACCTGCTGAGATCTCATTCAACTTTGTTTTTTTTCTATGACTCTTATGATCTACTTTTCTAGTGAGAAATACTGAATAGGTTTTAAAATAAAAGAAAGCAATAAATTGAAGAAAGGGACTCTACCTGAAGAAGCAGGCATGTGTGAAAACCAAAAATTTTTATTCTTAATTTTCAATGGAAATAGCATGTCAATATGAAAAATAATCCATTGATAATGGCTATATCTGAAATAGAAATTTAAATTTTATGTACTGCTGCAAACTTTGAAGTGGTGAGCACAGAAAGAATTCAGAAATCCATTCCTATTCAATATATGAGGAAACAAAGTCAATCTGCAAAGATGAATAAATACTTCTGTAATCAGCGAAAGGAGAAATCTGCATGTTGCAAACTGCTCATAAAACTGTGCTTGTGAATGAAAACATGGAAATTGAGTGAATATATGTGATAAAAACGTGGACAAGTAAGAATTAGAGTCAAAGATAACCACTAAAAAGGATTAGATTTCACTGGAGTGGGTGAATAATGGAAAGAATACTATGAACTATGTCAAAATAGGAAAAATCTGAAATATAAATCAATTTTGGGAGTCAAATGAAGAATAATATAAGGAAAAAATGTCTCAGAATTTCCATTTTCTCTATTAAACAAAGACTTATTTTCACAAACATTTTGAAAATCATGTGTACCTAGATAATATTTAGATGCAGAGATAGAAAGGATGAATAACAATATGACCAAGAACAAATTATAGCACACACTTGTAGGTAAACAATTTTCTGATTCTATCAATGACAACCAATTCTTTGCATTTCGTCTCCCAGAACTCCAAATTCAAAATCAAAAGAAAAGAACAGGCCTTAGGAAAATTAGAAAGAAGAGAAACAGTTTCTGTAATCTGCTCACTTAGCCATATTTTTGAAATTTCTTTCCTTCTCCAAAGTGGCCAGAGCATTTGCTGCAAGAGCAAATCTCTTCATCAGCTCACCAGGATGCTGAGCATCAGCTGATAAAAGTGTGAGTTTTAGATCTTGACTTACAGTCAAGTATCATTTTGTTGGTTTTCACAGTAATGGTGCTAACATTTTGCAGCCAAGAAAAAAACTCCTTGAATGACGTTGGGAAACCTGCAAGCTTGACTACAGCAAGACCATACATATTGTTTAGAAAGTAAACAGAATGGAAAAAGAGATTGATATGAACATCAGTCAACAAGAGTATGGATGAAGTTCTTGAGGCACTGGAAGTAAGTTAGCACTTATTCTAAATGCAGATTAAGACATTTTTCTGTCTCTCCATAGTTGTAACACTTACCTTGTTTGAAGTATAAATGTAATCCAGTCCTGCCCCCTTCAATATGCATCAGTACCTTCCCCCATACACCTTGCTTTCCCAGGCTATCCAGAATCAGCTGAAGACAGAGGCTGAAATGGTATTTAGGCCAGCTTCTTGTATATGGCATGTGTTATTTAATTCATCTGATGTCTTCCCAGGGCAATCACTGTGTTTCAGGTATCTTGATCTAATAATTTTTATGTATGCTTTGCCTTTCCTTACTGTTTCAGCAAAAAAAATTATACTTTAGATGAAAGACAAATCTTATCAAGTGCATTCACTTCTTAAATGTATATAACCTTATTGAGGCTTTATTACCAGCTGCAAGGTGTTGGCAATAATCTTGAACATTCTATAGGTGTTCATGACTAAACAACTCTAAGACATCAGTTGATTGCAACCAGTTAGCAAGTTTGCAAGGGTTAAGATTTGAAAATTTTGAATAGCAGTATTAAACTATTTCATGAGACTTATAATTACAGAGGTAAAGTAAGCCTCCTACTTAAATGGCTTTGTATTCGAACTTTAAAAAAATCTCACACCCCAGTAGTAGGATTATCAACTATTGCTTTCACACAGAATAACTACTACATTGAGAAAATAATTGGCTGGTGTTCTGCTGTTTTGCAGCACTATTCTCTGTCATAATATGTACTAAATATTGCACCTGAATGCAAGTGTTTTTATTTTGGGGTTGGGTGTTTTGTTTTTTTTTCTCTTACTGTACCTGTAATGTATACACATGTTAAGAAAGCTTTTTTTGTTTTGTTGGGGGTTTTTTTATTATTATTATTTGCTTTCAAAGTATAGACAATGAAAACTCATAAGCAATTCACAACCAGAGAAAAAAGAGTAGAGATTTTAGGCTATTGTTTGCACAACAGGTGCCTCTCATAACTGATTGCTGGAATGAAGAGCTAGGCCTTGATATTTTGCTCTTTCTTTATTTTTAGTATGTCTTATTCTCATTGGCTGTATATTTGATTACAATTTTAGGCATTCAACTTTAGCCAGTATAGCTGCATCTTACTCATATCATAAATCTGATCCAAACAGGACCATTAACTACAATAAAATTAGGAATAAATCCTGTTTTTCTGGACAGCACAATGCCCTTTGAATAACATGAGGATTCTTTCTTTCTCTAAAATCTTGTGCTTTACATGATACATACATTTCAATTTCAGCAAAGAACGAAAACAGGAGTCTTGAACATTATGCAGTTTTCTATTATCTTCAAAGCTGATCTAATTTATCCATTATAAATGAAGCAGAAGCTTGACAGAAAAACATGGCATCTGATGGTCTAATTAATATAATCACTTCCTAATAACAAGGTTTTCCAAGTTCAGAGTTTACTTTCATCATCTTTTGTGCAAATAAATTTGATAGATCAAATGTTGACATGAATTCACAGAACTGATGATCTAACCAAAGCCTTTTTAGCAAGTCATGAATTTCCTCCTTGAAATGTAATCTTGGAAAAAAAAATCTGCATTTTTTTTCTCTCCTTCAGGACCTGAGCTGAAAGCAAAATGAAGCAAACATATAAAGAACTGTAGTTATTGCTTTCAGGTGTCATTTTTTCCCACTTGGTGCTATGCATTAAGTGAAAAACGGTGGAATAGCCTCTTACAAACAGAGGAACTGCATTATTATTAATTTCAAAAAGTCTTCAATGGAAAGATTTGCACTCAAGTTGCAGTAGGGTAATATTGCAGCCAGCCTTTCAAATTGTATTGGGCACAAACATTACACATTAGATGCATCTTGGATACCTACTCATCTTCTGAAACTTAGCTACACCACATTTCCAACCCTGGCCAGGTTTAACCAAGCAAAGTATTTTGCAATATAAATACATTCCAGTAACTGAGAAAATCCTGGTGAGAACATTTACTCCATGTATTCTTTGAGAATCCATGTATTCTTTGACTGTCCAAACTCATCATCTTTACTCACAAAGATCCACACAGTATTCAAGCAATCATTGCCATGAAATTATACTATAACCAAGCTAATATTAATTTAGCTTATTCCAAGCAAAGAAATATGTTTACTCCAGCTAACTCTTTGTATCATTTAACCCCAGCCATCATCTAACCCCCACAGAGCCACTCATTCACTCCCCTACCCCAGCTTCCACTGATTATGTATTCATAACAGATCCTATACATGCTTTATGAAATTATAATAACAAGATTAGCAGTTAGTGAACACTACCTACCTTTGAACTGTTATTATGATAGTCTCAAATTACTGTGAAATAATACACAGTGCCAAAGAAAGAAGAGACTGGGCAGACCACGTTTTCTGAACGATGCCTCTTAATCCAAAAATCAGTGCTTCAGTTCTTCACTTTTTTCCTTCTTGCAGGACTGAAAATGAGTATAACAAGGCTTTTTTTTTTTTTTTTCCAAACAGCTTCTTAAAATGGCTGTTATTAAGCCTAGAATAACAATGAGAGGAAGCAAGGTGTCAAGACTTTCTACAGTATACACACTTCCTATGAAATATATCCTGGAGCTTACTGTAGGTCAAAACTCTGCCTGCAGTCTCAGAACACAAGCATTTGAAATGCCTGTACTTTTCTGACTTCCATGGTAGGCCACTGGACTTCATCATCTTGACAATCAGATACACAGAGCTGTAGTCAAAAAACCTGTGCAGGCAGTTCCTAACCTACAATAATTCATTTCTCAAAATTTGATGCTTCATGCTCCTTCTCTTTCCTCAGTTTAGGTTTTCATTGCCTCCAGTAACTCAATACAGATTCTACAACTTTTCCCAAGTCTGAAATTTTGTGTGTTTATACTCTTTCTTGAAACTTAGATTTGTCTGTTTTATACAAACTTTTTATGAAATTATAAACTATGCATAGATTCTTCTAGTCCTTAATATCCACAGTAATGTCAGTTTCTGCTAGAAGCTACTTATAGATATTTTGATTCCACAAATAAGGAATATCATAGCACAAAGAATGAGTGCCTTTGTTGAGAGAGACTAAATTCAGATCTGTCTTGGGCATTGCTCCATTTTTTAACTGTTGTCACATGAAAATGCAATACTTTTCAGCCTTGAGGAGAGGCAACTGAGGAGTACCTCATCAATGTCTATAAGTATCTGAAAGGAGAGTGTAAGGAAGATGGAGCCAGGCCCTTCTCCATAGTACCGACCAATAGAACAAATGGGCAGAAACTGATGCACAGGGAGATCCACCTGAATATGAGGAGGAACTTCTTTATTGTGTGAGTGACCGAGCACTGGGACAGTCCCTCACTGGAGATGTTCAAGAACCATCTCGGATGACATCCTATGCCATGTGCTCTGGCATGACCCTGCCTGAGTAGGGAGCTTGGACCAGATGGCCCACTGTGGTCCCTTCCAATCTCCCTGCTCAAGCAAGGAGGTTGACCAATTCTGTGATTGTCTTTGCAGCGTGTTTATTCACAAGAGCAGACATTTGCAAAGGATGTATTAATACTTTACTTGCATGAAGAAACTAGACTTTGTACAGCTCTGTATGCTAATATCCAGATTTTCTTAACTTTGGACAGCAACACATGTACCTGTCTCTTGAGCACTGAACTATACTAGCTACTATGCTAGCAACTTGGATGACAATAAAAAAGTATTCCCATTAGATGTTTGTTGTGCATCTGTGAGGATGATTGCCTTAGAGACAGCCCGCAGGAAAATCAGAACAGCCTTATTTATTCAAACAAAGAGCAGTTTGCAACAAAGATTCTAATATCGTGCTGGTATTATAGAGCTTTTATACATAATGAAATGTTTGTTGTTTTTTTTTTTTCCCAATTGCTCTTTTTTCAAACCTCAGCCACATATTCTGGATTTCCTGTTGGCATACAGGACTTGTCCATCCTACTCACTTTTCTGAAGCATTCTGTTGGTCTTCAAAAGTTTGATCTGGACATTTTGTTGTTTAAAATGCTCCAATCTGTCCACAACTTGTTTTTATCTTGAGAGAGGGAAAGATCAGAAGAATATTTTTTCACCTTTCTATAGTGTCTTCTATCCAGTAGCTTTCCATTGCACTAATCTGTTGTTACTATATGCTCAATATGGATGGTACATAGAGTAATTTACTTCTAGATAACAAAGGCTGTGCAGCGTCTGATTACCTAAAGCAGAAGAGAAACATTAGTCCTAACAAGCAGGACAGAGTCAGCGTAAGGGAAGAAATATTATTTAAAAAAATAATTTAAAGTAAATATTTTTAAGGAAACAAATGAGGAAATATTAAGATAAAAAAAACAATCAAAGATACTGATACATAGATGCAATATGGTCTGTTATTCAAACAGCTATTCTTGAGTATGATAGACAAGTATTAGCAGTCTACAAGGTAGTCTTGCACAGAAAACGCTTTTAGAGAGGCAAGAAAGCATTTACTTTAGTTTTCAAGAAGGGCAAATAATTCTGTTATTTATACAACACCTGACATTTCTGCAAGATAAGTTGCTTTTAATACCCAATATGCTTATGATAGGAACTACACCTGGGCACTTATAAATAAATAAACAAAAAACTCAAACCAAACAACCTAGCTTTAAATGTTTTATTTAATGCATTCTCTATTCCTATATAAAATATACATAGATGTATATATATATGAATGTATGCGTGTATATGCATATATATGTATGTATGTATATATTTGAAAAACAAACATCATCATGGTATTCGTGTTCCCTAAGTTTATAAACTATTAAAATGCTCACTGTCAAACTTTGATTACAAAAATATTAATCTTTAAATAATTTTCATTCAAGGAATAACTTGGGATTTAGAATGAGACTTTTCTATGTGCTTCAAAATATTTAAAAGAAAAAAAATAGAAGTTTTTACAGAAATAGTGAAATGATCACCAAACAAAAATAATATTGTCTCCAAATCTCTGAACTTCAGACTAATATAAACAACATGCAGTAAGCAGAATTTCTTTTTGCTTCAAAATTTCACCAAGTGCTGCACCATTCACATTTGCTAACCTGTGATCTGTAACCTGGGATCTGGATATGTGTGAATCAACTGAATCAGAGCACCTACAGTTCTACTTCTCAGCTACAAGAAATAATTTCTCAAAGGGTGTGAGACATTGGACTATAATATTAATTAGTGGCTCAGACCAACTCAAGTGTGTGTGGAGGGGAAGAGAGAAGTAGAATTTCATGAAGGTGGAACGGGACCCTGCCCCAGTCCAGCTCCTTGGAGCCTCTTTGGGCAACCCCGGAGCAGCTGCCAGTCACTGGACACCAGGAACACTGCCCCACACCACACCCCCTGGAGCTCCCAACTCTGTCCCAGAATGGCTGGCAGACCAAAAGTCCCACCTGGGGAGGGAGGTGGCCACAGGGGGTCAGAGCAGACAAAAGCAGTGACATGTGGGCAACCATGTGGCTGTGAGCCTGCCACATGGACACATGGAATCTGGACTTGCACAGGACTCAAGGTGGTAGCTAAAATTCTCTCTTTTTCTCTCTCTCATTCTTTACGTCTTCTCCTAATCTCCTTTCTTGGTATTTTGGGTAATTTAAAGCCAGATGGGTTGGATTTTGCTAAACTATATGGCTTAGCATGTGCTAAGTCAATGCTTTATCCAATGCTTTTTTCTTTTGGTTGGATGTTGCTCTTTAAACTTCTGCTAAGTTCCCTTATTTTCTAAAGTTTGCCAGTAAAAATGTGTTATTTAACCTCTTGAGAAAATGTGTGAAGTATCTTCTCCCTTGCACCTTCTCAAGATATAAAAAGAACTAAAGAACTTCTAATAAGTTTGTCAGGCAAATTTTTGGAGCTCTGTATATTTTTCACACCACTTGCATAAAAAGGCAGAAGGCCATACTGTCACTCTGGTCTGCATATGTATGACAACTTTGAAGTATTTAATTTAACTCTTCTTATTTATCATTAGTTTTGCTCCAGCAGAATAGTTCATAAAAGGGAAGTAAAGGAGAAAACCCCATTGAATAAAGCAAGGTCAAGGGTTGTTACTTATAATGACAATATTGGTTGCAAGTAAGTCAGACTTATTTGGCCAGTCAAAAGCTGAATTTCCAACCATAAAAGCTACAGTATCCTGCAATTGAATTGAGGGAAATTATGTGCTCAAGTGAAATGTAATTGACATGGATCACTTAGCAACAGAAAGTTAGAGTACTTCAATTTGCAGAAAGGAAAAGGTCCTTGATTCTCAACACAGAAAGGCACCAAAGGAATTTTACTTACTTAGGGATCAGAAGGAACAGAGGTCCTTGACAGTTCAAGTGATTTTTTTTCCTTTAATTCTGTTAGCCAATTCACCCAGAAGATGCTTTTCTTCCCCATCTCCAAAACCAGAAAGAACACTGCTCTCAGAACAAAAACCACAGCCAAGAAGCTTGAATATATAGGAATGACCAAGACAAGAGGCTCAGTACTCAATATGAGCATGCTGATGATCTAGTAAACACAGAATGACAAAAGTTTATGTCACAAATCTGAACATATATCAGTGTAAATGAGAAAATCTGGAATCTCAACTGTCTTATATCAATAATAGCACAAGAAAATGTACTAATTACCTGTTGTTTACAAGTAAAAGGATGACAACAAAAGCTTGTGAAGCTCGTTAAATGTTAGTTGATCACCAGGTAGCCTTTACTGATTTACAAATCTTTAGAATTCCTTGAATGTGCCTACACTAAGGAAGAGAATGCAAACAGAGACAGGATAGATAAATCCAAGACTATTTTTTTGTCTTACGATTATTACGCGGGAGAGGGAATCTTATTTTATTTGTATTCCTGCAGTTGTGAGGGCAGCCAATTTTTGAGTCCAGTGCTGGTGATCAGTGCAATCTGTTGATATTGTAACAAACTGTTTTAACTGCAGTACTAGTGGGTTTTCCTTACTTACAAAGTCATTTGATAAATTCCTGGTGTGTTACCAATGGTAATCCATCATCACTAAACTTTGGAGCCATTTGTAACTCAGACCATATGTCTAGATATTTAAAAATGGTTTCTGGACCTAGGAAGGGTTCTTCCCCACTTTGAAGGTTCTGGTACGCTAAAGGCATATGGAATTTTGGGGAAAGGGTAGCAATCAGTCACAACTAGAAACAAAATGGAAGGGAAGTATCAAGTGACAGTAGAGTCTCTCACCTTATTAGAGGCTTCTTTAATGTACAAGATTAATCAGTCATTAGAAGCAAAATCAGAAGGAAATCTGTGCCCTAACTCATACCAATAGCAACTTTTTCTTTAGATTCTTTTGCTTTCCTTTATAGCGTAGGGATGTGGCTTGCTTCCTGCAACCTGGGTATGTTAGTCAACAAAGGCAAGAAAATTTTCTTCCCCAGTCCTGAATTCCCAAAAGACACAAGCAAAATTCACAGTACTTTTGTACAGTACCTTTGATGGCACCCATGTAAGTATCAAGAGCATCGAAACAAACATGAACAACACAGCCCCATCCTGTTTCTACTCTACAGCAGATCAGTTTACTATTGGACACTCACACAACTTCACTCTTCATTTGCAGTCTCTCCTGCATCTGCAGGTCCCAAGAACAAACCCATAAGTTGATCCCAGAGTCTGTGCCCAAACCTGTGGCTGAGGTCATGGACCTGGTCCCTAACTGAGTTTAATCTTGGGACTTCCAAGGTTCTGGTGTCCTCCCACTTATCAGTCCAGCTTCAAGAGTGCTAGTGAGGCACCAACACACAGAGAGCAAGATCACACAGGACAGAGTAAGGAATAGAGTTTAAGAAGGTAGGACAGACTGCAGAGATCAGGCACAGAGCTCAGACAAACAGACATGGCAACAAGCAATCAAGTTAAAATGAGACTGTCTCCTTTTATCCTTCTCATTTCCATTTTTTCCACACAATGTTCCTCCTCCAACCCATCTAGATCTCTCCTTTCCTTGCCTTAGGCTCCACTCCTAACCATTATAGAGTAGTTCTGTACATTCCCACATTGCCTCTATAGCATCCAATTATGTTTCACATAATCCCACAAGCCTTCTCAAATATCTAAGATATAAACTTTCCTCACTTATCAGTTGCAAAATGTTGTTGAGTATCTTCAAGTCATTGAGTTGTTCCTTCAGTTGCATTTTCTCAATCTGTGATCTGAGATCCACTCTTTGATCTCCCTTATCCTTAGTGTTTGTGTATCTAGGTGGGATTTATTACTCTTTCTAGTGTCCCCTGAAAAACGTACTTAACAACACTTAGCACTAAGCAACGCTTGTTAAGTGCCTTGACATCTGAAGTCTGACATATAATCTTTAAGTGCACCTTCCAGGTTTGTTGTCAGATGCCCTGAAGTTCTTCGTAGGCCTTTGTGAATTCAAGGTCTGTGATTTGATATGGCACACTGACTTGCAATCCTATAACATTCCTTTCTACAGGCACCTTTTGCACTAGAACAGTGTTTTGTACAAGGATATGAAACAAGATATGGAGATACTACAAAGCAAGGTTTGCTTAAGAAAGGACAAGTATGATACATTCCAAAACCAGGGAGAAGTAGCTAAACTAAGATGTCTTTGGGTTGCATGCTAGAGAAAGCTACTAATTAGCTCTAATTGAAACAGGGTCAGAACTATACAGTGAATTACAGGGCTGTAATTATCACTACCATTAAAGATTTACTGCAGATGTGTAACTAGTCCTGTGTTTTACTGACTCTATACCGCTTAGTGACACTATTGTTGCTGTAGCTCATCATTAATCAGAAATTAACTGACTCAGAATACTCTCATATAAGAAACATGACTAACCCAACCTCTTGTCCAATTTATGAACAGATAAAGGGGAGTTTTGAGCAACTAAACATGAAATCTCTTATTCTGATCCCACCCTCAGACAATTCTGACTCCTGTTCTGTACCCATAGCCACTCAACAGCTGAGCCCCACCAACAAAACGACTATGTGCTACTTTGCTGCCTACAGCTTCCCAGCTATTGATTTGAGTTTCATGCTACTCAGTGCAATACTTCAGCCTCAGCATGAGAAAACTTGCTTCAGCATTCTAATGTCTTTAAATCCCAATACATTCCTAGCCCAACAAAAATATCCCATCACTGTCAGATTTCAATCCTGAGGATCCTGCAGCACTCCAAAATGTTATTGTTACAGATTATACCTTGCCACCCTATACATAAAACAGCATGCATCTAAACACAGCCAAAGGCCACATATATCGATCGACAGCAAAGGCAACATTGGCACCTAGACAGAGGGCTCATTTTCAGGTAACACTGAATACAAATTTTGTCTGACCATTAACAAAAGAGGTATTTGTTCTGGATTTGCCAATGCCTTATATGAGAGGGTATCACTGAATAAGGTATTGAAGAAATGGGCTGATCTGCAAATGCCTTTAACCCTCTGTGCTCCAGCTATAATTATGGATCTATATATGATGTACTTCACAAAGGCCAGTGTATAAATTGAGTGCTGGCTATCTCCTGCTTATGCCAATTTATTCCTAATCAGATGCATGTTTTGCTATGTCTGTTTCAAGGGCACAGTCATCAGCATGCATGATTACCTTAATGATTTTGTGGAGCACTGTAGTCCATTAGAATAATTGGAAGCACATCCATGTTCTAGCATACATTCCTATACTATAGAAATATTCAGAACATTTAGGAAAAAAAAGAACAGTGTTCCTTGTATCCATCACATACCCTGATTCAAAAATTGGATAAGGATCAGACACTGTACACTTTAAGCTCAAAGATCAGGGGATGAAACAGATTTATTTTATCATAAAAATTCCTTTATGGAACTGTAAAACACTGAAAAAAGCTATACTATAAAAAAAAAAAATCCTTTGTTTTGCAACTCATCCCACCATGATCACAAATTGGGAATCTTTATGCCAAAAAGTGTATCGGCAGCTGTCAAAAGGGAGCAGCAGAAGTCAGTTGCTCAGCAAGGGGAGGTGACCTGGCACCTTGCTGGTGTGACAGCAAGCCTGAAATAGCAGCACTCTCACTGACAAGGGCACAGACTCATAGTGCTTACAGAAGTTGGGCAGAAGCAGCTTGAGGTTCAGCTTAAGACCAGTGATCTCCAGAGAAGTCCATGGTGATAAGGCAAATCTAGGGCCAGCCAGGAAGCCAAGGAGCAGCAAGACACATTGCCAGGCAAAGACACAGCTGCAACATTGCTCAGGAAGATCCCAGTGGGGAGAACTTGAGATTAAAAGCATCACCCAAGTGAAGGGGACAAGTGCCTATCAAGGCCTTGGAAATGTCTTGCTCAGACATCTAGCTAACTCAAGGCTAGACAGGTGCCTTCGATCTGTACACCAAGCAGTCAAAACAGAAGGATATGTGTGGAGTGATAGCCCTGATAAGCTCCTGATGGGTTAAGGGAAACATCCTTGGAAGAGTGCTCCCAGAAACCATTGTCAGAGGACAAAGAGGCTCCAGGAGTTTCCTTGAAGTGCTGGGAGCCAGATTGATAAGATCATCAAAGAATGGAGTGTTATGGAGATAACATGGCCTTTCTTTGCTAAATCTTATGGAAGCACAGGAAGCCAGCCCTTAAGCCTATGTCATCTGTCTATCACCCCAGGAACTATAGCCACTCAAACTATAGGACACTATAGGACACAAACCTATAGCCACTCAAACTACCTGGAAAAAGGTATAAAAAGAGATTGGTCATAAGCAAAACTGGGGAGAAAAAGAACGACCATCTCTGCGGGGGTAACCATGGAGCTGCCCTGCTTCCTCCCACACCTTGGACAATGAAGGGGTGAGCAGTCTTTTACTCTGTTTTCTCTTTTTCCTTACTATTACTTTATACCTTATACCTTTCCATCTTTACCCCATAATTACCCTTACTCACTAATTTTACCTGGCTAATATCTTTATTTCATAAACACTATACCTTGCCTTACATCTCGTGATCTATTGGGACTTTATATTGGTTGTAGTGTTCCTTTAAGGTGTGTAATTCCTTTTAACAAGTTTTATTAATGGGAGACAGCAGTATGCAATTTATATGCAATTCTCCTCTGTGCTACAGGTACCAGTCAGGTTTAGATTGGTGTTTTAGGTTGTTGTGCTTCTGGTTAGTTTTCTGTTGTTATTTAAGTATTGGTGAGGGAAGATGTTGTTTGATGCTGTATTAGATTGATATGCTGTCTGTAGAGTTTTAGAGTCTTTTTGTGTCTGTAGAGTATGTTTTGTGCTGGCTACTTTAGGGTTTTTTGTGTTATCCACTAAACATAATCATGCAGCTAACATTATCACTGACAACGCAAAACCCAGAGTAATTGTCATACCCTTGTATTAATAAAAATCATTCAGGGAACTGCTAGAGTTTAGTCCAGTTTGTTTCTGGTGCTGGCAGCGATATGATGGTTAAGGGGACCTGATGGAAAAGGGTGTCTCTTGCTATTAAGTGTAGTTCTCATTGGAGTATTAAAGTTCCTGTTCAACCACTGAATCTGTCCTAGCGAAGGGTCCCTGTTAGGTGGGACGCAGACAGACTGATTGGGCATTTAAAAGGCTTTGATATACTGAGGATGCTTATAGCTAATAAAAATATATTAATACAATTGGGAGCGGGACAAGAATTCTTTGCATTTCTGTCTTCCTTTCCCCTTTCCCTCTTTTAACATGACGATATGGAAGAAGGGTTTTTGATACCCTGAGAGGTACAGTCAAGAATAGGATATTGTTGTTTTATACCCAGTTGTCTCTCTTTTAAGCTGTTAAACAGACTATGGCAATAGTCTAAAAACTATAGTAGATTATCCATTTAAAATGCCTTTGTCTTTATAAACTACTTTTACTATAAGTTGGAAGTGATGACAAAGCTTTCTCATCACTCTGGTCTTTCATAAAACTCCCTAACCTATCTGTTGAGTAACATCTGCTGGATCTGGCTCAGATCTGACAGGATAAAGTATTTCCTAGTCATTCCACTGACTGTTTCCCTAACAGAAACAAGAAACATAACAGCTTGGCAAGGTTCAGTTGATCCAAATGTTGTATTGTACACTTCAAGACACTAGAGAGGGAGACCAGAAGCTGTGGTTTCTCAGTTTTCCCTCGGACCAGCACTACTAACAGTCAACATTAGCAAGCTGTTAACATATAACCAAATAATCTTTATTACTGTAGAGTTCAGTCCTTTAAGATCATACATATCATGAGATAGCAAAATGAAAAAGCACTTGCTTTGAATACTCTTCTTCTGCCATTGGAATCAATATTAACATTGTCCCTTGAGCTGGGATTCAGTCAACCTAAGAAGCTCCTCAAGCAGTAATTTCCACTACCTTTTTATTACCTACACAGTATAAATGTTCCAGAGTGGTGCAGGCAATCTGTTCACTCATACTGCTTGCAGCTCTTTGACCTTTTCATAGCAACTACTTAGGCTGTTATGCTTAAAAATTCTGACATCATTGGACTGCAGCCTTAGATTTCCCTCCAGCGTTCATATTGCACTTAATGATTTTGTGTGGGTTCAGCTCACAGCTGAAATCAACCATAAAGGAGTTGGTTGAATTCTGTTTTTACAGTCTGACTAAACACTATTTCTTCTCCTAGGTTTAAATTTGTGCCATAGTAGAAACCTCAATACCACTTGTACTTTATAAGTTCTACCCATGATGAACTGAAATAGGACATATTGTCTTTAAATGCATCTAGAAGTGAAGCTACTCCACCAAAGAACAAACAAAAGCAGACAAGAATGAATTTAACATAGAAAATGTCATACTGCTAATCATCATTGCACTCAGGTACCAGAACAGACTTCCAGGGGAAGCAGCAATAGCAAAATACTCCATTGTTTTTTCAGAAGGTTGTCAATGAATGTATTAAAAAAAAAACATATAAAACATAATGACTGCATAATAAGTACTGGACTTGACTGACATGAAATTTTTGAGTCCTATCAAAATATTAAATATTAAAATATCAAACAACATTGTTCTAAATTTCTGACAATTTTACTGGAAGATTGAGTCCTAAGAAAATGCCAGGCCAGGAGTGAAGGAACATGTCCTATAAATATTTCATCTAAGTGGCTAATGTTTATCCTTCCTATTGCATGCATTAGTATGTTTCTAACAGCCTCGTTTTACAATTTTTAAAGTATTAACTAAATGGCTGAAAGTTGTAGCTCATTGTGAGAGCAGCTGTGAATTACGCTTGACTATCAAAAACCACATCACCACAGCATTACCGGCTTCAAAGTATGACATCAAATATGAATGAAAATTTCAGGCCAGTTTCCTAATTCAGGCAGTTCATATTAACAAAAATCACCAATTACTCAAATGAGACAATCAATGTGTATGTTCCAGTCTATTTTCGTAAATAAATAAAATTTTACAAAACTATATAAACAGCTCATTTCCAGTTAGATATAGCACCATGATTTATCTCCCTATTTCAGTTCCTCCACTGAAGCTTTAGTTCCTTTTTCCAGAAATAGATGACAAAGTTCAAAAATTACACTTCTAGACAATGCAGTATTTTCCCGCTGTCCTAGTACAGTGGACAGGACCAGTTTATCACTATGTGGGTATAACCAAAACTGTGTATTCTACAGTCTCTATGTCATTTCTGATGGACTGTTAATAAGGGATCATTTGCAGCAGCTGCCCAGGGCACACTTGGTCCCGCAGGCTACAAGCTGAGTGTTAAAGAACCCTGTGAGACAGGGGAGTGTTCTTGTCTTCACACCAGTGACTCCGTTGTAACTCCCCTCCACGGAGCTATTAGCACCTTCACACCCAGCCTGAGGGGCCATGTCTACTAATGGGCCTTTAGGGACTGGCACAATAGGCAGCTGCAATGACCTAGACCATCAAAGATTTCAAAAATATCCCATGACTCACAGAGTTAAATCCATTTCACCCATTGTGAAACTCCTTGCCCTGGGGGAAGTACTGGGCATTCCCACATGAGCATATATAATCTTGGGGTTTTGGGACTTCTGATACCACTCATTAGATCCAAAGGAGGACCAGAACCTCAACAGGACTACAGCTGCTACTCTTGACAAGACTGCAATTGTCAGTTCAACAGAACTGTGACCATTATCTTGAGGAAAAGTTTCCTTTTTACTTTGCACTCAGGGGGACCACATGGCTCTCAGCACAGGGGCTAATGAACACCGTTCTCTTTGTGTCCCAGGCTGCTGGGTTATACATCTGCTTTTGTAGGTTAAAACCAGTTTTTCTCAGTCTCACTGTATTTATTATAATCTTCTTAGTACATTGTAACTCTGACTTGTGATCTGTCTTGAGCTGGTGTTCATTTCTCCCACCAGTTTACCTTTAAACCAACACACCGGCTTACAAAATACCTGTAGCTATGCAGGTTAAATGGCATTTTATTAAACTTTCAAAATCTTTAGTGTTTATGCGCATCTGTCAGTGTTTTTAAACACTATCAATTTGTCAAAATATTCAGTGTAGATTGTAAATATAGGGAACTCTGGAAGCAGATAGTAAAGAAAAAAAGTAAGAACAGCTTATCATTTCACACAAAAGCTAGTAAAAAATTGTAACAACATAGGACTAAAACAAAAGCAAAAGGTAACAGACCTACTTCTTATTAGGGCATTGGACAGCAACTTCAACATTGCAATTTGTGATCCTATACCTCACTAAGTTAAGAATAAAAGCTAAAACAATCGAGAAGTCCTCTGATACACAATAAGAAATAACAAAACATTCAAAATCTAGGTATTTTTAAAAAAAGAGTAATTTAAAAATGAAAATAAGCCAGAACCTAAGTAGAGTTGGAGGAAAAACTAAAATTTTGCATTTTTTATTAGGGAAGGAAAAGCGGAGAGGGTCCTTGCTCACATTCCAGACATTCATGTCAAGCTCTTCTGAAACAGTACTATATTTGCTAGATAAGTTCACCACCACTTAGCTAGCACGAGGCTTATGGGAGCAATAGACTGCTGGAACTTCATTATGTTGTCCATGGTGAAATGCTAACATCAGACAGCCATATGTTGCAATAAAAAGTTTGAGAGCCAACAAGTGCTGAACAAAGCAATGGGGACACAAAGCTATATCTCAGCATGCATGTCAAAAGATTCTGAGACATTGTGCACCTGCAATATTGAAAAACAATACAGGACAGAATAATTACATCATTGAGAAAATTGTGTTATGCCAGACGGCTATAAAGGAGACTTTCCTCTCCTTCTCTGTATCTCTCCTTCCCTCTCTTCCCTTGGGAAAATTTAGCATTATCTTTGGCATAAAACTCCAACTGTTCTATGCAATATACAGCAACAAAACAAGTTTCTTCTCTCATCAGAATATATGAGCTTCAGCTGCTATCTAGCAAAGAGAAGATGAAAACTCCATTGCTAACTGAAGTATCTACATTTACTGGAGCAGAACCAGCCACAGGGCAAAGTTTATAACCAATCCACAAGAAGAAAGCCACATTTATAGCAAGCCCAGCTGCTCTCTCTTACTGATATTGCTTCTATCTAGCCCTAGTTTAATCACAGGATTTCACAAAAGTCGCTCTTAACAAATCATTAACATTTGACACAAACTGTGAGGCTTAATTTTTCAGAACATTTCCCAGAAGGTAACAGGCACAGTCCCATTCATAATCTTCCTGTTAAACTGCAATGTCATATCAGTTCACTTGGCAAGCGGTTAAGTTTAATACTTGATCAAAGTAAAAGAAAACACAAACTTGTTTCCTTCAGCTTCATCATTGAGAAAACATTGAAAGTATATATTTAAGTAAGGAAACATGCATTTTAATTGCTTAAAAAACAAGGAGAAAGAGACAAAAATCTCTGTGACTTGTAGTTTATTAGAAGCTGATATTTGGAGGGGATGTTTAAGGTTGTTTGTTTGTTTTTTTTAGTAGCACATAGCATTTTTCCTTGGGTAATTATTGTTTGCCAAGAAATAAGCTAGATATCTCGCAAAATGAGGAAGTTAATATAAGTGCTGAGATTGTTCAATAAAACAAAAAGCTAATATCTAATATCAAGCTTTAGCAAGTCTTTCTGTAATTAAATAAACAAAGGTCATGTTTATGTCTCTCTACTGAGGTTTTGTTCTTTTTCTGAGCTGATGTAGAAGTCATTGGATAAACCAGCATGTGTTCACTTACATAATCTTTGTAGGTATCAAGGTCTGGACAACTGCCTATAGTTTTTGATGCAATGATGACCTCACGAACATCCTTTAACAGTAGGACTTTATGAAAGTTTGAGAATGCAATTCCATTCCCAAAGGCCTTAAACACCAAGGTTACTTTCTAGGTGTATTAGGATCTCTGCCCATTAACTCAGAATTTAACACATGGCAAAAACTATACAAATATAGGAGAGAATCCCTGCTCTGAAAGCCAAGACAACAGGGGTTGGCATAGATCTTAGAATCATAGAATCATTTAGGTTGGAAAGGACCTCTAAGATCATCATGTCCAAACACTAAACTAATAAGGCCAAGTCCAGCACTACATGACATCTCAAAATGCCACATCTACTCACCAGGGATGGTGACTGAAGCCCTTCCCTTGGCCTTCTCTTCCATAAATGTTGTTTTAAAAGAACCATTGGGAGAACAGCAGACAGAATAATACATGTGATCAAGTGTCAGCAGGATAATACATGTGGATTTACGTTTATGAGCATGGCAGAAAAGTTCTTTACAATCTTTAAGCCTCTGCTTCATGCAATTTCCATGTAATCTGTTGAGATACTGATTCAAGTTCCCTTCTATGATAGGTCTCAACAGGTGATCATCAGGTAATGTCATTCTCTCCGAAGTGCTATGTTTGTATCTATTATTCTTTTCTGGCAATAAGCAGGATAAAATTAGAGGGTTTTTTTTTTATTTTTACTCTCTAAATGTTGTTTATTAAAATTCACAATTTTTTATACTATTACTCTGTAGTTTCATATGTTTGCTGGTTTGTTGTTTTTTTTTTTTTTTTCTGCCAGGGTATTAACCGCATCAGTTTGAATTTCCTGTGTTTTAAACTGAGATTTTGCATGAAAAATGAGGCAGACAAGATACATTCACCACTACTAAAATTATATTTTTCCACTTTGAAAATTCAAGTGACGTTGATTTAGCTAGGGAAGAAAATGTATGTTTTAGTCTATATGAAATGGAAATGCTACTACTATTCAGCTTAGTACTCTCATTAACTCCAGATGTAACTTCTTAAATGTCACTGTTGAGGAAAGTTCTTCATGTACCAACCCAGATAACTACATTGATTGATCCATATTAAATTAACAACTTATGAGTAGTACAATATCAAAGCATTAAGAAAAAAATCAAACTTAATTGATGAATTAACCAAATTTATGCTGAAAGTTATTATCAAAAAATGTCAAGAGAAAGGCTCTACACTGAGGTGTTGTTTTGCAGTAGCACTAAACTGATCTAGCAGGCAGCTGCTGTGTGAAATGGTGGCTCTGCCTTCTCACTGTCTCACACTCCCACCAAGAAATCACCTCATTTTCTTCCTACTGGCATAGGTATCAAGTTGACTGTATGGCAAGGTGCTAAACAATGAAGAACTAACCCTAAAAAGGAAAAGAAAAAAAAAAGAAAAAAGAAATCATCTCTTCTTCAGAAAATAATGGCTGCATTCTACAGATTGCCTTTGTAACTACTGGAAGATTGCTCCAGGTGATTGAAAGATTGTTCCAGGTGATCACAAGATTTTTTGAAGGTCTTGGGAATATGGAGAGGTCACAGTTGACTGGAAACTGGAAAATGTTGCTCCAGTTTTCAAGAAGGGCAAGAGGGATGACCCTGGAAAATACAAGCCTGTCACTCTCACTTCAGTGCCTGGTAAAATTTTGAAGATGATTTTGGGAGCTATTGAAAAACACCTGAAGGAAAAAAGCCCGCACAGCTTTATGAGAGAAAAGTCCTGCTTATCAAACCTGATTTCCTTTTATGACAAGGTAACCCACCCAGCTGATCAAGGGAGGACAGTAGACATCATTGGGGATTTCAGTAAAACTTTTAATATCATCTCCCACGATATCCTTCTGGACAAAATGTTCATCACACAACTGGACAAACACATCACGTGGTGGGGGAGCAACTGACTCATGGGTTGAGCACAGAGGGTAAAAATGAATAGGGTGACATCAGACTGGTGACCTGCCAGTACTGGAGTCTCACAGGGCTCCATCTTGGGCCCTGTGCTATTCAACACCTTCATTAATGACCTGGGTACAAATGTATACCAAGTTTGCCAATGATACTAAGCTGGGACGAGCTGTTGAAAGATTGAAGGAAGAGAAGTCCTGTATAGAGACCTTGACAAATTAGAGTACTAGGCAATAACCAACTGTATGAAGTTTAACAAAGACATGCCAGAATCTGCACCTGGGACAGGGCAGGCCTTGATATATAGAGAGGTTGGGGAATAAGAGGATGAAGAGCAGCAATGTGAAAAGGGATGTTGGGGGTCCTGGTTGATGACAAGTTGAATATGAGTCAGCAGTGCCCTGGCAGCCAGGAGGGCCAACCCTGTCCTGGGGGGCATCAGGCAAAGCATTGCCAGTCATTCAAGGGAGAGGATTGTCCTGCTCTGCTCTGCACTGGGGCGGCCTCACTTTGAATATTATGTGCAGCTTTGGCCACCACAATATAAGAAGGACATTTAACTATTAGAGAGTGTCCAAAGAAGGGCAACCAAGATGGTGAAGGGCCCTGATTGGAAGCCATATGAGGAGCAACTGAGGTCACTTGGTCTGTCCATCCTGGAGAAGAGGAGTCTCAGGGGAGATCTGATCACTATCTACAGCTTCCTCATAAAGGGAAGTGAAGGGACAGGCTCCGATCTCTTTTCTGTGGTGCCCAGTGACCGGGCCCAAGGGAACAGCATGAAGTTGTGTCAGGGGACATATAAGTTGAACATTAGGAAAATATTCTTCAGACAGAGGGTGGTTGAGCTCCCCAGGGAAGTGTTCACAGCACCAAGACTGACAGAGTTCCAGAAGTGTTTGTACATGTACATGTAATTCTTGGTGTGGTCCTGTGCAGGACCAAGAGTTGGACTTGATGATCCTTGTGAGTCCCTTCCAATAATGAATAGTCTATAATTCAAAGACAGATTTTTAGCATGGTAACAAAAACTGGGGCTGGCACCCATTGCTCTGACTGGTGCAGAGGTTCAAGGTCTAGGGCAAAATGCTATTAATTTATCTAAAAAGCAGCAAGCTCCAGATAAACCAAGGATAAATACTTTTATTGTTTTCAGGAAAGAGCTGGCACAACAAATGTCAGAAACAAAGTTTTATGCAGCAGGCTGTTTCTATAAGAATATGATGGTGAAAAGATTTGGAATTACAATGAGGAACACTTTAGCCCATAACCTTTTCTTGACATTCTGTTTGCTCTTAATCACCTGTAGTTCACTTAATATCAGAACTATGTTTTCTTAAATATCATCCTGCATATTCTAGGGGGAAGGGGGAAAGAAAGAATGTACATTCTGAAGTGAACTCAAATAGACACGCTGGCATTTGCACAGAATGTCAGATCTTGGGAGAAATCAAACACTACATTTCATCTGTAGCTGTCAGCCTGGTTTGCTACTGCAAAGATATTTCCAGGAAGAATACAATTCAAAAGGAAGGGAAAGGGTGAAACAATCTCAAAATATGAGAAGACGGTGTGATAATCAGACATTGGTTGGGCTAAATCGTCTTGCCTCTGATTTTAGCTGAAAGTCATAGGACACGTTGACTGTCACAGACATGATTCTGCTGATGCAGAATGCTGGGCAACAAAGAAATCAGTGACTGCTTAGCTCACATCCATGCACAATAGCTGCTGATGGAGATTCTCTTGGCAGAGGATGTTTATCTTCATGCTTGTTCTGCTTGAGCATTAGTCAGATCATTGAAGTGACTGGTTACATTTAAGCTGCAGTGGTAGAGAAGGTTTGTGTTCAGCCACTGAGACAGAAAAGTAAAGCAGCAAAAGAAGGGAAACGTGGAGTTGGTTTGCACAGACTACCACAGCACATGCAGCCTGTCAGACATGGGATGATTTGCCTTATTAAGTATTCATTAAAGTAAGCAGAGGGACCTAGTGGAAGGAAACTCAGCTTGACAGACATACCAACAATTTGTACACAGTAGCTGAAAAAAGTGACACCTAAATCCCCTGTAAAACAGAGAACTTGAAGTCAAAAATCATTTTTTATGTGCAACTTCTTGTATTAGTGATCTCCATGCCTGGCAGTCCACGTCCATTTACATGTTTACAGAATGAACGATGATATAGTACTTTTGTATGCTAAAAGCAATTGTATACAAATTAAATCAATGGAAGATAATGGGGCAATTCAAAGAATATTAGTATTTTCTTTCTTCCTTATTTAATTATGTGAGTATATACAGAAGATATCTCATCTGTTTGAAGCTGCCAATTAAATTGCTCTAGACTCAAGTAGTTAAAGGGTTTCTTTTATTCTTCTTCCAATAATTTGGAAGTTAAAAAATGGCTGCCAAGGAAAGGTTTTAAAGCCAGCATTTACGAATGTATTAATACAAGTTAGTGCAATATCTTAACTGCTACTGACACAGATGGCCAGAGGCAAGGAAGCCAACTTCTTTCTATTCATCCAATATTGAAATGTGAATATTCAATATTGATACTTGAATACCTTTGACAAGGAACAACTGTTCTTCCCTGAAGCCCCCAGCAGCTTTGCCTCAGTTCAACACCAGACATCCCAGCTCTAGCTCAAGTCCTTAGGGAATTACAGCTTAATATAAATGAGCAGAAAAGCTTAAAAGAAAACTTCAGATGTGTAACACCATTTCTCTTGCAGACCCCTACAGCTATTATTCCATATGGTTGCTTGTTCCGTAATCAGACATGCATGCACTAAAATAACTGGTAAAACTGTTTTCAGTGCCTCAGCAAATTTTTGCATTAAAGTTTGCAATTCAGTTCTAGAAATAGCTAGTAGACTAGATACAAAGAACTTGTATTTCCTGTGCAATAACCTAAAAGATTGAGTCTAATAAACAAACTCTCATACCCCCTCCAAAATCTTTACCTATCTACACAAAACTACTATTCAGTACTAGTAATTTAACTATGAGATTTGGAAAAGTTGAAGAAAATTATATCCTGCCATAAGAATGCTTAATTGTATCTTCAAAACATTTAAGATGCCATCTGTCTCATACAGAAATGGGTTTTTTGCTATTTCCTCTATTTTTCCCAACCTTTAAGCTGATGGAGAGGGGGAGCAGGGGCTGGAACAACTTTTTTTTGATTAATTTTGTACAAGCATGTCTTAGGGCATGCCCTGATCTATTGAGTTCCTTCCTTTTATGATTTTAGCTTTGCTCTTGCAAATCATTCACACAATTTCCACCAGTAGAACAGTAACCTTTAGCTTTTATAGAGTAATGCTGTACAGAATCAAAGTACAGGGAGCAGTCAAACACTGCATTGACATTTAGGAAGCAGATGACGCCATTGGGGAGCAAAGGGCCTCACAGCAGGAGTAATGCCACTGAAGTATCTCTGCAAAGTTAGCTTCCAGCTACTTTAAACTAAATGGATAATCCTGCCCAAGGGCACGGTCACCTGGACTGTGGTTAAAACAGATCTGTGTATAACTATTATCACCCTGGTTATCTCTTCACAACACTATGGTGGTTGCTGCTCCATCATATCAGTTTCACCATTCCCTTGACAGAAGGCTCTCTTATGATTTTTTTTTCTTAAAATCACTCTATTTCACAGAAAGGAGAGGGAAAATGTGTAGGTAAATGTTCAAGACAGGAAAACAAAAAAATATTGAAAGGATATTGTCTCCAGTGTAGTGCAGAGAAAAACAGAAGGACATGGGAAAGGAAAGAATCTGGGAACAGAAATTACTTTATCTATGTCTGTCTTAGGCAGAATAATTCATGCAACCAAAGAACTAACCCTCTAAGTCTCTTCCATGAAATTTTATTTAATATTCCTCACATTTCAGGGAAACTACCATGTAATACACTTCCCTTACATTTTCCTAAAAGAAATTATTTTAAAATGTCAGTATTTTTGCAATATGCCAGGATATAAACATTAAAATGTTACTGAGTGTGGTTCATCTCTCTGAGTCAAAATATGTGAAAATGGCATCTACACCATCTTCTGCTATTAGAGACTAGGAGGAGAATGCTAGAGGCCACCTCTAGTATTCTACCACTTTGGAATATTAGGACACTTTGCCCAGTTTTATAGTAAAGACAGCCCTCTAGTTCAGTCTAAGCAGAGAGGCAAAGGTTTTTATGTACAAATTTCCTTGGGAACCATTAGAATAGCTTGAGTAAAGACTTCTAGTCTACCCTTTCATCCTGGTCAATTAAAGAGTCCTTGTTAAAATCAGTTCATTCAAAACCCTGGTAGTTATGAAGCAGTCTTGCAATATTTTTGTTACTGCAAGGCTGTTAGTCAAGTGATAATAAAAAAAGAGTTAAAAACAGGTCTGGTAGAACAATAAATCATTTGCTAATCAATGGAGAAACAAAAATGGAGAATGACTATATATCTTTAAGAAATACCATTCCATTATCTGCAAGTTTCTGCATGTATGTACACGAGAGGGAAACCTAGGATGATTTGCAACTGCATTTACAAATCAGTTGTCTAATCTTTTTCCTTTTTCTTCTTCTTTTTTTTTTTTTTTTTTAGAGACTTTGGTGTAAGGGAACAAAAGAGTAAACATTGTATAAGGAAAGTTATCTAACAAGCAGCAGTATATGACTTTATTTTAAAGGTTGAAGAATTTAACAGAAGACCTCTCCCTGTCAAAACCTTGCTTGACACCAAGTATACCAAATGAAGTAATTTTCAGTCAGATGCATGCAGAATGCTTTTGAGTGTGGTAAATTACTAGAAATGTTGGAAATTAGACAAATTATTGAGAAAAAGCTTTTTCAAGTAAGTCCTTCTGGATACACAGTGATATATGATTATCTATATAAATTGCATTTTTCTTTGTATCAATGAAATTCTTGGGGAATGAAAATCTCAAATGGGGAAGGTATCCTTTTACTGCTTATGTATTAGACAGTCCTTTCACATAGCATTTGCAGCCTTACCTTAGAGTTTTCACTTACAACAGACTTCTCCCTACACACACAAAATCACTTTCATAAAAGTCACCAAAAGAAAGTCACAGACTGCATCCAACTCAAAAAAGAGAAAGTCGTCACCTTTTCTGCAGAGAAGTACCCTAAATCCCATTAGAATACAGCTTAAAAGTTACCTTCCTATATTCTAAAAAGAACATCCACAGACAGAGTGAGTATTCTGAAGTCAACAAATGCCTCTTGATGTAACTTTCATCTGCAAAATTAGTGAATGGAAATAGTGTAGCTCTTCTTTTGCAGAGCTCCTCAATAACTTCTTGCATCATCATCTGACTCTTCCATTCACTGCCTTACCAACATTTGATGGAGTAGGCGAAGGCTCATCCCTCTGAATTAAGAGGGTCAAGGTATTGGCTCTCTAGTTTTTTGCCTGCCATCTTACCTTGACTCTTTCCTGCCTTGTGAAAGAAGGCTCCCATTCATTTCAAGTGGATGAATCATTCATGTAACAGCAAGTTGAAGTTTTTATCCACTGACTCCCAGCAGGTCACTAAAGTCAAAGCAATATGCATGCATGACCTATGTAGGGCATGATTTCTCAAGGATGAGTTCCTAAACCTCTGCATGAGAAAGATTCAATAGTATTTCAAATTATATCCTCTTAAGAAACAAACAAAAAAATGCCAACAAACACACACAAAAATACCAACACTAAACTCCTTCCAAGATATTCTGACTCTTTTTGTAAAAAGTAGGCAAAGGAGTGTTACTGCCTATGATATGACAGCTGTGATTTTGCCCTGTGAAACATGAAAAGTGTCATTCAGCCTTACCCAGATGTTGATAGATTAAAAAGCAGCATTTCATATAAAAATGGTTAATTTCAGTGACCTTTCCACATTTAGAAAGAAAGATGAAAAAGCCTACACAAATTATTCTGACAAAATCAGGGTGCTCATTTTCTGAAACTTTAGTAGATTTCTTAACATTCAATCCCATTGATAAGGACATGAAGATCAGGACATTTGCTGCAATTTCAAGAATGAAATGACAGTAGCTGTAGACAGAATATCTGTTTCTGTACCTTATTAAGGTCCAAATCTAGAGCTGACACAGTGCAGGAAACTCTTGACAAGAGATGAAATTGCAAGGTTATACCAGCCAAGGAGCTATGCCTGCTTGCTTCATTTTTCCAGGAATAGTGCTGTCATGAGTAGATCACTGTGTTCTTCTATCAAACTGAGTGCCAGTGGTTCATTTGTGGAAGATGTGCACACTGGGAACACCAGCAAGTCAAGCTGAGAAAATATTAGCTAGTAGAAAGATTGCAAAGTCTGGAAAAAAATGTTTTTACATCACTGTTACAGTTTTAATAGCTGTATACACGTATCAGCCATGGAGGAAATTCCAAGTTATTGCTGTATTGCAAGTAACAAGACAAATTTGTTACTTAAACATATCTTTGGAAAATAATTAAATAGAACCCAAACTGATGATGTGCCCATTCCTTCACTAAATTACAACATGTACAGTGTAAATGCAGAACTATCAACAAAGCAAGGAAAACTTAAGACCGGAAAACAGTTTCTCACACACATTGACATACATATATATATGCACATAAGGACACCATTAACTTTATTTTGATGAATGTGAAAATCCCTCTATCATTAATTTGTGATACAGAATACAAAACCTACTATGAATGAGAGATTCGGCAACATTAGTAAATCAACAGGTCACACGCTCTACATCAGAGAGAGGGCTTGCCCTGTACAAATTTCAACTAGGATCATTACTAAACTGTAAAAATCCATACATTCCCCATGTTCAGGTTCAATAGCTGTGACTAAACTCCCCATGAAAGACAACCATGTAAGTAAAAGCAATGTACAACCAATATATAAAGGAGACCCAGAAGTAATTCAGGAAAGAGAAAGAGATATCTCCTACTGTCCAAGAGAAAAGTATCAATAGTGAGGGAACAAAAAGAAGTGCATAACTGTTTCCCTTTCCCCAATACAAAATGATGGCTTTTATGAGCATGCCCTTAGTGAACTTCTCTGTGAACATCTTTTTCTAAATATTCGCTTGAAGCTATAATCAAAAAATCTATTTTCTGCACTCTCCTATACATTTCCTTAGAAAATCTGGCAGAAACAATGCCAAAGTTTATTTTGCATCCCATGGTTCCCACATGAGCATCTTCCCATTTTTAATTTTTTTTTAATTTGCCATTTCCAGCAAACAAGCACTAGTATCACTTTGAAAGGCTGTTTCAAAATAATAGCTAGTCCCTCCTTCCCTCCCTCCCTCCCTCCCTCCCTCTCTTCTTCCCTTCCTCGCTTTCTCCCTTCCTCCATTTCAGACTGTGAAAGCTGACCTCTGCTTCCTTCTCCCCTCTCAAGTTAACAGGGACCAACTGCCATCTGGACACTTGTGATAGAACCAAAGATATTTTTTTTCAAAATGCAGCCTACTTTGACTGTGAAAATATGTGGAAAAAGCAGAAAAACACTTGACATTTACTTTCTATCCATTGATCTATTCTGTTGATCAGACAAATAATTATTCCAGAGAAATTATGGGAACCAGGCATAAAAGTCCTCTACTAGCCATTCAAATCCCCTGTGATTGCTAACATGTTTAATTAGTCATTTTGAGATTAAAAATTTTGTCATTTTGACATTTAAGTAATTTTGTCAAGATTGGATATAATTCAGAAATGTACTTGTATCTCGCACATTCTGCATAAAAGTTATGTCACTGAAAGGAACATAACCAGCATCACCATTAGGCTTCTTAAGTGAGGCACTGTGGGAAACACAAGAACAGAAAGGGATAAAAAAGGTCAAAAATAGTCCACTTACATAATTAAAAAATTAAAAGGAAGGAGAAATGTTCAAAGATATATTGTGCAGAGTAATTATCACATAAAACATCATTAAAGCTATAATCAATCACTAAATTCAATTTTAACATTTCTAATAACTTTTATCATTTGTGCTGAGTGTTCCCATGCTTTTGGGATGCCACTCAAATAACATGACCTGTAATTAACTGTTTCTAAAGATTTCCTAGCTATGCTCTTGCACAGACTTCCTCCCCCTGTAAAGCCACTCACAGAGCTGAAACATTGCAGTTCCACATCAGTTCCCTAATGAACTACACAAACAGTAAATATGTGAGTTATCTCCTCTTCAAGTCCTTTAATAGCCCCTGCTATAGCACTTCTCAGCATTTTGCAAGGTCATAGCTTTCCTTTTTGTGGCAGATAGTTTCAGTTTCACATTAAGAGCTCAAGATAGCAAAAGTAGTATATGATTGGGGAAAAAAAAAAAAGGTTCTACCTTTGAGATAATACATCTTTTACCATAGATTTTAATGGAGTTATTCCTTCTTTTTAAAGAAGTACTTAATAGGAACAAGATATATATGTGGAAAACACTCTTCCATTAGCTCAGTAAGGGAGGATATTCCATACCATTCATATAGTACAATGCATTATTCTGAAGAGACTTGGTGTCAGCAACAGGCAAGAAACACCTACAGCAACTGTAATTCTGGATTTAGCGTTGGGTCAGAAGACTAGGACGCATCTTCACCAGTTAACAAGATCTGCTTATGATGCATGGAATCACAGCCAGACCTCAAACTTGCTCCTGGATGTTTCCAGTTTGGGGTAAATCAATAATAATGACATCAGCTACTAAAGTGTGTCCAAGTGAGAACAGAAAAAGGTGGTGAAAGGTGGTGAAAGGTCTCAAGGACAAGACTTACGAGAAGTGTCTGAGGTCTCTTGGCTTGTTCAGCCTAGAGGAGAGAAGGCTGAGGGTGCCTTCATCACAGTCTACAATCTCCTCAAGGAGAGCATTGGAGGGAGGAGCTGATGTCTGCTCTCTGGTAACAAGCATCAGGATGCAAAGAAACTAAAGGAAGTTGTTTCAGGAAAAGTTCAGACTGAACATTAGGAAAAGATTCTTCACTGAAAGGGAGGATGGTCACTGGAACAGATTTGTCAGGGAAGTGGTCATGGCACCAACCTTGCCAAAATTCAAGGAGCGTGTCAATGAAGCTCTTAGTCATATGGTTTAGTGTTAGGTGGTCCTGCAAGGAGCAGGCAGGTGTACTCAGTGATCTGTTTGTGTCTTTTCCAACTTGAGATATTCTATGACTTTATGATTCTAATTAATAATTAATTTGGTTTAAGAAAAGGACTAATATTACCTTGCTACTTAATGTTAAGCCATTGTAATAGGGAAGGATTTCAATACTGCCTCTGATGACTTAGCACGAAAATTTTTTCATTGTGACCTACCCTCTAAATTCAGAAATCTTCATGTTTAGTTTCCTGCTCTGTCCTATGGAGAAAACAGTACTTTCAGAGTGATCCATTCAATCCTAAAACAACTGAAATTAATCTCCATCTGGAGGTGTGTTTCTCTCTAGAAGACACTCTAGTGGAGTCTCGATGACTGATATTAGAAAATTAATTTCATTCGACTAAACATAGCTAAAATAAATCCCACTTAAATGAAACTGGAAGCTAAGATAGTTTAGGGCAAGACAGGAAATGTAATCTGTTAAGTGGAAAATAGGCTGGCTGTTCACAGCAGGGAGAAAAAAAAACTTCAAGGGACATTGACATTAGATGAAGAATTTCAAAGCAAGAGTGTGTTTACTTTATCACTTCATATCAGTTCAGGATTCTGCAGTTAAAACAAATGTTTTGACTGACCCCACTCACTGTGCCTTGGTTCACACTGTGGAGCAGCATTTCTTTCTGATGGGGCTGAACTAGAAGACACAGTCTAGTTTCTAATGTACATTCAATGCCTCGGACCAGATTAGAGTTAGTCTAAAGTAAGTCCACTTAATGCATATAGTGTGGGTTTCCAGTCCTCAGTTTTAGTTATTCAGTTTTATAAAGCATCAGTTGTTTTACTTTATAAATATAGTCCTATAAAGATGCATTAATGCAAATTAGTGTCTCTTCAATGCAGCCTGAAGTGAGGGGGTCCTCACATGTTCACAAAGGTACCAAAAAAGTCCATGCTGCTCCCCTCTCTTTCTGTAGAGTAGACTTGCATTAATGTCAACAGTGACAAGACACAATTATGGTACGAAAGGAAAATCCATCAAAATGTTTACTTCAGCTGCTTCATACATTACTCACGCCTAATAAATAAGACATAGAAATGTTTCCATTTGCTCTTAGCTTTCTTTTTTCGTTAACATAAACATTTTTTCTATATGACAAGAAAGCTTTAAGTCATTATGAATGGGCTGTTTTTCTCAAAACAGATTTTTAAGGCCTGAAGTTGTCCCTTGAGAATGTTATGGTTAGGCAACCAATTTACTTCTCATACTGTTAAAAATGGCTAAATGTGGCAAATTTTTAAGGCCTGAAGTTGTCCCTTGAGAATGTTATGGTTAGGCAACCAATTTACTTCTCATACTGTTAAAAATGGCTAAATGTGGCAAATTTTTAAGGCCTGAAGTTGTCCCTTGAGAATGTTATGGTTAGGCAACCAATTTACTTCTCATACTGTTAAAAATGGCTAAATGTGGCAAATCTGTACTACAAACTTAATATTTAACACTAGTTTATAATATATTCCTCAAATATGAAGTTTTGGGAAATGTATTCATTATTCATATTTCTGAACACAATAGAAAGGATTAGTTTAAGTGAAACATACACACAATTTAAAGTAACTGTAAAAAACATGACAAATTTAGAAACGGGCTGTGTTTCACTACATATTTGCTCAAGTTCACGAGCATTGATTTTTTACATGTTAACATATGCCTCAGGCTGACTTTTATGGCACATACCCTGCCTGATCTCTCACTGACTCCTGATCCTTACTATCTTTCACATGTTTTTTCAAGCTGCAAGTTGTTAATAGCCCATAAGGAAGAAGTGAGTGTTACTGTTATGCAGCTGTTTTGAGTAAATGAAGGTTTGGGGTTTTTTTCACTGCCAGTGGTATGCAAGATGAAACTGTTTGGCTGCAATATGCATTTCCAAATTTTAACAGTGTTGTCACAGAAGTACTCTGGCTGTTCTATAGAATTTATTTATCACTCCATTTGTTTCTATATTCTGCCTTTCCCTCACATGTCTAATATTCTGTCAGAGGTAACTATACCCACAAGGGACTGGGCCTGGGGAATTTCTCCTGTCTCAGTGAAGCTGGTGCAGTTCTGTCTCCAGGCTGCAGTGAGGCTCCACACATATTCCCAATAGGTGCAAATACACACACAGATACGCAGACCACAAACTGTACATATAACCAGGCACACAGATTGATACAGGCAGAGGACAGTGCCTTTACCTGCATGCACAGAAACACAAGAGTCACATAAATATCAGTGTTAGACAACTTTGTTCTGCCTTACTTCTGCAGCTAAGCCAGATTGGAGTTCCTAGCTACAACATGAACACACATACACATATATGAATCTCTCACGTAGCTGATGTTGGACAAAGTCAGCCTAGTGGCTGACATCCACATCCTGATGTCCTGGAGTTGTCCCCTATAACGTCAGTGCCAGACCCATGATCCAGCCTTTGATGGTATTTTTATGGTACTCAAAACTCTTACCCTACTTCTCTGCTGTCCAGCTGGATAACAGCTAGTGTTCACACACACATGCACAGAGGAAAGAGAGTCCAGCATCACAAAACACAAAATTAGGATTTAATGAGAACACAGGACAAACTGCAGCTCAAGCACAAGAGCTGTGTTACACAAGTTTACAGAGCAGCAAGCTGTTTAAATATGACCAGACCTACTTAGCCTTTGTCCCTGTTATCCCATACCAGTTCTTCCCCAAACCACTTGGATTCCTCCTTTTCAAGACTTTTCTCCCTAAAGATCCTATAATATACTACACAGATCACCGAAATTCCCTTACATAAAATCCCCAAAATTATGACTGACTCATTGCAAGTTACTCTTTCCCTTGCATTCCACAGCAAATCCTATTCACCTGTAAGCTGGTAGTTTTAATGGTTCTTCAGGCAGAGCATTTCTTGTGTCATCTTGGTGGGTTTCACACCATTTCCTCTCCTTGACTGGTTGTAGGAGGAGCCAACTGAGCATTCTTAATTCTCTCTGATAATGTGATTCTGCACTTCTGATCCTTTTGGTGTGTTTGTGTTTAGTTTGCTTAGTATTTTGATTTCATTACTGAGGAGTCTGACTCATTGACAGAACATATATCACCAAAGCTACAAAAGCTTATGGTTTAAGAACAACTAAAGGACTTTATTTACCTTATTCCAAGGTTGAAAAAGACATTGTGAGAATGCCTTTTACATTTATTTTCATGAACACAGCCTGAAATAAATTACTGCCATATCTACTTAGTGCAGACAGGGATTCTGGCTTGAAAATCATTCTTCAAAATGAATCTGCAGAGCAAATTAACTACTTATTTTATGTAGATTTTATTTCATGGTGGGTTTTTAGAAATTGGTGTTATAAAAATGAGACTAAGTGCTATAAGGCTTTCAGTATTTGCTGCCTCCACCAAAAAATATTTAAATGATCATACTTAGAATAACATATAAAATTTATTGTTCACTAACCTAAACTCTTATCTCACTTGATATAGATTATATAGTAAGATTAAAAAAAAAAAAAAGTCAAGCTGGTGTAAACACTAATATTGTTGTTTCAATGCAATATAATGTCCACAGCATCCCAAAAATCCTTGGACTCATTAAAAGTAGTATTATTTGTTAGGAAAATATTACAGACATTGAGACAATATTAAAAAATGCAGTATTTTATTAATAGTATTTTTGAGATGATAAAACTACAAGGAAAGGAAAGGGAAAGGGAAAGGACCATTTGAGACATTAATGTCAGAGTCCAGTTTTGTATTTAAATTTTTGTTATAAATGCAGGTAACTTAAAGCTTACTTGTTCCAAAGAAGCCAGCCACCACTTTTTGTTCACAGCTATTTTATCTATAAAATAAAATATTACAAAAGGTCATTCTGCATGGTAAAAGCAGTTTAAGTGGCACATGCAGCTACACTTTTCAAAACCACGTGTTTGAATTTGCAGCTAATCAAGAATCAAAGAATAATCTCTGTACTTACTCTCTTCATATGTTTTTTTTAGGGGGTCCTTTTTCTTGTACATCTGTAGCAGTTTTCCTCACCAAGAATAAAATGCATGCACATAAAATACAGACAGCGGTACCTTTCCATTATACAATTCACTAATGCTGTTGAAGACATACTTGCAAAGCTGTAGAGAATTTTATTCCTCCCTATAAAACAGACACAGTACTACAGTTTAAAAATGAACATTCAAAACTCCATACACCATTTATGTAATCAGTCAACAGAAAGGGTGTTTTCATCACACTTTTTTCGATTTTTAACTACCAACTACAAAAATGGAAAAACTTCTGAGATGTAATTTGGGAAAATGTTAGTCAAACTATTCTCACTGCAACAAAAACACATGTACTCAGGTGCTCATGGTATTCAATCCTCTACCAAGGTGACTTGCCTCTTTTGTAGAAAACTGCAAAAATTACAGATAACATTAAAATGTGAATGCAGTCAGATTGTTTAGCAAAGAGTTATGCTTCAAGCACCAAGCAGATATACAGTTTCATCTAGGGTGTGCCAGTTGTTGTGTGTTAATGACAATGACAATGCACCAAGAGTTAGAGACCTGCACCAGGAAACTGGTGATACTGCAGACAGTTGTAAAAATGCTTACATTGGGGAATTCGGATGCAGTCCTTGACCAATTTTAAAGATGCCCTAGAATGGCATGTACAAGGCAGCTGTATGGTGGAAGTTGTAAGATGGCATTTTGGAGCAAGCTGTCTGTTCTACTATTATTGCACAGCACTCTGTTGGCAATTGCAATCATGAATTTGCACATGTTAATATTCCAATATACCAAGATACATTTAAGCTTTTTACAGCCAGCTAACAGCTGGTGCAGTTGAGAGGTGTGAGCCATTTCTCAGATATACGAAAACAGGATATAACATGCAAAAATTCACCCGGTATAGCCTTCTGCAAAGGCTCCCAGATGAATTCAGTAGTAGAATAAAAACTGAGTAAATTATGTACATGTGGGCTTCCAGCAAGCCAATTTCAGATGAAGTGAGTGATACCACCTGAAGATGGTCAGGCCAAGAAGCCTGAGTACGAGATTGCTTGTACTCAAAAATACTGTGAGAAACCATTATAACTTCCCCTGAGGCATAATTTCAAAGTGCTGTTGTTCCTGCTACCAGCCATGAGCAGGAGGTCATTTTACATATCATGTTGCCACTTTGGTGAGTGAAACACCCTTAAGCCTTCCCACAGAAACCATTCAAAATTCATGAAAGCACTAAATGTGGGATCAAACCAGTATTAACTGAAACCAGAAAAGCTTACATTCATTCATTTCAGTCTACCTATTTCCCTAGTAACTGTCATATACACCTTTTAATATATATGATTTTGAGATTTTTCTAATTTCCCTATATCTTTCTTTTCTTTTTTCATTTTGTTCTGCTTCTTTCAAGACATTTGCAACATGATAAATAAATCTGCAGAGACTAATAAATAAAAGGAACACATAAAATTTCCGACTTTGATTATAATTTTTTCTACAAATATCCAAGGGGAAAGAAATCACTTTGTGTTTTAGTTTTCATGTTAGTGTATTATTGTTAGAAATTTTCCTCAGAAATCACTAATAATACTGCAGCACACACCTATTATGTCTCATCATTTGAGCTACAGATTCATTCAAATAGTTCCCCCTTCTCATGCTCCTACACAATCAACAGCCCATCACAGCTTACACACTTCTTTAATCCTTCACAAACTGTGTAGCTAAAAAATCACAGTAGTAACCTACATCCAGTTCCTAATTTTGCATGGATAGGATTCAACAAAAGCAAACACAAACAACCCAAAAGACAGCGAATTCTGTAATATATTTCTCAAAAGAGATACTAGTATATGAGAATATGTGTGAGAATATGCCTTGCACCAGAGCCGTGAGTCCTATACACTTCTAAAGAAGTGAACAATCTCATCTTGTGTTGAGAGACACAGGAATAACAATTATAAGACTCTACTAATTACAGTTATTTTAACTGCAGTCTCATCACTGCCAAAAGTAATGTACAAAATAGCAGCTGCAAAATATCTTTCCTCTAGTAAATGTACCTTCCTTTTTGCATACTTTCTAGTAGACTGATTTCTTAACATTACATTATCTTAGTTGGTATTTAGATGGTATTTCACATTCTTGACAGATACAAGAAGACTTAAGTTAATTTATTAGAACACATTTCTGACTTGAATTTTATCCAATAATATTGTTATTCGTCTAAGATTCTTGGATCTAACAGTCATCTATAATTCATGACGTCCTCACTACTACACTGACTATAACTGCTGCAACAGTAAAAAGTAGCCATTGAATATAACACACACATAATTCAAAAATAAAATGGAAAAAAATGTCCAGGACACATAAAGAAGAAAAGGGCTCACGGAAAGAGAAAAACAGAATGTATCCCTCACTGTCATTTGTAGTAAATCTGCCATCAACTATAATAACTTAAACCTTTTTTTATTTTTTTTTTGTGTGGGTGGGACTGAGAAGTTAAACACATGCAACACACTAGAATACTCGCACTGCTACCTTGCAGTTATTATTTTTCCTGTATGATAGGCTCAAAATCTTCTTTATAAGAAAAAAAGAAGAATGTCAAGAATGCTCACCAGTTATAAAGCAAGATGAGCTTATCTCAAAACAGGGCAGAACTGAGGGGTCACCTTTGCTTTGGATATTTGGCTGCTCCAAAGAGCCATCAGTTTCTATAAACTGCTTTCCCTGAGATAATTAGTAGAGACCAATGTCTTTCTGGTGTGTCACCAGCCTGGTGTGTGGAGGGGAAAGTGTGTACGTGGCTTGGCACAACATGAAGTATAAAACTGGGCAAGTAATAAAACAATCTTTGAAAAAAAACCAAATTTTCACTGACTTCAACCCACATACTACTTTCCAGTGACTGGAGAGACCCAATATCAGGACACAGAGACTGGTAATAAAAATCACATCATATCGCGATTAAACTATATATTGCAATTTCTATATTATGCATGGCATTTATGTAAGGCTCTGCTTAAGAAAAGTTCCCTTAATGCAATGCCAAATATATCAGAATAGTAAATTTGTTATTAAACATTAAACCCTCTTTGTAGAACATCCAAAAGATCTAGACTGGAGGCAATTGCCTTTGATGGGCAACAGCTTACCCCTCACCTGAAAAAATTCGGATGAAGAAAAGGCAGGGAGTCTCAGCAAAAGATGGGAAGAAAAAACAAAGGTCCTGGAAAAGAAAACCAGGCTGGCAGCTCCTGATCAACAGGGCAAAATCATCAGTGAAGAGGAGAGGACATTAGTATCATGAACCTTCCCTTCTTCAGGGAACCGTGACATTCATCTGCTGACCTGACACCCAGCCACACAAAAGTTGTTGCTTACCTGGAGCCAAAGCCCAGCACACCATGGAGAGACTGCCACAGCAGATCCAGCCCACAGACTTCCACCCTTTTCTTCGATGTAGGCAGCAGCACTACTGCAAAACATGAGACAGGAGAAAGCAAGTTGGACAACAAGAGTGACAAGGACTAAATGCAAGAGGAGCAGAACCAAGTCTGCTTTCTGCTCTGTCTTGTCAGTGCAGGGCAAAGATGCAGGCAGGGGCATGCATTTCACCTGATCAGCACATGCCTTAATAGCTTATATCAGACAGGCTTTTGCCCCCATGACCACAGGGTGCTGCTTAAAGACAATTCAACAACTTCTTGGGAGGAATGGGATCTCCTTAACAAGAAGAGGCAGGGACATTGTCCATGGGCTGGTTAACAAGAGCAGGCTCAAGCCCAGTTTAATGAGGAGTGCTCTCTGAAGACTGGAGGTAAGTGGGGCCAGAGAGGACAAGATGAGAGCATGCATGGGTCTGAGCTACAGAGTAGGCTCCCACACTCCTTCCAGGGACAGGGGTAAGACAGCATGTCATCTCAAGTACCTGTGCACTGACCCCTGCCAAATGGAGAACCAGCCAGAAGTGGAGCAGTCACATCATTACAATGCCATTTGAATTACAGGAACTCATTGGGAAAGGCCGTGTGGTGTGGGTCCTGCAGCGACCAGGTGCAGGCCCTCAGGAAAGGCAGAGAGGGCAGAAGAGGATGAGGGTTGTGCACTCTATAGGAGAGCAGTTTGAGTGCACAGTGTGTGATGTGTAGAGTGCCTTTGTGCCAAAATAAGAAAACCCACCAGTGACAGAGACCTTGTAGTATGTTTGCTACAGAGCAGTGAATCAGGCGGTAGAAGTGGATTAAACCCTCTCCAGATACCTCCAGCAGTCCTCAGGCCGCCAGGACTTGCTTTTCATAGCAACTTCATGATACATGCTGAGAAAGCAACAGAGCAGCACAGACCCCAGTGACTGTAAGGCTGTATGCAGAGTTTCAATGCTAGAGGAGTGTGAGGCAGACAAGCAGCAGAAAGAAGACCCAGGACTTCAGAAGACCAAACACCTTCTTGCTTAGGGAACAAGGGATCTCATGGATTTCTGTATTGGACAACTAAAGATCTCAGGAGTGTTAGGAGATTTTTTGAGACAGCCTTTTCACGTGGAAAGCCTTTCTCAGTAAGTGAGAAAAAGGATTGGGCATAATGAGAAAGCAGCCTGGATACACATTAAGATGGTGAGGCAGTTCCTCAGAAGTATATGAGAAATAGAATAGGAGGCAGACTCGCAAAGGGAACATAGAAGTATCAGCTGGGTGATCTGCACTTAGGTACAGCTAGGAACACAGAGGATCTGCTGGAGAAGAGCATACTGACAGAAAAAGCCAACATGGATTCACCAAGGGTAAATTGTGCCTGACCAATCTGACTGCATGAGCTTGCCGAGTGGACGAGGGGCAAACCATGAACGTTATCTGCCTTGATTTTGGCAAGGCTTTTGATACCTTCTCACAAAACATCCTTGTGAACAACCAGGACTGGACAGATGAACCACAAGATGGGTTGAAAATGGTCGAAGCTACTGAGCTCAAAAGATGGTGATGAATGTCTCAAACTGGCAGACTCTGGGCATGGAACTACCAGGGAACAGATACTGGTACTCTACTGCTTAATCTCTCCCCCTACCCTGGGAAGTTCCAGAGAGGATACACTCAGGCTCTTCTTGCAACTACACATGGAAAGCACAAAAGACAACAATCCTAGCTGTACCAAGGGTAGGACTGTGCTTCTCATCATTTTTCCAGAAGAGAGCACCCTGTTATTTGACAATTTTCTAGAAATCACCATCATATGAGAAAAGTTGCAAAACCAACACATTAAGGTATTTCATTTTCTAAAGCAGAGAATCAAAAAACCGACTCCCTTAATTTGAAAAAAATGGACAGGAAATAGTCAAGAAAGAACATACACCATTAGCCACCTTTAGTTGCCATTTCTAAAGGGGGTTTTTTGTGCTTTATTTAGCTATGAGCTGACAAGAGGGATTCTATGTTTCTTAGATCTGAAGTCTGATTCATCAGAAAGTGTACATTCCTCTGGAACTGCCTCTAACTTGAAGAATATTTGCTGGACTTCTACTTAATTTGAATATATGCAGCCACATTTCCTACACTCCAGAGTACCCTTGATCAATGCAATCAGTAAGACTCATGAATCCCCTGCTAATATTAGGGCACCTGACATAATACTAGTGATATACAGAAACATTTTTGAAATGCTACATGTCTGGGTAACAGGCCTCTATTATCAGTTAGCTTGCTAGGGCACTTATGGGGCAGAAATATTCCGTCTGGAAAAACTGGTGAGAAAAAGAGACATTAATCACCTCTGAGTTTATGAGTCCCAGTATATACATTTTTCATGTCATAAAACTCTAGAAGAAGTTATACAAACACATCAGTGCTATGAAATCCAGCTAATTACTAGTTTCATAGTGAGATTAGATATAATGGGACGCAAATTATTTATAGGGGGTGACTGAATGATGGAAATAGCTGCTCAGGACTCTCCAACTCAATAAAAAGATATCTCTTTGGGAAATTAATCCTGCTGAAGAGAAAGCTGCCTAGAAGTCAGGAACTAGATTCCCATGTACTTAACTTCACATAGGAACAGAGAGCTTTGTCAGGACCAGCCTGTCCCTCTGACAACATCAGGGAGCAGCATGGCATGAACACTGAGAAACAATCAGGCTGTACAATATCTCTCATGAGCAGGGAAAAAATCAATATGTTCCCATCAAAACATTTCCTCAGAATCAGGGAGTGTTTTTCTTATGGAAGGTTTTCAGTGGTTCTTCCTACAGTTCCAGGCTGTTAAATTTGTCAACTGTCCTCTCAGTGTTTTCACAAAAACAAACTTCAAAAGGCCTTTATTGTAGTTTTTCTTTTCTCTCCTTATGTTTTTACCTTTCCTTCCAAGATCTTGGAGTTGAACACCGCTCTGTATAAAATGATTCATAAATATTAATAAGAGGAAATGCATGAGGAAGGAGAGCACAGTTAATGGCTGCTTAGAGAAGGATCTATTTTGTGGGAAATTATTTTATTACATTATTATTGTAAGTTGTTAAAATTGTAATTAATTTTCATAAGTATTGTAGCAATAGTAAATTAATGTCAAAATGTGTTGTCTTTGCAGTTTTTTAGTACAGAATAAAAATGTTATACTGGGAATAATAGTCTCCTCAATATCAAAATGTGGTTTTTGCTGAGAGAACCAAGATTTTTGCATAGACACTCATGAAGACACAATAGTGTCCAATAGTTAGGAAGTACAATAGTTAGGAAAATACTGAAAGTCTATTTGTCTTCTTGCTGATGGAAAAAAATGCACATAACTAATAATATAACAACTTTCCCAGTTTGATGCATAACAGCAGACTACAGTGTTATGTGGTTAGGTCCAAAGAGTGTTTATTACACCACTTTGACATGGGCAAGTACTCCAGTTACATGTCCATAGTCCTTCCACTGCCTATGACCATCTTCCAAATACAAGAATACTATTATTAAAATATTTATATTTGTATATATCTAAATAATTAAGACCCTTGGGATCTTGTTCAATGTGTTACATAAGTAAGCTCCAGACACTGATGGATGACTTGAACACTCAAGGTGATATGGTCAATATGTTCCTTTATCTCAATTTCCAAATACAGAAATAGAGACAAATTAAGAGATTGGCCAAAGTATCATGATAATGACTCAGGAGACAAATATTCTTGTCTTAGGTACAAACTAGTACCCCCAGCTGCAGGGACCACCACGCAGTTCCATTATAAAATCTATTAAATAGTGGATTTTTACCCCCTTCTACACCTTGAATAAAAAGAAAATCTTTACCAGTATTCTGGAAAAGAAAAACAGTATCAGAAAGGTTGAAAGAGCCAAGCAGCAGAAAAAAGACAATATCCTTTTTTTCACTTAATTTATTAAAAGTGCTATTTTGGAAACCTTCAGTAGAAAAGGAAAATAACTAAGCCACAAGAAACTTTTTTTTTTTACTCATTAAACCACTGTTCTCACTCAAATTCTGATTCATCACACCAGGTCATAGCTACAACTAGAAAGCACACACTCTCCTCATCCTCAGGAATTACTGCAACCCTGTAGAGGAGACGTCCTTTTTATTACTGTACATAGGCAATGATGCTCATTTACTCTGCCACACACAACAACCCTGTTCGCACTAGGAAATTAATCTGCAGAGAATACATGCTGTGGTGCACAGCTAGAGAAGAAAGAGCATGGCACATCAGACAGCTAGTCATCCTGAAAGAGGTCTGTTTCTAAAGCTTGTCTCAGTAGTGAATAAAGATGAACTTAGGAAACTATTCTATTTATAGGAGGCATAACATTCATTTCTGGACCAGAAAGTAAGAAGTATTTTTGGTAGCAATATCCACCCAAAATTTACAATGTCACTGTTTGCTGACAGAAAATAATGAAAGAAAGGGAAGGGAGAAGAGGATACAATATTAGGATACACTTAAAGCTTTAAAGTTTGGCAGAAAGCAGAAAAAACAAAATGTGGAGGCAAAGAGAACGAATGAAATGCGTGAATGATTTTAAAGAAAAAAGGACAACTGGCAGCTTGTTATGCTACTGTAAACAGACAGCACTCAAGCATTCAGGCTGAAAATCCAGTTGCTCTGCCACAGCACATGCTATCTATGCTCACAGTTTGCATTTCCACGGAGACCAGAATCAAATTTTTTCTTTCCTAAAACACATTTTCAAAGCTTAAATGTAATTCCTATGTCTTAGACAATTTTCCAAAGAGGGGATACTAAGGGAAAAGCTCATGCTTTTCATAGTTGTTTTGTTTGCTTGTTTGTTTTTTCAATTTAATAACTGAAAATTATCTTCCAGCAGTTTCAGCATTGCAAAGTCATCTTATAAAATCCTTCTTCATCTGTTAAAATTTGATAAGTGGTGAGAGTACAAATACAGTCAGTTCAAATCAGGTTATCTAAAATCGGTTTATTCAAGTTCACAAACTGCTAATCTGACCTTAGAATAAGATGACAGAAGAGGGATGACCTTAGGAGAGGACATTTTTTAATGGTTACTCGTGAGTACAGAAGCACTATCATACTTTAAAAGATAACAGCTTGGACTTAGCATGCAACGACTATTTACATTTTGCATACAGTCCCTCCTATTACTCTGAGAAGAAACTGGAATTAAGCAGACAAATCTGGGAATAATTAGTCCTCAATGCAATTTCACTTATGTTGGAGGCTGCAAAGACTTTTGTTACTAGCACCATGACCATTTTGTTACTCTCCATGACTTTTATGACCCAAAATATATCAAGGATTTTTAACAACATTTAGCTGAATTCAAATTGCCTTCCAAAGCTACTCACTCCAACTCTGCGTCAAACTCCCTCTGTTCCCAAGCAGTGCTGTTGTTGGTTGTCACGATGTACATTGGGAGAGAAAACCTCTTGAGACAGAAGTGTCATTTATCCATTTTATTCCCACAGGATATAATAGAAAACAAGCACACTACCAATGACATTTTATGATGGCAGTTCCAGTTCTAGCACTATCTGGGATACTTAATGCCTATCCACCTAATGGATGCAGCAGGTCAGGGAATAAACAGAAACGTGGGAAAAAAAATCCTATTTGTCATGGGCATTTTTGTGTGTTTGAGCTAACCTAAACAAAAAGTAGAGACAGCAACCCATGTTCACTATTCTGAATATAAGAACTGTTAATGTGATTTTCTTAGAATTTGGGATTTGAGAAAAATACAGTTATAGAAACAATGATTTTATGGAGATTATTTTTTTCATCTATTGAATGTAGTGGGAACCATTGAAACTTGCAGGTTACTTAGGCCATCTTAATCTACAAGAATTTGAGGGAGTGAGCTCTTGGTTCTAATATTATTCAGCCAAGTCTCACTCGAACTGAATTCTTTGTCCAGAAGCTGCCCAGTAGAATTGTTAACTAAGTTGGATGCATTCTATTTATTTATTCTTGACAATACACCAGAAGAAATAAAAATTAATGTAAAAAATGAACAAATGAACCAACCAAGCAACCAACCAAGCAACCAACCAACCAACTAAACTTTACAGAAGATATCACCGCAAGCAGACAAATTCCCACCATAATTTTAGGTTTAATTTTAGAACTACTCTGAACCAGTGAAATTTTGGAGCTCTACATGCCATCTTTGAGTTCCATTATTACTACAATTTTGTATTTCAGTGTCTCTGTAGTCACTTTTCACTCAAATGTAGCAACATGAGACAGAAAAATAGTAACTAAAAATGCAGTTTTACTCCATGAACACAATACATTGATACTGCAACAAGGCAATGTCTTCCAGCATTTTCCTTTGTCAAATAATGACCTTGCAATGCAACTTCCATAAAGAATGAGGCATTAAGAAAAGGAGTCCCTGCATGTCAGAGTGCATTTTCAGTATATCAGCATTTTCCTATCTGATTCAAAAGTAAAACACTCTGAAAATCAGCACACTGAAATCAGTTTTCTAGAACCGAAATATATCTGTAGCCTTTCCACAGAAGAATATTCTGCGGTACTAAGAACAACTAATAACTTCTGATACTTTTAAAGAAATTTAAAACCTTTGTAATCAGAGAGCAAATAGAGCCATTTTTTTGCATCTTTTTTACTTAAAAGAATATGTTAATATGGAGCCCTACCTGAAAAATTTTTATACATATGGCCGAATTGAAATCAAGGTATCTGGGACTGGCTCAGCTAATAATGGCAAACACTGCAACAGCCACTATCAAAGCAGCAGAAAAGAAGCCAAAAAGGCGGAGTCCTCAGAAACGTGACCAGTTTCTCCATAATTTTATGCCTCTAATTACCAACTGTTTTGACACACCAGTTCTGCATGTAGAGACTGGTGTGACAAGTAATGGTTTTAAACTCACTTTTAGTGGTGAGTTAGCACTGGAGCACACTTGTCCTGCTGAAAGTCTGCAGAAGCTTACCTGTTGTTAATTTGAAAGGCAAGTGGCCTTTCAGTTACTGAACAGTAAGAGAAATCCAGAGTGGCAGCGCAATACTTTAGCTGAGTGATAGAACACAATGTTGATAGTTCAGCTTGTTTCTAATTTTCAGTTAAACTTTATGAAAAGCTTTGTTCATTGTCTTTTGCACCATCATTTTCGCTGGAAACAATATGTTCCTTTCCAAGGTTCATACCCAGGAATTCATTTAAGAATTTTCTTACCCGCAACTGTAACATGTCCAATTTCTTATTTGAAACCAGATAGTTATCTCAATTCTTACCAATTGCCTTGGAAAATCCTGTTCAAGCTTAGTTTAACATAAAGCAGAGTATGCATCCAAGTACACTAGTGTTCTTCTTGCTTCTGTCAGGAAAATGCATCACAATATTTAATTCATTTTATCCTGATAAAACAAAAAACAGACAACTTATGTCCATCTCTTCAGCTTCACATCATGACCTAGTCAGTTCAAGGAGGTAGAAAAAACTCTGAAAATTAACCAGATTTGTGTGCATTCCTTGAAGATGGGCCTTTAAAACCAGAACACAGCAGGATCAGGTGACTTGGTAACACAAAGGATAACGAGGTTTGTATGTAGAGTATCTAGAAGTACAGGAAGGAAAAGTAGGATCCTATCAAAATAATGAAAATATGACTAAATTGGTTTAGATTCAAATAAACAGAGACATATTTCCAATTCTGCAAAGCTAACCGTTAAGCATGTGCTGAACATGAAGAAGGTGATACCTAAATAATATAAAATAATACATAATGTTATTGTATTTTATTCTTTATTATTATATCTTATATTTTGCTGTTAATTTTTTTTTTAAAATAATTATTGTGCTAATATGAGGACATTAATTCATGTATACTGGTAAACATATGAAAATAAGTCCTGTAAAATTTTTGTTTCCATTTGAAGGCTGCAAGCAAATTCTATAGCCTCAAAATCCTGTTGAACAGGAACACTCAATTAATGGGGGGGACAGCTGGGAATTAGGTACACTCAAGCTCTGTAAAGTCCTCAGAAATAAAATTTTATATTAAGAATTAATAGAATTTCTTCTTTCAAGCTCTCACCCCTCCACTCTGTTATGTAGAACGCATGAAGTAGTCCAAGAAAACTTAGATGGTGATTGAAAACAGAATGGCAAATATGTATCTAGAAATTGAAGAAAATTATTCCAGATTTTAAGCTGTTAATACCTCAGGTTCTTTACAGGATGGGACTTGTGAGAAATGTTCCTTTAGTATGAAGCTTTACTTACCTCAAATAACTGCATCATGATCATTTTGAAAATGGGGACGGGGGGAAAGCAATGCAAGAATGTGATTTAAAAATGCATTACTTTCAACAAAGGACAGTGAATATATTGAGGAACTAAACTTTTTGATTTTGAGGGATGTTGTGGGGAGACACTACTGAGAAACTCTGAAAATAAATTTTCAAAAGATGGATATATGAATGTAAAATTGGAATTTAGGCTTTTTACTTCAAATGGGCCAGATATTCAGGGAGTTAGTCAAGTTTAAATTCAGAAAATTAAAGTCTCTTATCTGGACACACAGGCTGCAGCACAGGGCACAAAAGTAGGAGTGACATGGGCTCAACTACTCAACAGTCAAAGTACTGAATAGCTGCTCAGTGTCAGCCATGTGGTGCATGAAGATTTTCTTTTCCATCATCAACTTATATTACAGAAATATAAATACCATGTCCCTTCATCAGCATTGCTCACAACAGTTTTATACTTCTGATATCAACACACCTAGCTGTTTTTCTTCTCTCAAATCACCTTGTTAGTTCCCTTAAACTATGAGATAAAACATACAATAATACATCTGCACTTCACTTAGACCACAGGATTATTCATAGCCACCACAGAGTGAGTCTAATGGCACAGATCTAAGCTCTGCTTGTCAGCAGCTTCTGCACAGCATCCCAGCTGCTGTTCTCATCTCCTGTGTGTGAGCCTATTTACCCATTCAAGTCAATATAACATAACATAAAGCTTTGAATATGTATAAATATGTATAAACAACCAGTGTGCAAGGTTCTGGTTTGCTTTCTAAATACTTCCCAAACTGGTATCTACAGAACTCCTCTCCAGACTCTTTCAGTTTGTCAAATGTCTTAAAGACATTAGCATAACATTATAGTAAAAGATGCATTTGTAAAATAGTCCTCTAAGGTCACTGACTTGGACATATAGTTCACATTCTGAGATCACTACATCAAAGAAACCTTTGAACTGATTCTTTATATGTTCCAGTAGGTGGGGGGAAAAAAAAAAAGGCGCATTATTATGACCTGGCCATTGATCTCATAATAATTTTGCATTCAAGTGTGCCTTTTTTTTTCAAATAAATCAGTTTACTAGGTGCCAGGTTCCAAATTCAAATAAACAAATTACAGATCCAGACCACCTGGTACATTTATAACTCATTCATTTCCCGATGCACAAGTCTACTGATTCAGTCACTCAAGGTCTTCCTCTGTGCTAACAGAATTGTGCCAGTTATATCTGTTTACGCAATACAGATATTGCCCATCTCAACAAGCTCTTGTAGAATAATTAAATTCTCATTCTTTCTTTTCCCTCAAACACCAGGAAACATAATAAAACAGGATAAATAGCCCATACAGCTTCACATACTACCTTTTCATCCAGACTTTGAACTCCAAATTTGCTTTGAATCTCTTTTGATAATATTTTATTGTAACATTTGATCATATTTCATTGTAACATTTTGGATTTAATTTACCAATGGACGAACAAGCTGTTAGCAATTTGACCTATTTTGTCACTGATTAATTATTATCTTTCCAATATCCTCAAAATTTTATACAAGAAGATAGAACAACTTGAACTCCAGTCTGAGTCCAGGCCCTTAGAACACTACAGTTTTCAGTCTTTTAATATATATGACATATTTTTTTATATTAATTTTACAAATATGGAATAAATACCACATTTTTCCAATGCCCATAGGATGTACCTTCACTTCAGTAATAATTTCTTACTGGGCTACATGAACACTATTCACACTCAAGTGTTCCAAATCCTAGCTCTTGTCTCTAGTTCACCTTATGGCCATTTTCCTTTGCACTGGTATCTGTTGGTTGTAAACACAAAGTATTCAACCCTACTTAGTTCTTGTTCACATTTGAAATGGATTAATGTTTCTGCGGGACTTATATTCTTCTGCTTAAAATATTTACTTAATTTTTTATTGGTAATATATTCTGTTGAGAAATAATTCAGAGACAAGCAATCTGATGGGTCTGCTCTGCTGCCTGGATTTTACTGATCATTTTGAACCTCTGCTCAACAGAATCTTCTAGATACAAGCTGCCTTTATAGATAAGATGCTCAGTTATCAAGACTTTTTAAATTATAAAAGCCAAAAAAAATTACTGTTAGTGATGATAGGCTTTCACAGAAGACAAAAATGCAAATGTTTCTGTATTTCATTGCACAGGAGGAAATAATTTGGGTAAGACTGCTGCTGCTGTGAAGAAAATTAGTTAGAAAATAGCCTGCATGTACACCATGCACCAGCACAGGACAGACTATACTGAATCTGGAGAACTGCATTGACTCACAATTGGTGCAGAAGTCAGGCAGTGGGTCACACAAGTTGTTTCCATGGAGAACAAGTACAAATTTTATACTACATTTATCCATATACATCTTCGAGATTATTTCATTGACTAATTAAAACAAAAATTGTGTCTGATACCTTTATCTAGAAATTGGATTTACTTGCTGTTTGAAATCTAACTTTATGATCCTCCAGGGAGAAATAGGATACTAATGCATTAAAGAAGGCTCTAAGTACTAGTCAGAGTGTGTGCACGTAGGAATGTCACCAAGATTTTGAACTATTATGAAGAAATTGCCAAATTCTGTCACATAAAAGATAGTTCCCGAGATCAAAAGTCTCCTCATAGATGTAGCATGATTAAATAGCCCCCATACTGCTTTTCTGCCACAAAGTAAACTGGAAAAATATACTATATTTGGAGGAGGAAAATACAGTTTCTCCTGAAAGAACTTTTTTGCAAAGTACCTCTTTAGACATTCAGGGCATACCTAACAGTATTCTGATGGAGACTGATTTATAAGTGGAGTGCAGAAAAGTAACCAAAATGATCAAAATGTACAGTAAATACTTCTCAGATTTGTCACAAATCTATTAAAATCATAATACTCTGAGGCAGAATGTATGACATAATTTTGTAAATATTATTTAAGAAATCAGTGATAACATTTAGTAGACATATATTACTATTTCTCTATCTTAGTCCAGTCTCAAGTGCCACAACATGAAATTTAGACAGCTTTGCTAAAGAGGCTGTTGTAAACACACACAGACTGAGAATGTAGTTTCCCTGGCAACCAAAAGGTCTGAGAAGAACTCATTCCTTCAGGTTACAATTCAGTTTATGAGCTTCCACATCTGCTTGCATAGGAGTGAGACACCTGGGATTACATTTCTAGAATGATGAGTGAGAAATTAGAGAATAGACATTACATGGCTAATTTTGTGCAGTGATGAAAATGAGTCCTCTGATGTTCATTGTCATGGACCACCCAGAATATCTGAGGATAGCAGTATTGCCCTGATTAAGCATCCAGCCCTTTCCCTACTTTATAGGAGCCAAGACCTGTAAGAAAACCAAAGAGAATGCTCTCCTGCTTTATACTAACATGGGTTAATGGACTATTTCATTAAGCAAAATGTAAGCACTCTTTTCTGTTAAGACAGAGTAGAAGCCAGAAGAAGGAAGAAATATTGCACATTAGATGGTGAACAACACGGAGTAGGAACTCCTGTTTGCTATTTCCAAGAACAACAGGTGAAAAAAAAAAAATCCTGTAAAATTTTAACTGTTAACATGAACGAAGTTACATGAACTTAGATGGAGAGAATTACTATGGCAGGATAATTTTATTTCCTAATGTCTTCTTTGCAAATACTCAGTGTTTGCTCTATGCAAACAACTTTGTATGGATGTTGTCACACCAACAGCATTATTTCATTCAGCCTGACATCTACAGGCAAACTACATCAGCTAGGCTATGACTAGTAATTCTGATGAGTAAATGAATTTTCAAGACATAGTCAACACAATTTACTTGACTCAGATGGTCCTACATTGAATCAACTGAAATTATTTGCTTTGTTATCATTTTATGATAACTTATATTAAGTTTACTATTCTTGGTGAATTTGTGGACAAAAGAATTTTTAAAGGCGTTGTGGGGGGTTTTTCACTTCCAAGATCACTTAATATTCTTTGATGAGGCAAAGTGGATGGAAAAATTACTCCGTTCCCTGCTAAATGTGTTCCACTTCTATCTGAATGCCTTTTTGTTGTAGATTTCTAATGTTCAAAATGTGCAGTAAGGTATTGTATACATAAGCAGAATTATCCAAAAAAACTGTCTTGTTGTCATGGGTTTCTCTGAGTAGGTTTTTTTTGATAAGAGGAAGAGTAGCTTCTGTTGGAAGCTGCTGGCAATTTTCCTCCATCCTATAGAGCAAAGCCAATGGATTAACAACATAACAATGCAGACATCAAGGTCAGTGCAGGAGGGAGAAGCAGGGAGAGGGACCCCACGGATCAGGGAAAGGACTTAAAGCTATATTTCCCTGATTACTGTGGTGATGACCGTGGTGATTATGAGCTTTGAAGACCATCAGGGTGGAAAGACACCCCTGTCGGAGCAGGGGGATTCATGAAAGAAGCTGCTACCTCATGGGAGGCTCCCAAGATGAAGCAGAGGTCCTGCAAAGATTTGCAGCTGAGACCCATGGAGGGAAAAGCCCACGTTAAGCAGGTACAGCCAGCTTTTCATAAGAGACTGCATCCCATGGAATGACTCACGAGAGAGCAGAGGATCTCTCTCATGGGAGGGACGCCACAGAACGCAGGGGAAGGACTCAGAGTTATGATTTCCCCCTGTAACTGTGGCGGTGACTGTGGTGAAGCAAGCTGTCCTCTTTGCAGCCCACAGGAAAGCCCCCTGAGACAGAACATTTGGAAGAACTGCTGCTGAAGTTTTGGACTCATGTCTGCAAATGTCTGACCCAAAACAACTGACTGCAAAGCTTCCATTCCCTGTCTGCCACATCGTTGGGGGAAGGAGGACATGGACAGACCGAGGGGTGGTGGTGGAAAGGTGTTTCTAACCTGTTTTTATTACTTATTTTTAGTTTTCAGTTTGTTAGTAATAAATTTAAGCATTATTCTGCTTTGCCCATGGTATTAATCAAAGGTCGTCTTTTGGTTATCTGTAGCCGTAAATTCCTAGCTGTTTTTTTTCTTCCCTCTGGAAGGTGAAAAAGGGGGATTGAAGAAAGTCCTTGAAACAGTTTTGCTGGACACCAGGCATTTATCCAGGCTCAAACCACCACACTTGTGAAGACTAATATCCCTAAAAATCAACTTGCTTTCTAATTTCTTTCATTTCTTTTAATCCAATGGCATTTCTCTAAGAGTGTTTGAAAACTGAGGTTAAAGAATATTCATATAGAATAGAGAATATAGAGAATACTCACCTATAGAATTTCAGTAGCAAGTTTTTTAACATAGACAGCCTTCTATGCACTCTACCAAAAAAAAAGAAAAAAAAAAAAAAGAAACCTCAAAAAAGCCCCTCATAGTTTTAGAGTCTGATTTAAGGTTGCTTTGAATTTCCTGTACCTTCTCAGGATTTGAACATCCAGAACCTGCTTCACAATGCAGTGTAACTCATAAAAACATGTGAGGGATAACAGGAAAAAGAGATAAATTCAAATTTTCTAGGCAAGCCTGGCCCAAAAAATCTGTGATCTCCATAATGAGCCCTCTTATCTGCTTGTCACTTACATACTACCTTATAAGATATCAAAACATAAGTTCAACCAATAGCAAAAATTTAACAGCCCTATTCCTTCTTTCCCATCTTTGTACATTCCAGTTCTGAACTATATTGTCCAAAGATGTAGGCAAACTTAAAAGGAAGGCAAAAAAAATTATTCTGAGTAGGAATCCCCTTAAGGAACAGGAAGTCTGTTATGTTAACATATTAAGAAATTTAAAAGGAAGTAAAGTTCACTGTCCTCATTTCAGCTGGGATAAAGTTAATTTTCTTCCTAGTAAGTGGTACAGTGCAGTGGTACAGTGCAGTGGTTTTACATTTATTATGAACATAATGTTGATAACACACTGATGTTTTCACTGCTGCTGAGCAGTACTTACCCGAGGACTTTTAAGTGTCTCATGCTCTGCCAACAAAGAGGTGCACAAGAAGCTGGGAGAGAGCATGGCCAGGACAGCTGACCTAAACTGGCCAAAGGGATATTCTGTACCATAGAATGTCATGCCCAGCATATAAACTCAGAGGTTGGCCAGGAGGGGTCTATCACTGCTCAGGGACGGGCTGGGCATTGGTCAGTATGTGGTGGGCAATGATATTGTGCATCACTTGTCTTTCCTGGGTGTTATTGCTTTTTGGGTTTGCTATACCTTTTTTCATTACATTATTACTGTTATTGTCATATATAATAATATATTATGCATTATTGGTGGCAGATAGAGTGATATGCACAGTACTTAGTTGCTGACTGGGGTTAAATCATGACAGTTTGTTTGAGCTGATTATGGATGCTTTCAAATACTGCATCTTAATCAGGATATGTGCCTTAAGAGACACTCTTGTAAGACAAAAATGTTTTTTAAAAGACCACTTTTCAATGCACAAGAGGAAAGCATTCCAGGCCCCTCTAACTTTGGAAGTAACTCATACACAAGTATGGTTGGTAAAAAAGCAGAAGTATTATCCTGCTCCAAACTACATTTATCAGATACAGAGTTGCTTGATTGGCACTCACAAACCACCCTTATCAAAAGGTTTGTTTCACTCTACAGTACCTTTTATTCTCCCCTTCAAATAGTTCTCCTGTATATCGCTTCCATCCCTTACCAAATACAGAGCCCTGTTTCCCGCTCTCCCAGTGGTCCTTGTTCAGTTGATTTTCTAGCATGATCTGGTTTTTAGGATATGGATACTCTGTTAATTTCTGTGGTGTTATTTATTCTGCTAAGATAATGGGCCCCATTTTGTTGTCTACAGTATCCTGACATTTTCATGTCACTGTCTTGTTAGTGATGACCACAGGTCAGGGTGGGCCATCTGCAGAAACGTGTGCCTTTGTAATCCTCAGCTACCTGAAAATCCTCACGTTGTTACCTTGTTAGTGGTGCCACAGGTCAGGGTTAGACATCTGCGTGCAAACCCAAATCCATAACTCAAGCAAGTTCCCAATTTTAGAAATACATAAAGGCAAGCTTTGTATGTGTACCTTGAAAAATTGGGTCTTAAAGGTCACCAATGGATGAGATGTTAGTGAGAAATGTTTACTTATTGATGAGTATTCTGAACATCATTAATAGCCTTATGCAGGGGATATCAACAGATTTAACACCTCACTGTAGTCATTCCTATGACTGTTTGTTTTCCAGAAGATTTGTCTTGGTCTTGCAGAAAACTGTTCTCCAGTCTTCTGCTTGAACACAACTTCCCTTAGTTATAAAAAGTGAAAAGATCCATCTAATGCAAAGATCCATTCACTACAGGTTGAATATGGAGCTTGCCAAAGAAACTATTATTTTGTAGAGTTTGGATCTACATTTATTTAGTGGTGATTTCTAATGTTTTAGTTGCTGTAAACTACCTGCTTTAAATGTTCTTCAACACATTTCATTGAACTGCTGATAATCATTTTTATTACAAGTCTTCTCATTATTTAGAAAGCAGAGTTTAAATACAGCTTTGATTTTCATAGCTGCTTTTTAATCACCAGTCATTTTAATCATCTATCCTCACTCTCCACCAATATGTGGACACAAATCTCTTAACTGAAGTTAGAATTAGCACCTTCAAAAAACTTGATAACAAACAAACAAAATACAGTCATTGGACATCTGTTTAGATTTCTGAAAGACTCATACTCACCTAGAATCAAAATAAAACCTATTTGACAAATCCACCTCAGCACCTGCTTAGATCTCTTTTTGTCCTGTTAATTTTCATTACCATTTGTGTAAATTTTATAAGAACTCCATAGAGCATAAAGATGTTATCACTTCAATGTCCTAGTAATAAGGTAATTTAGCCAAAACTGTGAGAAATAGCTACTTCCACCCATTTTGTTCATTCTTTCCATACTGAAAATTAATGTATAACATGTTAACTTACACATTACAAAGCGTTCCTTTTCATGTCTCGGTTAAATTTGTTCCATTTGGTTAGTAGTAGGAAGTTGTCATAACCTACAGGTCTGACCAATAGAAATAGACCATAAATAATTTCCAGTAAGCGTTTCCATTACCTTATTTACTTATTTATCTTATTTTATTTTATTGTTTTAACTGTGATTGATAGACGGTATCAGTCAACTGTTGTTGTCACTCTGTGCAAGAAGAAGAATTACCTGGTTACAGACACCTGTCAAGACCTATGCAAGTTGTTGTAACAGTTAATATTGCTGCAGGGACTGTTTTTATGTGAACAGATGAATTTCTTTTTCTGAAGTGTATCTTCTGCTCCTTCAATATACATTTTGCTTAAGTTTCAAGGTCTGAGACATTGGATAATGTTAGGTCCTTGTGGCACACAGATAATACAGAAATGCAATAAATAATGTTTCTCCATTGTTTCTGCTTGTCAAAACTTCCTACCAAAAAATTCTCTGTCAGTTTTCCTGCCAGAAGTTCTGACAAGAGCTTCCTGCTAGAGTTTTTCCTACCAGAAGTTCTCATAAGAGCTTCCTGCTGGAGTTTCATGCCAAAAGATCTTGCTATCATTATCTCTTCAAAACATCTGAACAGAGCTCCCTGTCAAGAAACACATACCACCTCCTCTGAACACTATAAAAACGTAGAAAGAGTTTATTCATCTTGGAAAAAAGCAGCTCAGGCTCCTAATTACTTTTTCCAATAGGCTTTTCTTTTTGTTGAATATTTTTGTTTACCTTTATTAGATGCCTTTCCCTCTACCCTGCATTGTCCTATCTGAGTCAAATACTTTGATCGAGTTCTTTTAGATATTCTATGAGTGGAAGGTGTAATGTTTAACATTAAATTTTCTTGATTGAAGAAAATGGATGTTACATGGGATCTTTGATTTAGCAGAGTGATACAAAATACACTGAAATCAAAATATAAATGCAAGTTACGCTCAGTGAAAAATGGAAATTGCAACGCATGATTCAATCACAATGCCAGTGTCGTTCCCATTACCAGTCTCTATGATATACTTGCCATCACTACGCTGGGTGTCCCCAGTCTCTGAAAAGACACTCACGCCCATTGTTCTTTGAAGTTCTTTTGTTACTTCACACTGTGCTGGGCTGAGTCATGTATTCACTTCCCCCATACTGTTTTGGCTAACTAAGGGAGACCACCGCTTTAATGAACTCAGGGACAAATACCTACACCACCAGCTGATCCACTAAACTGTTGACAGCTCTTTGTCTAAAAGGTCTCCCTCTGGTCTCCTATGTTGAGATACAGGCAGATTCTGTACAACAGCTATGGCCAGTGACACCCTGCATTATTCCCTGTGCTTTATGGGCACAGACTCTGAGACTTCTTCCATTGAAGAAGTTTATTCAGAGTGTCACATTCTACCCCTAGGGTTCAGTTGTTCATATATCACACACACATTTCTTGTACATATGCCTACCTTGATAGACACTTTTTGTCTTGCTAATGTGATAATGTGAATTATATAAATACTTGCTTTGCTTTAGTGTACTGTAATGTTTTTTATCTGTTGTTAGAAGGTAGTAGCTTGGCAGCAGGAGGGAAGCTGCCTGTTATCTTTGCTCTAGATGCTGTGCTCTAAATTGGGTTAAAATTTCTGTAAAGGGAGAAGATGGTAACTTGCTTGAGATAACTGAGCACAGGTAACTGCAAAGTGTTTTGAGAGAACAGATTGAGGAAGCAGGGAGAGAAGAAAAGCCAGATGGTGTCAGTCCAAGTAAGAAGGCTGTGTACACTAGCAGAGATTTATATACTTGACATAGACTTGCTTGTTCAGTTGTTGTAACTTTCTCTTCACTGCAGCTCTCATATACTATTACTTTAGTGTACAAGAACCTACACATTTCCTTCCAGTTTTCACAGGAAGTGATTCCAAAGATGCTAAAGTCACTGAGTAGGAAACTAGTTTTTCCAATTCAAGGTATGAGTCCTTTGACCTAGCAGCATGCCTAGTCCTTGAAAAAAGGCTAGATTGATGTTGGAAACTTATATCAAAGCTGATGAGTACCTAAAAGCAAGCCTACAACATCTTCCTGGGCACTCAGTCATCCCTGCTCTCTGTGGAGTTGTCTTCTGTGCCTACCTTTTAAAATTTTTATCTTTGAGCTCTGTATGGAAAGCTTCTCAAGGCTTTTATTTTGGAAGCTTCCTCACTCTTGATAGAATTATGATTTTTAGCTTCAGAAAGAGGCACAGAACACGTCTGGTAACTACTGACTCTTTCTCTATACATTTCTGGGTTCATCTAGTTCAAAATTACATCGTTTATGGTTCAGTGAAGATACATAACCACTGCAAGCATTTCTGTCAGTAAACCACACCATAGCATTCATAAAAATAGAGCCTCTGACACTGCTTTCAACTTTAAATTCTTTGCATGAAATTCAAATGATATTTACATTTTTTACACGTATTCTGCCCCATATTCTCTGTTCTGCCACCATAGAATAGAGTCATGTTAATTTACCAACTCTGAAATGCTGATCAGCGTTTTGCAAGTCTTATATAGTCAAACCAGTTTTGATTACACATTTTAAATTTTGAATATAATTAATAGGATTTTTCAAAAGAAACTACATAAAGACTTACGTGTCATTTTTTTAATAACACAGATGGTAAATTTAAAAATTGTTTCATTATTACTAGTTTCTGCTATCTGGCCAAATGGTTGTTGTCAAGGTTATTAATCAAGGTAGAAAGAACTGCACTGTACAATTACACAAGGGTCAGTACAGAGGAATTTTTTTGCCCCATCATTATTTTTGCTTCAAATACTGCAAGTGACAACCACATAATATGTATAGCTGTCTAATTAAGTGACATCAGTAGCATCCCATCCATAGGGAAAGGCATTAGATGACCAACTGATTTATTTTGTAGTTTGTCGCTGTGCATGCTGCTTTCAGTGCATCCCTATAAAAAAATGCAAAATCCAAAGGTAATGAAACAGTGTGTTTTACACTGAAACAAGTAGAAGATATTTTTCATAGAACAATGGGCTGTAAGTGCCACCTGATGAGGCAGGAAAGGGACTACAAGCTTCAATCCAGCTGCCCACAACCCTGAAAAAAAGGCAGGAACTATATTAGAAAGCCAAGATTATGCCTTTTTTTTTTTTTTTGTCATTTTAATAAAGCTCCATCTGTACAATAGCTTCAACAGTTGCAGGGATCATTTCTAAAGGGACAAGAATACCACATACCTTGGCAGAACAAAAACATAAAATAACACCTGGAACCTTAAATCCCACTGAGGTATCTGGTTTGAAGCAGTCCAATAGAGTCAAGCTCCCCTAAAAGAAAGGCAATAAAACTAGAAGGCAAAAATGAGAATATGCATTGAAATTAAAATAGAAAAGCATGAGAAAAAATACAGCTGTACTTTGTTACTTCCATGATGAAAACTGTGAAGTCCTGTATGCACACATTCTAAAAACCTGCTTCATTAATGAAAAATAACTTGAACGAACCAAGACAAAAATAAGGATAAATCAAAAGCAAGAAGGTAATGGAGCAGTTCAAAGAACGTTGTTGTATTTACAATTCTTTGAGATTTACTTAAGAAAATATCTGGTCCCTTATTGACACTGCTAGTGATTTTCTTCCCAGAATTAAAACTCATAAAAAGAAGTATTCCTTCCATTTCATTTGTGAAACACTAAACCTGCCCATTTACTGATTCTAATATAAAAATGTATTTTTCTTTTCCCAGGTTCTAGACTAGATGAAGAGAAGTCTTAAAAAAGTTCAGAAATAAAACACAGACCATTTTCAAAAAAAACTAGGGAGATTTATTTGTATAGATACCCAAAGCTCTGTATCAGCTGGACAAAGTGTTTTTCCCTATTAAAGATATTAATGTATGTATTTTATCCTAGTACACAGTTTTATGTATTAATCTCTATTTCATTCAGAATTATTTCAGTGCTAACATAGTACAAAAGTTCTGTACAGAAGTCAAATTGTGACTTCAATATAGTTTTTATAAATAAGTATATTACAGAAATTGTGACTTCAATATGATTTTTATAAATAAGTATATTACAGACATTTATATATTTACTGCTACAGATTTATCTATACCACGATAAGAAACCTCTCTGGGAAGGAAGGGCTGTTCCTTACGAAAAAGATGAATGGGACTATAGACTCTGACACTTCAACCACTTTAACTCGAGACAAATAAACTGGACCTTCTCTCACATGTCACTTTTACAAGGATTTGCTTATAATAGTATTTTCAACAGAATTTCAATGAGATTTTCATACAAATTTGATTTTTTACTCTCACTGATATAGTAAGCAAATCTGAAATCTGAATATTCATCTGAGTTGGAAGAATGAGTAAATGAATATGTGAGTATTCTATGCAGCAAAGCTGTTTAAATATTTATTTATTTGTATTATTCGTAGTCACTCTGTCCTAGACTATGAACCAAAGTTTTTGTCATCTCAGATATCGAAGTTTTACATTGGTATGAGTGCCAGCAGCTTTTATTCAAATGTAATTTTTCCTGACAACATTTTCATAGCATTAAGAACTGTTTTATAGTTCTTAATATATACATCAATATTTTATGTTTGATAATAGTATTTACTGATTTCTAATTTCTTGCGTGCTCTTTATTTTCCCACAAAGCTTTTATTAAGTACATTGTGGGTGTCGGCAACTTACAGTTTGTTTTGTTTTGCTAGCTAGTTTAGTGGCAACATTACACTAAATGACAGAATAGGACATATTGATGTCAAATTATTAGACTGGAAACAAGCCTGAAGATGCCTGGAGAGAATCTGCAGCACTACATCTGGATAATTGCTCTTTTGAGAAGACTTATTTGACAAGCCTTTGATAGAATGGTTGCTGAAAGCAGCTCAAAGTTATTAAGCAGAACAAACACTAGCCAACTCTCCATGGGACACGGCTTTTTTGTTTTGTTTCCCCCTACTCTGCAGATGTGACAAAAGAAGCTACAACTTCTCAGGTGGGAATACATGGCATGCAGAGGAGAAAAGATCTACTCGTAACAGATTTCATATATCTATACAAGGTAGATATCTATCTTGGCAGAGGCATGGCTAATTTCACATATAGTAAGAATTTTTGGGAAGGAGACACAATGCACTCTGACCAGTTTTACAAACATAAGTATCACTTTCATAGAAAATTCAATTTAGATTCACAAAGTTTTCAACCTTTTTTCTTCCAAGAAAGGAAGTGAAAGTTTGATTCACATTAAAGCTTAATAGAACACAGACGATAAAATGTATGTATGATTCACACTGGTTTCTTTCACTGCCAAAAATTGTTAGAATCTTCATTTCCTCCCGCTCAGGAAACTGTTAATTTCGTCTTTCCTATTGACATGGTTCAATTTTATATGAGTGTCTAATCAATAAGTAAGTAGATATCCAAGTCTCCCTTTTCCCTAGATGATCCCACAGCCATGAAACTAGATTGCACTCATTTTACTGTTCAGATATAAGCACTTTATGAGATGAGGCAGAAATCTAATGGGACAGGTGGAAAGAATTCCATTGCATAGCCAGCAGAGCCAAAGCCAAGACAAACTGGGATATTCTTTTAAAATGAGGTATATTACTACACAAGGACATTGAAATAAAAACTCCCATATCCTGGAATTCATGGTAAAATTTCTGAGAAATTAAGTGAGAAGTAGCGCAATGTCTCTAAAACACATTTTGGGTCAAAACCTTTTGGAAAATTGATTTTTAGTTTACATTTCATTTCAGGATGACAGAAAACTTGTGTCCTACCAGCACTGTCATTTTCTTTATATCACTTGACACTGTGGCCAGTGTAGTTGATCATGTCCAATCTAGACCTTACCAAGAAACACAGCTGCTGATATGGGAGCCTTCTGTTTAGTTAATACTGTTTATAATCACCAAGGAATTGAAATGGAGATTCAGATACCTCAGAGCCCATCCTAGAAGCTGCACCAGCAACTGTAGGATGAAAAGCTCTCAGACTCCAGCTCCCTGACAACAAGTGGAGTCTTGATGCCCAAACGTGTGCCTTAGGCAGGACACCTGGTCCTAGGAATGTGCCTTTATAACTCACTCGGAACAATTCATCTTTCACCAGGCCGAGTGGTCACAAACACAACAGTAGCTCCAACAGTTGGGTTCACTTGCAATAGTGATGGTCGTATAACAAAGCACTGAGACAGCTGTCATTCACCATCTTTAATAAAACATGTTTTAAGTAACTTTTAAATTCACATGACTGTTTCCAGTCATTTAGTTCTACCAACCTGCCTACCTCAATGGCAATTAAAGTACTTGAAGGAAAAATCATTTGCTTTCTCTGCTTTATAGCACACAAATATGCAAAAGTCACAGCTAAAGTCGAACAAAACACAGGAGCAATATACGGAATTCAAAAAGTCTCTTTGCATTTTTCATTTTCTCTTATGTTGGAGGACAGTCAGCCCATACTTTTTCAAAGATTTCAACAGATTTAAATTAATCAGAAAAATAAGCAAAATAAACCACAGTACTCATGAAGCACCTGGTCCTATTCCAAATCTATATTTTTCCCTCTTTTTTTCATAGTATAATTTCAAACTGTTCATAGGGCAACTTTATGAATAACCAGCTTGAGCACTGCGTAACTGAATGAAATTAACATCATGAAGAACAGCACTGAAAAAATCGAGACACGTGTTATTCCGAAAAAAAAAAAATTTAGATTACCTTTATTATGAAGAAATGCATCTTTCCTATTTTCCACCTCTCACCACACCGAAGAGCAATGTTCAAAACATGACAATCAAAAAATATTCAATTTCTATCAAAATAGCAAATTCTAGTGATCTCCATTTAGTGATGAGAATGGATTTAAAAACTGAAAGAATAGTTCTGAAGAATGTTGGATTTTTCCTGTTTAGAAATGAATTCTAAATGAAATATGAAATTAATTTCCATTCAAAATTTAACTAGAAAAACTACAATTTTTTAGGGACTCTGAAGTAGGCAAATGAAGACAACTTTTTTTTCAACCAAGAACTCTAGTTCCATATTTCTGGTAGGTCCTTAAAGATTCATGAAGCAACTTCAGAAACTTTCCACATAACCAGTAGCTGAGTTTGAGAAGGATTATTCCTTTGTTTTTCTGTCTTTGTGCTTGTACAACTTATATCTTTTAAATGTAAAGCTTTACAAACGAATTCAAGGGTATCACCATGGGCAAATGCTGTTCAATTTCAGAAAATAACACTTTAAGTCAACTTGATAGGAAGTTCTAGCACTTTCTGTCATAATTTTTTGCATAGATACAACATGACATTACTCTCAGAAATTCTTAAATTTGTCCATATTTAAGTGAAACATTATTTATTCCAGTTTAGAATCTTAATCGGCAATCACAAAACAAGGAAGGGACTATTACAAATATTTTGTGAAAACTCAGAAGACTTCTGGTGTTCCTGGTGATGGAAAAGCAGAGAACAAAAAAATCTTAAGTATACAAAGATTAGAACGAAAAAGAGAATAAAAATAAAACATTGACCCAAATGCCATAGGGTAGCTTCCTGCTTGTTTGATGAATACCCTGGAAATTCAAATCAATACCATAAGCATTTAAGAAAATAATATATTTTTAAAGGAAGAATTTGTAAGCCTTATTTAGAAGATATTAGTTCTAAGCAGCTAACAGTGAACATTTGTATTTCTGTAAAACTGCTCTGGGACCTCAAAATCTGTTCTTTTGGTCAGATATTATTAATTCATTACTCACTAAGGCTACAATGGGAACAAAATATTTTTTCTGTCCTACTGATGAATTAAAATCTCCACAGCAACTAAGTATTATGAAACACCAGCTATGTTTTCTTTATAGAAGTTACTATTTAAGCAGCAACTTCAAATTTACCTTTAGATTTGCTAAGGTATAAACTACAATGAATGTTTAAAGGAAGACTGCCATAACTACGTTATCATACGTCTTTTCTTTGTATCCTCCTCCAAAGTTTACAACATGAAGATAGAAGATACCCTGCCAGCTGACAGCCAGCTTTCCATCTTTCCTTATGTGCATTTTACTGTGATTATTATAATAACAATCAAAGGCTTTGCCAGTATAAGTACATTCAAATATTAAAACAACTTCTTGGTGTTCCCATCTACAGTGTGTAGATATACTTTCTTTATTGTGGCATTTAAAAGATTCAGTACAAATGCACTGACATCAACCAATTTTCACAAGGTATTTTTAAGTTATTTTTAGGACAGCTGTGACAAAGCTAGATTCCCTGAGTCAGCTGTGAGTACAAGTACCAGTGTATTTTAACAAATTAATTGCCCAGAGTGTAGTGCAATAGCAAATAAGGGAAGAGTATGGAGAAAAAGGGATAGCGCCCTTTTTTAAGGAGCAGAGAGAAAAAAAGATTGTCAAATTAGGAGACAGCATAATTAAATCTCAAAACGTAAACAGGAAGCTATGCTAATACAATTTCCCTGGGTATGACTAGTGAAGGGAAAAAGAATTGAGAGAGACATCTATATTATTACAAAATATATCTACATCTTGATTATGCATCTTTATCTGATGATAAGTCAGGATCGGTTCCCCAGAAATATATGATACTGCTCATCATGCAATTTCTTATGGGAGTCTGTTATTCCCTATGGGCATTAGGTCCTTAGTATGTTTCTCAAGGTCCCTCATGTCTTGTTAAATGGAGATATTTGGCCATCACTACTTAATGCATTTTATCTGCATTCTGCCCACATCCATTCCAAAATGAGGTTAAGATATGAATGAACTGTTTCTGTTTGTGAAGTATGAATGCAAAAAGATGGTTTCTGAAACCGAAAGTGATGCTGTAAGCATCATTACCTGAACTTTAGAAGCTACCAGGGCTTGAAACAAGAAATTGCCAAAAAAGCGAATATAATATTCATGGAGAAATTGTAACAGATTTTATAACCATGTATTGAAATGGAAAATGATTAGTAATTAGATTGGGACAGCAAGCATACAATGGAAGTAGCATATGTACTCATATTATTTGACAATTTACACATGAAGAAAAAGACCTTCCAAAGCCCTCATATACATCCTCCAGTGGCCGACCACACAAAGGTGCTGATTACAGTTCAGAAAAATTTTTCAAATGTATTCTGAAACCTGTTTATGATTGATTGTCATAAATATTACATTGAGTGCTTGCAACACATTTTAACATTGTATTGATGGAAGTCTGAACTGATCAATACTGCAGCTCACTCATATTCATAGGTATTATAATTGACACAAAGAGTAAAACTGATATAACAGTTGATTTTTCAGCACATAGTCTTTCTAAGCAATCCAGGAACCAATACCTCTTACTTTCACATGTTCTGCACACGTAAGCAAGTATTTAAAAGGTGCAATTCCTTTCTTCTACTGTTTGTGACTGACCAGAAGGAGATTCATTGAAAAACTTTGATACAAAATAAAAATAGCATAGTGGCAATGAAATTTTGCAGCTGTTTATTTGGACAAGCAGAGGCCTCATTCTACCATGAAGAAATGTCTTAAGAAATTGCTGTAGTCCAGCTATAGTCTTGTCTCAGTAAACTTTACTGCTAGGGAGCCAGGCAAAGCATGTTCTGTATTCTGACCAGCAGCAGTAGAGATTAATGGAAGAATTTTTACATTGCCCTAGGATCTAACACTGTCACATACCTGTTCTTCATCTTTCTTCCTCATGGGTTGAAACTTTTCTAAAACAGTCTGTAGGAATTCTTTTTCTTTTCTTTTACTGAAAGTGTGGGTTATTCATATAGAATGATTCTGTGTTTTACCTCAGTCTTTCATATTTCGTCCTCTGCCTCAAGCCTTCAGTTAAAAGCAAACATAGACAGCTTTTTAAATGTTTACTTTTTAATTTTTTTCATGACACATTGATAAGCTTCTACCAAGATTATGGCTTTAGAAAGTATTTCAGATTTAATGTGACTTAAAGCTGACAGAGTTAGAAAGAGGGGAAAAAAGGTAAGATGGGGAGGAATTTCACAGATATCTGCTGCAGAGCTTTGTTCCATTAATAGTAATCCTTGTTTGGACAAAATCTTTAAAAATATTACTAACGTAAGAGATCTCAAATCAGAGCCATGGACAACGTTTCCAGTCAGCTGTCAACAAAAAGGAAGTTATCTCTCATTTGATGAATCAACAGCACATTATCCAACAGAGACAGCCTTGCACAGCAGTAGGCAGAATTATCTCTGATCATAAAATTTAAAAAAACTTTTTTTTTTTCATTGGGTGACCTAGTTAGTAATGGAAGTAAAATTCCCAAAATCATAAAAGTATTATTTGGAAGGCACTTCTAGTCCACCTTTCTGCTCAGAGTTAGTCCATCAACTATTCAGTGGGGGCTTATTCTAACAAAGCCTTGAGAAGCTCTAGGATCAAGACACACTACCTGTTCCACTGAGGTACTAGTCTACTATGTACGTTTTTACTCCTGATATCCAGCATGAACCTTCCAAGGTGCAACCTGAGACTGTTGTCCCTTGCTTATCATTTGCCACTGAAGAGGACAGTTTGTGTCCACCACCTTTGTGACACTTTCAGGAAGCTTATAGGTCACCCTTGTAGGCTCCTCTTCTCTAGAATAAACAAGCCCACTTTCCCCAGCCTCTCTTTGTGGGACATGTGTACCTCAAATCAGGGTAGTAGCTCTCCAATAGACTCTCTGCAGCTACTCAACGCTGTGCTTGAAGCAGGGAGCCACACCTGGACACAATAGTCAACGTGTCTTCATCGTTGTCAAGTAGAGAGTAACTTCCTTCCTAAGGAACTCTAGTGGTTTGCCTTCTTTAAGATAAGAATACTTTGTGGATTCACATTCAGCTTGACATCTACAGGGATATCCAGTTCCTTTTCATCAACTCAGTTTGTCAGTCAGTTTGTTCCCAGCTTTAGTGCATGGATTATTTCACTGCTGGTACAGACTTTTGCATTTCTTTTGTGCTGAAATTAATAAGTTCCTGTTTTCCTAACACTCAAGTTTCCCAAGCTCTCACTGGATTGAAGTTTGACAAATTGGTATGTCAGTCATTTCACCCCTCTGCTGTCATCCACAGATCTGATAAAACTGTAGTCTGTCTCATGACACAGGCTGGCATATATTGGGCATATATTGACCCCTGGAGAACTCTGCTTCTTACCAGCAAACAAATAGATGTTCAGCCATTGATTACTACATTTTTCACATGAAGCCAGTGTTCAGTCCACTTAATTATCCTTATTCCAGTACATATTTCATGAGCTTCCAAGTGAAAATACTGTGACAGATGGCATAAAAAATCTAACTAAAATTAAGGTATATTGCATACACAATTCTTTTTGCTTCCTCTTCCTCATTTCAGTGTAGAAAGCAATTACGTCAAGCATGATTTAGCCTTCATATGTCCATGCTGGCTATTCCTGACTATCTGTTTGCCCAGACAACCAAAATTTAGACAGATATTAACCGGATGCAAAACTACTTCATGCAGAAACTTATTAAAACTTGGACAAATTTGCCATTCATTACCAAAGAATGGACAACCCAGACAGGTTTTAAACACTGAGAAGAGATAATTAAACCATGAAATCTGTAATGGACTTGTGGGATGTGACTATTAATACAGGATTGTTAAAATGCATATCACCTGAGAGAATACTTTAATGCTAATTAAATTTTATATCACACCATAATTCTAACAGCTCATGGCTCACTTGCAAGAAAGGAGAGCATTTGCTAACACAGGCACTTACTCATGCTAAGTCTATCACTCAGCTTAGAATCAGAAATCATATACTGCCAGTATTAATTGTAAACTGAAGTCAATCTTTTCATCCTAGAACTCTTTTTTAAAGCCCAGTTTCACATATACAGCTCTGTGGAAGGAAATTTTTTTTCAGACAAACATCCTAGCTGCCATTCCCATATTATTACATTCATATTCTTCTGCATGAAAAGCTATTTTTGTCTTAAACCAGGTCGCTACCCAGTAAGGCTACCATTTTTCCTATAGCAGTGAAGTTAATGAGCAACAATAGAAAGCAGGTGTTCAAGTACAGCTTTACTAAGCTTCCTGACTTTGCACACAAAACTTGCTAGATTGTGCTGCTTTATAGACTGTTTCAGAGATTTTACTCTGATTTCACAATGCAGGCCCTGGAGCATCTTCATTTTTAGCACTGTTCTATAAATGAGACTGCATATGGCCAAGACTGCATCCTAGAACAAGGCGATCTCCCTTGTAACTGCAGTTATTGAATTAATTTCCAAGCAGCTTCGCTATTACTCTGGTTCTGCACATACTTCTCTACACCCCACTGGTATAACTCTCTGGCAGCTCAAAGAGGAGCTAACATTTTGCTAAGTGATAGAACTGGGTAAAATTTGGGAGACCACTTTGAAATAAGGGTGACAGCTTTCAGAGCAGAAACATAAAACAAAGCGAAAAACAATAAAACAAAAGACTGTAGTGCAGAAGAACTGCATTAATACAAAACCAGTACACTATTTTTCTAAGGGCAAACAAAACCATTGGAATAAAATATGTATTTTTCTCATTACAGAATAACAACTGATTCACTGCACTGTGAGCAAATGTGGAAAAGAACAATCATGCATCAAACCTTTAGCAGAGTTAAAATCTCTAGGTCTGCAGGTATGACCAAAGTGGGTTTAAGTGACTACATGGCAAGGCCACCAAGGTCAAAATACATATAAAAACAGAAGCAGAACAGCAGCAGAACAGAAGTATGCTGAGTGTCAGAAGGAAAATTTGTAACACTGAGACAATAAAGGCCTTATGACAGGAGCTTGGTTTTAACTATTTTTTCTTGAATAAATAGAAAAATTACAGACTTTTTTTCCTGGTTAGAAGAGGAATGAAACCATGGAATATTTTTGTTTCTTTTTTTGACCAGAATAAATTCCATCACTGAAAGAAAGTTTTGCAAAATGGATTCTGGGAGTTTAGGGAAGCAGGAAACCATAGTACTTCAGAACTTGAACATGTGTATTCTAAAACGTATGAAAATGTACCACTGCAAAACCTTCAATTTTCAGTTTTGTAATCAATTAAGAGTAAAGTTTACATGTCAAAATGTTTGGGGTTTCATTTTGGTTTTATTTTGTCTTTTTTTTTAGGAAATACAGAAGTTCATTAATTTTTCTAATAACCATCTGTAAGGATTTAAACATATAGTTTTGCTGAACAAGTCTTTGGCATTCCAGTCACAGTGATGTTACAAGATGTTTTTTGTGAACAAACTGGCAGAAAAAGAAAGAAAAAAAAAATAGAAAAAAGAAAGGGGTAATAGAAGCAGAGGGATAGAGGGATGATGAGTGAAAAGAATGACAAATAAAACTCAAGGAAGATGTGATGAAAAGGTTTGAGAAAATAAAAGGTCCAGCGTTCATAATGACTTCACAATTGCCTGTCTCAAACACTGTTAAGACCACAGAAGGACTTTGCCATGAGATAAACACAGAACAGAGAGGCTCCAGGCCTGGTGAGGTCTGACTAGCACATTTAGGGTTATGCATCCAGATAAGTGTACCTACTCTGGTAAACAGCTTGGAGGGGCAACTGCCCACACACACATCACCAATCGAACACAGCACTCCAAGTTATGTGACGGATAGCACCTGCAACCACCAAAGCTCCCAACTCCCTGAATAAGTCTCCATGGATTCCTGGAACTTGCACTCTAAGTTAAGCCACCTGACAGGAACTTGAGATAAAGGTCTATTATCTGGATGTTATCTCAAACAAAAGGTAAACGAAACTGTGGAAGAAGAATCACTGATAATGGACACGGAAAACCAACTCAGCAACTGTGCTAAAAGCAGCTCCGACTAAGTCCATCAGGGAGAGGTCACAGCTCACTGACTCAAGAAACCCATCAACTCAAAAGGAGAGCGGATAATTGGCATAAGAAGTGAGGGAATAATTTAACCAATAGAACAAGAGAACTGTGAGGCCAATGAGCATTGATTCTTTTGTTTGCTGAAATGTATAAATAGTGAAAAGTTTTCAATTATCTTGGTACCCCCACCACTGGGAAGTCCAGGGTGAAGAGGGGTCAATGGGGCACTGCTGAATCCAGGGTTGGTGACTATCTTCTGTTTGATATCTATCTCACTCTCTCTCTTTCTCTCTCCCCTCCTCCTGCTCCCCCTTACCTATTTCTTTCTATCTCTCTACTTAATATTTACTGTTAAATAAAATCCCTACTATTGACTTGGGCATATGATCTCATTTGCACCTTAATTTGGGTAACGGCACCTCTCAAATAATCAGATCATAACAGAGTTGGAAAAGGCCTTTTAAATATTTGTGTTCTTTTCAAAGACAAGGAAGTGAATAAAAATATAAGTGAAAGAGTGGTGAGGAAATGGGAAAGTTTCACTGTTTGTTAGTAGAAAGAATCAGTCTCCAGCAAAGAGTTGTACACTGCAGTTCCTTCTGAAGAACCACATGAAATTATGTACAATAAACCATCTGACTAAAGTAATGATCAGTCAAGCATGAAACACACTGAATCAAGTGCTATTCTGACAAGGGTTAGACATTTAAATTTACATTTGTTACCCTTAGCAGACTCCAAATTATGCTGGAAAATCAGAAAGATAAGAGAAATTACCATTAAAAATTCAACTGTGAGGATAAAAGTGTTTACAAATTTAGGCAATAATCAATCAATTGCTTTACTGATGTTAGCACACCTATTTAATGTAATTGCCACCATTTACATGACTGATCAGCGACAGTCTACTAAATTTTCTAACAATCAATAATAAAAAAGAAGCTATTCAAATAAACATTTTCCATTCACCTTTTCAAATGCTGAAGGAAATGGATAGCTAATCTGAACCAGATTCTCAAACTGAGCATGTGTTTTTGGACATTTTTTTCCCCAAATGATGGGAATGAGAAAAAAGTCTCCCCTACACATCTCAATCTCTTATCTTCTCTCACAACTCCTTTCAAAAAAGAAAGGGGAAAAAATAACAAAGAAAAATATATAAATTTCTTTAAGAGTTCCCTCTATACTTTCTGACAGAATAGGCATATTGCATTGTAAGAGACTTTGGGAAAAGGGACTTACTATAAGTTTTCTGGAAGAGATATAAACATTATTTCATAGACGCCATCATGCCAATTGCCATTCCTTCCACCACGTTGTTCTACCCACAACTTACACACAATCATTACACATAAGTACATCTTTGTATCACCAGCCTTTCGATTACATTTCAACAATTTCCTACAATAATCATAGAATGAATCATAGAATTCCTTGTGTTGGAAGGGTCCTTAAATATTGCCTGGCTCCAACACCCCTGCTGTGGGGTTGGAACTCAAGTCCACTTCTCAGCAGAAATTCACTTAACTGGTAGTTTAGAAGAACTTTCGCCATTCCATGGATACTTCTTCAGAGTGATTGCAAGGTGTACCTGAACAGGCCTATGATTTACATGTCAGGAAGATGTGCTCTAGTCGCACCAACCCTTCTCATACTTCACTGCCATACAAAAGACTTGTACATTCATTTGCAAAAATTATTTTGCAAACATGGGTTAAGGATTTCTTAAGCTTTCAAATTCATGACAAGTATAAATAACACAAGAATCTGGATGATTTAGTCCTCTATTCTAATATTAGGTCATCATGAAAATACTGCTTAAGCTACCAAAATCCTCATGCCTACTTCTATTTAGAGACTGTAATCATCAGATAGACCTGGACAAGAAATACAGAAATGTCTAATTCTTAAACATGATAACGTTTTCATTAAGGACATTTTAAAGATGGTTTTCCCATATACAAACACTTTAAACTCACACAGAATACTACACTTTTCCTTCAATGAGAGAAAGCTACAGATGAAGAGTGTAGATGCCTTCAATTCTTGCATAATCTTCCACACTGCTTACTACTAGTAAGAGCTGGAGCACTGTGTCCAGCTCTGTGCACTATATGGAAAAGATAGGCATGTAAGAAAGAATTCAAATTTTTTAAACTATTAGAAAAAGCAAAAAACCATATAAAGTAAATACCTTCTATTGTCAAGAAGACAAGGGACAGTCAAGATTAGATGTTAGTTCTTCAGGATTGTATATATATACACTAACAACTCTTAAGTACGTGGAGCACTGAAAGAAGCTCCTGGGTATAAGATAGCATTGTCTCCAAAGGCTACAGCTTTTTAAATATAGTAGATGCCAGGAGTATTGAGGTAGCTGACATGTCTTTAACATCTTACTGGACAGTTTCTTAGTATTCCTTTTTTTTTTGTTTTGTTAGCTGCATGAAAGAACAAGAAACTTTCATTTATGTGATTTTCACTTTCACAGAGTCAATTGATTCTCAGTTCCCCACAGAGATTACTTTGTGACTCCAAAGCCATCTAAATAAATAATACATAATTTAAAACAAACAAATAAACAAACAAACAAAAACACCACAAAACCCCCAACTTTTTATCCAGATTAAAAAAGCCCGGTTCTCCTAAGGTGACCAATTTGAAGTGTTAGGACATAGTAGAAAGGCTATCATCAAAATCATCAAATGATCCCCCATTTTTGATAAAACAGCTAAGTAGCACTCTAAGAACTTCTATACCACTCTCCTGATTCCAGGTGAGCAGATCAAAGAATCACCTTCACAAACTAATCAAACACTACCCTAGGATTTAATATTTCACCTATAATTCAATTAATTTATCTTATTAAAAATTGATGCGCTTTCACACTTGGTAATGTGCACCATAAGAGCTCAAACTTTACTTCTTATCCTGTTCAGTTCCGTCCCTTCTATTATACCAATATTTTGTAAAATCTAATTCCTCTCTGTATGACGTCCTAGTTTATTAGTATATCATCCTTTCCTGCCAAGTCTGTAAATGATTCCCAAAATGATCTCAAAAGAATTTTACTAATCATATCTTTCAATTCTGATACTTCGGTCTCAACACAACATGCTATCACCATTGTAGTCAACTCAGTGATTATTTTATGGCCAAAAATGGGAAGCTTTATATTCAAATGTCAGTTTGAGAGATTTACAGTCACCTCTGGGGTTTTTTTTTAATTTATAACACTCACACAGTTTTTTGAATGTTTAAAAAAAACCCTAAAATTTAATTGTACATAGATCATCATATTTTACTACAATTTCTTAATTTCATATATGCCACATTTTTTTCTGTGATCTGTATTTTTTAAAAAATGGAAGCAAAATTGGATGGAAGCAGCTTCTTTAAAGAACTTCACAATATATTTATGATCAGCTGAGTTATTGTGCTAATAACAGTGGCTAAACCCATTTGAGGTAGCAGCAAGTAACACAAAACCAGTGAGCTGTTGGAAAGATGACGAAATGGACAAACATGAGTTTGAAGATTTTGTTTTTAAGTATATTTACTAAGTTCTACATACACTGCATAAAAAGATAATTAATTTTTTTAAATAATTTTGGTAACTCAAGTTCATACTGAGCCAAAATCTGTTAACCTTAGATTAGTTGCAAAATGGCGTATAAGTAGCTTACTGATTGTTCAGTCATTTCACTGCTGGTTTATTCTCATTTTAAATTTCTGATCTAGTCTCCTGTCTTTGCTAATAGGTCAATATAGTCATGTATATTTTTTAAGACTTAATTATGTCAAATTAGTCTTCACTATTTTGAAGAAAGTAATACTCAAAAAAAAAAAAGTAGGTTTTACTTGTAAGTATTATTATAAAACTCTTCAAAATAAAAAGCCTTGTGGTTCATCACAGAAAATGCAGGGATTGCTCACATTTCTATATGTAAACACTATATTTCTATATGTGAACACTAGTTCACATTTCTATAGTTCTATCCAACACCTAACAACCAGCAAGTCTAGTGTAATGGTGACATTGATGAGTGACTCTTAACTCCATATCTGTGCTTTTTATTTTACACACACAATGAAGAAGGAAGATTGATATGTTTTCACTTCCTGTCCATTTTGTTCTGATAGAAGCAAAAAATTTTGAGGCAGAAAGGCCAGCTACCATAACAAGTATTTCAGCTGTGATGAAATATTTCTATATTTATACATAAAACATTTCTTTGTCACACATTCCTTTTTTTCTATTTACTAAGTAAATCTGCAAAGTAAATCATTAAGTTGATTAGCATAATATTTCTTCATGTCTTTCTGAATAATTTGTTTGCAAAGCAAAAATTTAGGTAACAGTCCTAGTCTAAAGAGACCAATATTGTCTCTTATTTTGCTATTCACCCATTTCCAATTTTAGTGATTTTACTTTACTTTAATGAAGCCATAAATGGAAAACAGAGTAAATAAGGTAACTGTCTTACACTCTCCAAATTGCACCAAAATAGCTGCAAAACTTGATTTCAGAGCATTTTTGTCTCCATCCCTTCTTTTAGCAGGGGACTACTAAAGCTGCCATCAGTTCACTTAATTCCATTAAATTAAATCTCTTTATTCATATCTCTATAAGATGGTATTTAAGACTGTGTAGTTATGTTTACATCACTGATTTCCATTAACTTTAGGAAGTATAATTATTTATGTTAACCCTAATATACTCAATATTTTTATTTTTATAATGAAACCTAAATTTTCAGCCAAAAGACTGAAGAAAACAATACAAATATGATGAGTGGTTACATGACACTTCCTACCTTTACCAAAACCAAAACCAAAACAACAACAAAAAAACCAAACCACTAAACAAAAAAAAAAAAAAAAGGGGAGAAAGGCACTGAAGGAAGCTGCAGCAGCAGACAGTACTGATTAATTATAAAACTGAAGAGGATGCTTGTTCAACCTTATAGCCTTTTTCAATGTAACAAATGGTGACCTGGTGAATGAGAATGTGACTATTGTTTATCCTGACTTCAGCGTGACATGAAGCACTGTCTCCCATGAACTGCTTACTGAAAAAATGACAGAGTACGAATTGGATAAGTGAATGGTGAGGTGGGTTGAAGACTGGCTAAACTGCCAGGCCCAGGAGGTAGGTACCAGTGGCACAAAGTCCAGCTGGAGGCCAGTCACAAGTTGTGTGCTCCAGGAGTCATTAACTGGGCCAATATTGTTTAACCTCCTCGTCAGTGACCTGGATGATCGAGAGAGTACATCTGCAGCACATTTGCAGATGACACAAAATTGGGAGAAGTTGCCACATCAAATGGTTTTGCATCCATTCAGGGTACCTCAACAGGTTGGAGAAAAGAACCTCCTGAAGTCCAACAGAAGGAAACAATGCACTGCTCTTACAGGCTCCTAGTGCTACCAAAACCTTGACATCTGCACCCAATATGTCGGCATATGAGCTTCTTTCTTGAAGACCTTGGAAAACAGCTCTCCAAGGACTAACTTGCAGCTCAAGCCTCAGCATTCCTAAGGATTCATTACAATGTGGAATAGAGAAAGTTTGCAACAGAATATTGTCAAAAACACTCCTTGCTTGCTTTATTCTGAAATAAGTGATTACCCGTCATCTCAGAATTTGCATCATAGAGTCATGCAGTCAGTTTTCTAATTCATAGCACTCATAGTATTGTGAGTGCTTAACTCCTAAGTAGCGCATTACATTTCATAATGGTAGATTAGACTTCCAAGACATTTTGGTCTTGGAATACAGCTTGCTGCTTTGCATTCATAAACTTTTGTTAATTGAACACACACATACACACACTTCACAGATACTCCTATTTAAAATCTGCATAAGTGTATTCTACTTCAAACATCAAAGGTAAATTTATGTTATTTCAATTTCTGCTCTCTTCTCTCAGCAGGTACTAAAATTCAAATTACCAAAAATATAAAAAACAAATTTTATCTAAATCCTGTATGTTTTTCACCTAATATATGAAAATAAAGATGTTTTAAATATTTATGATGCTAAGGAAAGCATCTAAGCCTGTAATACTTTAGAGAAGTATTAACTGTTATTTATGCTCCAATTTAAAATTCAGTAATCACACACAGAGAAATATTTTGAAGTATTAACCTAATGTTTAATTATATCACGTTACAATGCAGCTGAGTGTCTTTTATCACCTCTCACTTGGTTGCCCTCTCACTTGAAGGCATCATACTTATTTCATTAGAATAAAAACAAAACAGAGAAAAGCTGTCATTGAAATTCAAACCTACAAATGGGTGACTAACAAGTGCTCTTCAGTATACTTTTATTTGGGAGTCCAAAGTTATTATTATTTGAGTCTGACATTTAAGTACTACAGTTTATTACCACTATTTTATGTAAAACACAGTTATAATTTTTATTAAGATATTATTTTATATGTACAAGTATGTTCATAGCCACACAGGCACAGAGAAATTTAAGCAACAAGTGTCATCAGGTTTTCTAGAAAATTAACTGACCTGTACAATCATACTTAAGAAAGACATATGCTTAAGTACATTAGTGCTGGAGTGATGGAATTCTTTATTTTCTCACCCACAGATAGCTTCAAAACCATAAAAAAATATGAAAACAAAAACTCTTTGTGGAAGAAAAATATAAATTATTATACAAAATTGTTGGCTAGAATTGAATGAGGCTCAAAAGTGGCAATCATTTCTCTGGCACTTCAGTATGCAAATTTGAGATCGAAATCAATTGCAATTTCTTAGTGTTTTGGCTAATTCTGATAAGGAAATTTTCTTCTGCTACTTTCATTTAATGCAATGTTTTAAAAGAAAATGTCTATGCAAATTTTCACTATTGTCCACATTAAAAAAAAAAAAAAAACCAAAAAAACCCCCAAAAACAAAAACCAAAACCAAAAAAAACAGCCTACGTTTGCTTCCTGGACTTTACATTGTGAAACAAGAAATGCAGCAATCAAGTCAAATGTCAAGCTAATTACTGAAGTCACAAATATAATGTGTAAAAACTTGTAACCTTTAATGACTATCATATAGCCTTGTACATCCTAGTACCTCCTGTCTCTCTACATATACTTATAAATAGTTAAGTCTATCATGGTGTCCTAACTGAAAAACAGTGACATAAAGTAGTCTGCTATTACACTAGTCCCAAATAGTGTGAATTTATAACTGCCATTACTTCCAGTAACTGTCCTGGCTTTGCTTACTTTATGAGTCTACAAAACACATATGGAAAATAAGAAATTTCACTCAAGGGCTTCCCCAGATAAGAGGAGAGATCAATTCATTGCCTTCTGATCCAGCTTGACTCTGCTTGTCCCGCTGTACTAGGAAGAAGGTTGCCTGCTTCCCATGGTTACCTCAATGTCAAAAGGAAACTAAGAGACTCTGGTTAGTTGGTTTTTTCACCTTTTGAGGTAATTCTCCTCTTCAACTCTCTCCTTTCTTTTGCCCCCTTCTCTTATATTTGTATGTCCTTTGTTTTCTTCACATTCTCTTCCCTCATTCTCCTCTAGAGCAGCAGGTGTGCCTGTCCCTCTCCCGGAGCACTGTAGTAAGCTGTTGTACAAGTCAGACTGTGCTCAGACAGTGGCCCCTGTTTTGCAGCTGGGCAAATGAGGGTCACCACCAGGAACTACTTACACCTTGCTCTGCAACCCTTGAAAGGATCTTCACATCAAAGAAAATGAAAACTAGCACTGGGCTAAACACCACAGCAGCGTTTTTTTCAAACATGTTCAAGCTTTTGCCTATTCCTTGGCCTCCCCCTTCATCTTGAGTAGGTACCATCCCCTAACACCTGAGAAAGAATTATGTCTGCAACCACCTAAGGGAAGGCTCTCCTTTACAAGCTTTGTCCTGGATAAGTCTCTGGCTCCCTACTACAAGTTTTTACTGCAAAACTCTCTCTCCTGCCGTACATAGTTGGAAAGTCATGTGAGGATGCTGCAGAGCACAGGCCTGTTCTCGAAAGATCTTGAACAAGCCCCTCTGCATCCACATTTTGGTACTTTCTTCCCCAGATCAGACACTTCTCTTAGTCTCCCCTCTGCCACAAATCAAGTGAGGCACAAGCAATACCGGGAGATCTTCCTCTTTTGCACCTGGAAGCCTTCATGCAGATCTGCTTGAAGACACTTTTCTTCCCATTCAGTCCAGTACATTGTAGGAGTATTTCTAAGTCAGCACCTGACACATGGCAAGGATTCATATGCCACCTCTTGAAAAGCATATATGATCCATTGTGGTACTGATATCCACAGAACAGAAGCAGAGAGAGCAGAAAATAACACCAGCATGACTTCCTTAAATGACAGCAGTAGTAACTGGTGCCATGAATGCTTTAGTATCACTTCTGCCACAGACACTGGTATGGTAACCTCATCTTTGTAAGACAGATAGAAAGAAAACACAGCGTTTGCCCACATCATGCTGCAGCTCACGGAACACCTCTCAAACCACTGATATATGGACAGCTTGTAGACAGCACTACAAACTAATACCAATCCTCTGTAATTCTCAGTAGGATATGAGCAGTTAGTCAATAATTGTTCTCAGCTCAGTGATTCACGTCATAAAGAAAAAGAAATGTATGCAGCAGATATATCCAAGAATGTTATAGTTGCCACCAAAATAGTGAACGGGCTTGAAAAACATCTGCATTTAAATCCTGAAAGAGTTATTAATTTGTCAGCAGGTAGAATGACAGAGTGAGTTATGTCTGTGCTGAGTTACAATTTCTATTTGCATTCTGCCAAATACTGGTCTGACCTTGTCTAAAGAACCTGCTCTACTGCATTGCGGCCACCCTGCCTGGAAATTCATGGAAGGAATATTACTAAAAGGCTTCTGAGACTGTCAGCTTCACTACTGGCCTACCTCCAAGGAACTTTTTTTTTTTTTCAGTCTGTAGGGGAAAAAGAGAAATTACAATTAGTGGAGCTGCTGTTTCTTAGACTCAGCATGGAACATCAAGAGGATATCATATCTAAAAGCATGGCTCTTCTGCGATGGGGACAACCATTGCAACAAGTAAAAAAATACATGAAGGAAAGAGAACAGAGGAACCAGCTCAAAGGCCAAATCAGCAAAGTAAGTCATGCTAGAGAACAACGTCCCCAAGATTTTAATAGTTTTCAAGTGCACACATGAACATTCAAGTTCAGACAGATCTCTCAATGAGTAAGAGATTTATTTCTAAGCTTTAAACTGCATCAAGCCTGTCACACATTCCCAAAATAGGTTGCACTAGAAATTCAAAGTATCAACAGTCTGAGTGAAATACCTTTATAGAATAAAAAGACTGATTAGCTTGAGGTTGGTTTCAACATCCAGAGGCCCATGTCGGCCAAAAAAAAGCAAAACTTGGGTGTGTGCTAGAGGGTCCCAATGCTATTGACAGTGACTGCACTTTACTGAGAGACTGAAAAAAGCTGACAAGCTATACAAAAAGAAAAATGGACGGTGGAAAACATATATGACATCAAGTGCCTGAAGCATCCAAGTATGCACTTTCTGATGTATCAAGGTAGGAAAAGGAAAAACTATAAGGATATGATAGGATTGACAGCCTGATCTTTTGAAACAGTGGATTGGATGGAGTAGTAGGGCTGGCTCTCTCAGTAGGTGAGACTAAGCTATAAAATTTAAATGAGTAGTGGTGGAAATGAAGGTTTGGGAGGCCTCACCACAGAAAATTAGGAACTCAGAAGCACTTGCTTGTGTCTCTTATAAACCACTGCATTTCATCTTATCATACCATTTCTGGGATCCAGAATTTTTTTGACCAGTCTTACTCTCCATGTCTAAATTCAGTTCTCCTGAATTGACACTCTCTTCCATAATTCTCCAGCCATTGCACTCTCTCATATCTGATTACAGGCTTACTTTGGTACTACTTTGGTAGTTCTGCATCTCAGTAATATACTGTTGTTATATAAGTCTTTAGAATTTATTCAGTTCTCCCTTATGGCATTGACTCTGGAACCATCTAAAATACAGATCTGACTGACAGCTGGACCCCTTCACTGAGTGGATAATGTTATGCACAACAAGGTTTTTGACTAATAGGTGAACAACATTTAAATTTCTCCTCTGTGCAAAATAAAGTTCACTGAAACCATCCATAATAACCAAAATACCAAACCCATACCAAAATCCTAACCAAAATAAAATACTTATTTTTATCAAATTCTAAGATTTTTTTCACTTCATATAGAGAAGATAATAAAACCAAAATGAAAGTCACATTAATATCTCTGTTTAGTTGGTCAAACAAACTATAACTGACTAATAATAACAACATCAACTGTAGCGATCTCTGATATATTTCCTCCACCACGATTCAGAACAAGTTCTAAAGAAGGCCTGGATTACTGTGTTAAGAAGTATCACACAAATATTCATCCTTTTTTTTTGTCATAATGCACACTGTTCTAATTATTTTTACACTACATTGTACAGTACTCCTGTAGATGTCCAGTCAAAAAAAACAAGTACCAGAAGATGTCAAAATAATTCTACTCCAATTTATGCTAGAGGTGATCTGCTTCATCTAATACATGATTTTGTATACAATCATATGAGAACATGTTAAAAAATGCAGTGTTTTGAAAAATTATTGCTACTACCTTGCCACTGTTTGAGTGCTTATAGCTGCAACATAAAGCAAAATAAGTTGTCTTTTGAAAGCACTGGTTACACAGAGAAATTTCTGTATTTTAATTTGAGGATGAAAGATGTTATTCTCCACTGCACTAGCTACCATTTGTACAAGCAGAGGGCTGCAGAGATATTAATCAGAACTTTAAGGATTAATATAACACTACTGTTGCATGCTGCTGGCATTTCAATGGGTGTCTTCTCCTTTGAAGAACAAGACTGCTTTTGCCATATTTCAGCCAAAGAGATGTGCATTCTTAAAACTAAATCATCCAGTTTGTCCATGCAGCAGCTTGGAGACATGAGAAAGAACTTTTTTAGAAAGTAGCCTTTACATCCTGAGCCTAAGAGGTTATATTCTGTCTCTGCTTTCTACACTCATAGGCATAAATAATCACCTATGTTATTTTTTTCCCACCGTTGTCTAACAATTGCCATAAGAAAGTACTTTTCAACACTGCACACTTAACCCTTCACAACACTGTTAATTCAGCAAGTCCCAGAATCAGGAGTAGGGTTAGCTACAGTATTTGGTATCATTTTGGTTCTCCATATGTTTTAGAAGACAAACGAGTTGTGAGTTGATAATATTCTTTCCTCTTTGTGCTATCTGTTGACTCAGATATCAATACAGTCTGTTTAAGCACATTTTAACTACAAAGGTTAACTCTCAACTTCTGCAGAAGCCAAATAAAACTTGTCCCTCATTATTATGGCCAAGAACCAAAAATGCTTTCACATTTGCTTTCACATCATCATGCTTAACCTACAACAGTGCTAAATTTCAGTGTGATTTAAAAAAAAAAAGCCCAAACACAAAATACAAAAAAAACCAAAAAACACACAAACAAACCAAAAAAAATCTTCAAGGGGAACCAGTTCTCCCAAGGAAGGTAGAAAGGTGGAGAGAAAATAAAACTACAAGTAGTTCATAGAGCATCTGAAATACTTGTGATATTTGATGTTTCTGCCTTATTATAGTTGTTCCTATGTAGGCTAATGCATAATTTTTCGGGAGGAGGATTGTCAAGGCTGACTGAATTAACCTTGAAGTATTGTTCCCTGAGGTTATAAATTTCTGCAAATCCAAAGCATGAAGCTGTTCAACAGAAAGGGAAAAATCCCAGAACAGTATGCTCTATTGCTAGTCAAGAAGACTGCTGTTTGATACTAGCCTTGAACAAACCATACAGACAGAAATAGGATGGAGACAGAATAGGCTGGAGAACTTGGCAGAGAGAAACCTAATGAGGTTCAACAAAGTGTCGGGTCTTTCACCTGTAAAAGAACAACTGCATGTGCCAGTACATGTTTGGGAATGACCTACTGAGCTCTCAGCTCTGCTGAGAAGGACCTGGATCTTGGTAAATGACAAGTTGACTATGAGCTGGCAGTGTGTAGGGGCAGTAGGGGCAATGATATTCTGGGGTGCATCAGGAAGCATGGCCAGAAGGTCAAGGGGGGTGATCCTGCCCCTCTACTTGTCTCTTAGTGAGGCCATACTTGGAATACTGTGTCCAGTTCTGGGCTCCTCGGTACAGGAAAGACAAGGATCTACTGGAGAGGGTCTAGTGAAGGGCCACAAAAATTACAAGGTTTCTTGAGCATCTCTCTTGTGAGGAGATGTTGCAGTAGCTGAGCTTGTTTAGTCTGGAGAAGACTGAGAGGGGATCTCATCAATACATAAAAATATCTCAAAGGTGGGTGCCAAGAGGATGGTGCCAGATTCTTTTCAGTAGTGCTCAGTGACAGGACAAGGAGCAACGCCCATCAACACCCCAACATGAGGAAGAACTTCTTTACACTGAGGGTGGCAGAGCACTGGAACAGGCTACCCAGGGAGGGAGGTTGTGGAATGTCCCTCTTTGGAGACATTCAAATCCCACCTGGACACATTGCTCTAGGTGACTCTGCTTTGGCAGCGGGTTGGACTAGATGATCTCCAGAAGTCCCTTCCAACCCTAACTATTCTGTGATTCTGTCAAATACAGCTTAGAACTACTACACATCTTCCTCAGAGTCTTGACTGGCTAAGCCATACACCTTGCGTTAGTGACCTCCAAGTGTCAAAGCCAATGTCAATTAATGCTACTCTTGTAATGCACAGTCTTAAAAGGGAAACAAACAAAACTAAAAATGAAAGGACTGTCCAAAATTCAGAAGTCAGAGAAGTGCTTGAAAAAAAGATCACTATTCAAAAAGAACTTAGTAATCACCAAAGATAAGAGGATGCTGAAGCAAGAACAGCCTTTATCTGGCACCATTCCAGCTTTCCTGGAACTTCTTGAGAAGTACAGGAGAAGCCCTGGAAAGTATAGCTCAGGAGTCTTTCTGCTGTTTTCAATATAAATACAAATGGATCTGCTCAGTTTCATTTAAGTCACATAAAGGTGTTTAACCTGCTCACTAATAGGTTTACTGAGTAAGTTACAATACAAATAACTTCTAGAGGACTCCACTAATCCAGTGGGGTTTTTTCTTTGCCGATTGGTTGGGGGTTGTGGAGTGAGGAGTGTTGTGGCGTGTGAAGGAATGCTACTGCACAAAAGTTTTATCTCTTTCAAAGACTAAAGGAAACCTACTCTTTTCTATGCCATAAAACTTTTGACAAATCTACTTATAAACTGTTCTTTTTCCATTTACTCCACACTATACAGTATTAATATTTACCACCTATTTTTTCTGATCAAAAGAATAAGGTCAAAATTACAATCCACAAACTCAAGTATTCAAGTGTTTACTCATGTCTTCTCTTCATATCACTGAAGGAATTCCTCATTTCTGTATCAGGACAGCTGAATCAACTTCTTTGGGGAGAACTCCATATTTGCTTGTTGAGACTTTTTCATAATTTTTCTTCCCTGTGTGCCAACTGGTAGCACCTATTAACAAAAGTTTTAGTCCACAGCATATTGCAGTGCAGTAGAATGTTAGTTCCAAGCATGCCAGAAGTGAAGCTGACATTAAATAACTAAAGCCAGGTTTAAAAACCTTAAAATTGTTATTTGGCAGGGGACTGTAATAAGGATTGTCCTTCAGAGACAGTTTTGTCTTTAATCAGCTCCCTCTGCATAAAACTCCTATTCCAAATGTGTTCATTACACTGCAAAAAATGGATTAATTTCATTCACAAAAAAACAGCTAAGTAAGGATCCTGCAACTAGGTGGACAGACAATAATCCTGAAAAATGACCAGGGATAAAAAGGGAACAGAACTGAGTGTGTTCCAAAAGCAGTATAAAAATTGTTGAGACAGGTTTTTCCATAGAAATGGCAAGAGACAGATGGAAAATGGAAATGTAAAGTGAAGCAGGAATATTACTGACTTAGTGAAGAGGAAAACCACTGTGATTCCCTGGAAAAATCACTTGAAACAGATGGCAAATTCTGTGCAAAAGATAAAGACAAGTCACAAGGTAGTGACTTGAGGATGATAGCAACGGAACTTGCTCCTTACCAAAAAGCCTATTTCCTCAGCTGCTTGTAGTTATGCAGACATCCTGACAGTGAGATAGGTTTGAGGAATAAAGAAACTTCTTACAGTAAACAGTGCATTCAAGATCTGAGTTTTGCCATCAAGACCTTAATTAGGTTTTCCACAGGTGACTGGCAGCTGTTCTGGGTGCTTGTTAGATGGCTGTAGTCTGCAGAAGTGCATCTGGAATGTGCTTTCAAAGTGAAGCATCACAAAACACAGAATGACAGAATATGCTGAGTTGAAACGGATTCACAAGTATCGTCGAGTCTAACTCATGGCCCTGCACAGGACCATCCCCAAGAGTTATGCCATGTACCCGAGAGTATTGTCCAAATGCTTCTTGAACTCTGTCAGGCTTGGAGTTGTGACCACTTCCCTGAGGAGCCTGTTCCAGTGCCCAACAACCTTCTGGTGAAGAATCTCTTTCCAATATCCAACCTAAACCTCCCCTGACACAACTTCAGGCCGTTCCATTGGGTTCTGTCACTGGTCGCCACAGAGGAGAGATCAGTGCCTGCCCATCCTCTTCCCTTCACAAGGAAGTTGTAACTGCAATGAGGTCTCCCCTCAGTCTCCTCTTCTCCAGGCTGAACAGACTAAATGACCTCAGCCACTCCTCATACGGCTTCCCCTCAAGGCCCTTCACCATCTTCATTGCCCTCCTTTCAACACGCTCTAATGTCTTATCACCCAAAACTGCACACAATATCCAAAGTGAGGCTGCCCCAGTGCAGAGCGGAGTGGGACAATCCCCTCCCTTGACCAGCTGGCCATGGTTCTCCTGATGTTCTCCAGGACATGGTTGGCCCTCCTGGCTGCCAGGGCACTGCTGACTCATATTCAACTTGCCATTGACCAGGACACCCAGGTCCCTTTCCATGGCACTGGAATCCAGGATTGTCCCATCCCAGGTGCAGAATCCATCATTTTCCCTTGTGGAACTTCACATGGTTGGTGATTGCCCAGTCTTCTATTTTGTTGTGGTCTCTCCGCAGGGCTGCCCTGCCTTTGAACGAGTCGACAGCTCCTCCCAATTTTGTGTCATCCGCAAACTTGCTCACTATCCCCTCTAGTCCTGTGTCCAAGTCATTTATGAAGATGTTGAGGAGCATAGGACACAAAGACAGAGCCCTGTGGTACCCCACTAGTGACAAGTCACCAGTCTGATGTCACCCCATTTATTATTACCCTCTGTGCTCAACCCATGAGCCAGTTGGTCACCCATCACATGATGTGTTTATCCAGCTGTGGGATGGACATTTTGTCCAGAAGGATCCTGTGAGAGACAGTATTGAAAATTTTACAGAAATCCTAAAAGATTACATCAACTGGCTTTCCTTGATCAACTAGGTGTGTAGCCTTGTCATTAAAGGAAATGAGGTTTGATAAGCAGGACTTTCCTCTCAAGAAGCCGTGCTGGCTGTGACCAATGACTGCGTTGTCTTTCAGGTGTTTTTTAATTCCTTCCAGAATAATCTTCTCCATAACTTACCCAGGCACTGAAGCAAAACTGACTGGTTTTTATTATTCTCTCTTTTTGTTATCTCCCTTTTCATTACAATTACACTGTGGTTCTTGTTTTTAGTAGTAGCATTTATTTTATTTCAATTATTAAACTGTTTTTATTTCAACCCATGGGTTTCACCTTCTTTTGATTTGATTTTACTCCACATCTCACTCGCCAGGGGACAGGAGGGTGAGCAAACATCTGTCTGGTACTTTGTTGCCAGCTCGGGTTAAACCATGACACCCTGACTGTGAGATCTAAACCTTAAAAGAAGAAAGTAATTTCTTTATCTTTCTCACTTAGGGGGAGAATCACTTTCATCAGCTACTGATTATATGGCTTAAACATTTGGCAGATATTGCACAGACATTTAAAACTGTTTTAGTGCATTTCTAAATGCATCAAATGAAAATACAAAAAAGTTTAACATTTACTGTTTGAAGCGGAAAAGTGATTGGGAAGAGATGAATAACTGACTGGAAAATTTTAACAAGTAATGAGAAAAGATGGTCCTTGTATTAATCTCTCTTGTAAAAAGAAATTAACAACTCAGGAAAGCACAAGTATCTTAGAGAACACACTAGCAGTAAAACCTTTGAAAAAATCATTTCTCGTCTGAAAATTAAGTGTTTAAACCACGTAGAAGCTGTAAAAATATCTTTCTTACTGTAACCAGAATGTGCGATGTTAAAATCACTGACTGAGATCCTATTACCCATGTTAGATGGAGGATCTACACAACAGATCAGAAAGAGGCATCACTAAATTGTTAGGGTTGTCAAAACTGAAAGCCAAATCAACACCATATCACCCACTTACTAGATAGGCTAGCCTGGTGCTCACTGGTGACCACACACTGGCATAAAACCACCCACAACTTGTATGCCCTTTTCTCTCCCCTGTTGCTGCACCACAGACCCATAGGCTGTGCAACCTATGGACAGCTCATATCAGCACATTGGAAAAGAGTCTCCAAGAAGGAGCAGCAGAGAGAAACCTCTATGCCCTGAATGCAACTCTCAGTGTTGCCTCACTGAAGAGGCTGAGTGTGACCTATGGCAAAACCAAGACATTTTTATCCTTAAAAACTCACTATTAATATTTCAGATTAAATTGATGAAACTTGCCATCTAAAAGCTGTTCAATTTTTGTCATAATGCCCAGAGTCAGCACTATAGGAATGAAACCCACCTTTCAGGCTATGGACACGTACCCACTGGATTGTAATGGAAGTTTTTAAAAGAAATTGTTCATTAAAAATAGCCTATTAAATTGATAATTTCCCTTTTCTAGCTATAAACTGACTATTCATTAACCCTTTGATATCACACAAATTATTAAATAAGAAAATAATTAAATGAGCAAACTAAAACACTAGGTTATACAAAAACATCCTATTGTTCTTCGCTGCAATTAAGTACTTGCCTGAAGATTTTTTGCACCAAAGAGATAAAAAATAGTTGGAACTACATGCATCTTAAGTAGAGAAAAGGTGTTGTTTCTTGTACATTACATTATGCAGATGTATTTATGGATTAGATGGATTTTTAATGTTTTTGAATTTATATGATCAGGATTTTTAAACCTGTAAAAAATTATTTGGCATACAATAGGGCTGGACTGTGCACTGAAATATTAAAATTTACAAGATAGTAATCTATTTTTTTTCATATTACTCTATTCAATAGCAACTCAAAGTAAGACTCAGTGTTCAGAAAAGCCTCCTTCTATTTTCAAATGTTCATAAAATGTTATTATTAAGTAAATGTGGAGAAGCACAAAGCTCCTGACTCAGAGACTCTTGCCTTCTTTCTGACCAGGGAAATTGGTTTCTTTTTTGCTTTTTCTTCTATTTCTGTGTATTGAAGAGAATTTTTGTTGCAGTATTGGAGGTTAAACTAGTATGTGTTGATGTATACAGTGCCTGGAAATCTTGCAACTGAATATCTAGAATTTGTTCTTATGCAATGTAAAAGTAAAATGACATTTTTAGAATGCAAAAATCAAGCGAGACAATTAGTAGATAATAAGGGATTTCTACACTTTTTATCTCAGCAGGCCCAGGCAGTAATGTTCACTAATAAAACCTGTTCGCTCTCAATGCTTTTAAAAAGTCTTCATCATTTTTTTTTTTCAAAACAATTACCTATTCCTCCATACCCCACTTTGAAATGTAGTTTCAGGACACCATCTCTAGGAATCTCATTTACAAAGTGCTTAAAGAATCATGTGAGATCAAATACTGTTAGGAATACAATTGAGGTAGCAGCAATTCAGCTTTTTTCCTTGGTAGAGAAAGCCGTTTCAGAGCCAGAAAAATGTTTCCCTTTCAAAATGAGGCTTACATACCAGGAGAAAAAATATTTTAAAAAGAAGAAAAGAGAATGACTTCTTCAAAGAATAGTTCCAAAAAAGAATGGTCCCAAATAAAAAAAAAATAAAAAAAACCGGCCCTGAAGTTTAAAAATCAAATGAGTTTCAGCAGCTGTTTTTAATCTTTTACTATGAAATTACATTAATTTATAATAAGGGATGCTTTAGACAAAGATAATAAATTCACCTGAAATGCACTTCAGCATTCATAGCAGAGGCATCATCAAATAAATCTATTGCTTTGCAATCATCAGAAAGGTATTCAATATAACCATTTGTCACAATTTCTCATAATTTTTGATTTGAAACAACTGTTAGCCTTTCCAAAACCATCCACAATTAACTGTTACAACCATATCTTAACTTTCATTAAATCAGACAAAAAGTCAGCTATCATTGCAGAATTATGTTTAAAAAAAATAATTACAGCCATTAAAAGGTAAACAGTCCTATGAGCTGTTACATTTAGAAAATAGGGAAGCAACATTATGGTTTTCAGTCAGCAGATAAATAACAACAAAAAAACTCAGATAAAACTGACCAAAGATAAAGATACAGAACCAGAACCAAAAGTGTTTATGCATGGAAATGTGAACCTGGTTCCTTCATTCTTAAGAAAACCTCAGTCTCTAGGTGGTCAGTGCACTGTAGAAAACACCTCCAACTCTGAATGCCAGATGACTGGGCTGAGAATGAAGGCAGTCGGGAAGTAACTGTTTTAAAGGCACCTGGTAGCTCCCTGCCTCATGGACATTTCCAGTACCAAATTTCTAACTGAAGGGTTATCAGTGAGCACAATATTACAGTGCAGTTTTAAGGTTAGCATGCTAATAATTCTTAGAAAAGGACAGTTTCTTCTCCTCTAGAAAGCCTCAGGCTACTCTTTCACTCCCCTAATTTCTTTCACTGTCAAATCAAATTAAATGTTGAAAGTTAGCAGTGTCACATTTCTTAAGAGTATTGGCTTCAGCATAACAGGGATCAGCACCTGAATGTTCTTTGACTAAAATTTTATTTGTTTGCAGCTATAGTTATGGAGAGAAAAATTGAAAGGTCAAAATGGCTATAACTAAGGAAGATATTATTTTCACCCAGCTCCTCATAACAGACTGGGTGACTTTTCCTAACAGAAGTAATGTTAGGTTTATCTCATTGTAGATCAATGATTTAATAATTTATAAGTAGATACTTGGTCACTTACTGTGTCACAGGTGAAATAAAAATGTTCTGCAGACAGTAAAGCTGAAACCAGTAGCACTATCGAGCCTCTTTAGTATGATAGAAATGCTGTAACCACACAGTGTGTCTGCTCTTGGATCTCTGATGCATATCTGTATGACCACTGATCTTCTCTTCAGTTGACAAAGACTAATTTGTCTGTGGAAAGTCTCCTTCCAGCATCCACAAAAAAAGTCTCCTCCTCAGGTACAATAAAGCATTTGGGAATAACTTAGAGATGTCAGTTGGTAAATTTGAGCTATATGGTTAACCACATTTTTACGAAGATTACAAATGAAACATAGTGCAGAATCTCATTATGTTTTAGTCACAGCTGGAATATGGTCTTATTAAGACAGGTATCAGTCTTCGGTTCCTTGCCGCTTTGTGCATCCTGATAAACTTTAAAAAACAGACATTCCAAAATTTCTGTCTGTATCAGATAAGTGTTAGCAGGCTACCTGGCCCTCTCAACAATGCACTGCTGAAGGAATATGCTAAACCTCTGTGAAAAGGTCAGTGGAGCTGGTGAGGATGAACACAGGAGTAATATCCATGAACCTAAAGGTGATGGGGATGAAGGAAAATGGGATTTCCATTGTGAGTTAAACCAACAGTAAATTAGTGGGACAACAGACAAGAGTGAAGATACAGCTTGTGAAGACACCTTGTGAAGATATAAAAATGTGAGGGTCGCATTCCCCTCCTACATGGAAGAGAGCATTTGGGAATCATAGATGCCCATGGTTGAAAAAGAACAGCAAAAGTCAAAAGGGTCCAGAAAAGAGCTCACTAAGTTTTATCAGCAAACCACATTTGGCATGGAAATTGGTTTATATTTTGCCCAGGGTCCTGGGGGTGCCACCTGGATGTTGTGAGGATACCTTCTTATAGGTAAGCTTTTCCTTCCCTGCGGTTTCTTGCTTTTCATGTGAGTGAGTGACCATGAAAAGTCCAGTCTTCTGGACCTTTCTGGAAATTGATCAGGAGCTTTCAGGGTCTTTTGGTGGCCTTGATCCCCCCTGTTGGTCTTGCCCACTCTTTGACTCCACTTCTGAGCTTGCATTGTATGTTGAGCAGTCACCATGGACCTGAACAGGAAAATTGCCTCCAGAAAGGCAATGCCATGTATTTTTATGCCCCCTTTTTCCAGGCACATCCTGTTCTAACTTGTCCACTTGCATGTTCATCAGTGTTTAGGCTCGGCAATGTATTAACTCCTTATTGCCCAGACTTCTATAATGAGAATATTGTGAGAAATCTGGGAAGTAAGAAGAGGCAGAATTTGAATGTGTTGGAAGCAATGGAACAAAAGAGGTCAGACAAAAGAAGGAGCATGTCAAAGAAGGTAGGTGAAACAGCTCATGGTCTCCTGAATCACAGCCTCCTCTTCATTCTCAACACTTTGCCTGTGCCAGCAAATATCAGTGAAAACTGCCAATTGTGTCATTCTGTGGGAACTTTGATACCACTTACATTTATTAAAGCAATCCTGAAGATATTTCAATTGTATGTGAAGAGTAAAAAAAAAAAAAAAGAGAGAGAAAAGAAAGAAACACCTCTTGATTCTTCACCAAATAAAAGATACCATGTGATAACATCATCAGAACTGAGAGTTTGTGTGGTTCCTACACAAAGATCCTACATATTTGACAAAAAATATGTTCTACCACTGTATATTGTGAAAGTGACAGATGAAAATTCACTATGATTTTTTGAAATACACTGTCATGCTTACAAATCTTTGCAAAGTTCAAACAAAAAGACCTTTTTTTGTTTTTTTTTAAATTAATGTCATAGAATTATACAATTAAATATCAAGGAGTTATTGCTATATCAGTACCCTCACACTAGCTGCTCAGTTTTTCTCTTTTTTTGTGTTTTGCTCTTTCACCATTTATTCTCCAAAGCTGCAATGTGTCTGTTACCATGGGAAATAAAACTGTTTCCAGCACTTTATTTACCTACCCAGTCCTTTTATTAGTTCAATCTAACTAAAAGTGCCCTCTACGTCACTTATCTTTAGTAGTAGAATCTACGTTGTGAAAGTGGCTACTTTAGTTCATATTGTTGATAATCTCTTTTCCATACAAAGGTAGGGGAAGATCAGAATTTGTTGTTTGAGTTCAATTTATCAAAACAGACTGACTAAACAAAGTTGACATAAACTGTTGTGTAAGTGATAGAATCTATATGGATCTTTTTCAGCTATGATGGGAACAAATGAGAATGAAAACTGAAAAGTTGGCAATTATACAGAGATTTACAACAGTACCTGAAAATGCTCATGGTATCTCAAAATAGAGTGTACTCTTCAGTACATGTGTCTATGCCAAATGTAGCCTAATTTTTCTTCTGTTATTCAACAGTACATTCTCTATCTCAGAAACAGTGGAATAACATTTGGAGTTTGTTTCTGTTTTAAATAACCTTTGAGGGATTATTTTGTGTTTCATCGTCATGTTGGTTAAAGTTTGTAATGATTACAAAATCCTTATGAAAAGTTTCCCACTGGAGACTCAGTAAGATATTCTCCTGCTAAAAAAAAAAAAAAAAAGCTAAACTTTGAAATTGCCATATCAGGTAAAACTGCTTTTCTAAAGCATAGCTGACAAGATTACTGTAATATCTTTGCAACTTGTTTATAGTATAAGAGTTGACTACCCACAGTGATAAATGATATATTTCTCCTCTATCTCTGGTGATTGTACTATTTTGGGCATACATGCAGCCAAATTACTATCCTACAAATTGCAAACGAAAGAATGAGAAGTGTTGTCTGTTCCAGTAAGTCTAATTCTCTGTTGTCAAGACAAAACAGAAGAACTTTTTTCCATTAACTAACCAAGTTTAGTTTTAAAAGTGATTCAGTATTCTTCTTTTCTTCTCTTAACAGAAAGAATTTCATGAGTTCATCCATTCACTTAGCTAGTAGCTGTTTTCAGTTTCCAGACTAAAACTATTGACAGTCATACAGATCAGTGGTTATTATAAAGCTTTCTGAGAAACTGAATTAACACCTATTTTCTTATCCTGAGCTCTGAAATGCATTTATATTTACCTTTAACTTTATTAAAACTTGCAATAACTGGTATGTACATACCAAAGCCACAGTGACAAATGACAGGAGTATAACCATATCTCCAGATTCTCCACCTCTTTAAACATTTCCTGAACTTGCTCAAATTTTAATTTATTTTTTCGGTGTTCCAGGTAAGGTCTCCTGCCAGTGACTCACTGAATGGCATTAATACTTTGCTATTTCTCCTGGAAACAACTTTCCTGATGGTCTTAGAGTCACAATTACGTTTTGCAGAGACAGATCACATGCACTGTTCAGACTCAATAAGTAATCGAATAAATGCACACATGTTTTTACACGTTTAGTATTTCCAAATTTTAAGCATCTTATTTTTAGTAAAATTCTCCTTGTCTCCATATGAATGGCCTTGGATTTTTACTATTTAATTTCATCTAATTTCTAATACTTTGTTCCTCAAAAGCATCCAATTCATCATGCCTAAAATCTAGCCCCTTTCTTTATAGCTGAGCTTTCTAGCTTTATCAAATCAACAAGCTTGATTACCTACTTCTAATTTTCTTTTTCTCCTAGTATGGGCAGACTGCAGTTTCTAAAGAATTCCACTTGTATGTCACAATCAAATCTGTCACACGCTCTTTTCAGCGGATATCACACGTTGTCACTTGCACCCACTAAAACAAGTTTCCTATCAGTCTTTGTGTCATGGAACTTGAACTAACACTTTGGCTTGTAATAGGATAGGAGTTATTGAAATCTTTGTGATTCAGATCTACCATATTTCTTTCCTCCAGATAATCATTCTTATCCTCCAGACAATCAGGTTTATTTCAACAGGTGACAGATTAGTCTTACGCAATTTACATTTGTGTGTATTTAATGTTTACTACCGTTGCTCTTTTTCTCTGTTCTTCCATCTTGTACTGAATTGCTCCAATTCATCTCCCTGCACTGTTCCTGCTTGAAAATAGTTACCACATTTGTTATTTTTCATTCATTCAGTGCCACCTGTGACAAGAACTAAAAGCAGCTACAATAAGAACTGTAATTTCACATGCTAGTAAATAATACATTTGCTCAAAACATAATTCATTAGCTAATAACAAAAATTTAAATGTCTTGCAAAGGAATTTTTAAAATGATTTGCTGTCAAAGACAGGCATTTCAATATTTGAAACTAAAGGTTGAAGATTTCATTAAAAATCAATGGAATTAATTTAAAATCTTAAGATTTTTGAGGTAGCAGATTGTCATTTGTTTTTCCAAGCTAATAAAAATAAATTATTCTTAATAAATATTGGGCCATGCTGCAATTAGCATATGCTAAAGATTTACAAAAGCTTCATAACTCATGAATATCCTAATGTGACATGCAAGGACAATGAAAAACTCCTTCTGACATATTTACCATGAAGTCCAAAATTTGTTTAATGCATTTCATGGTACCATAGACTATTCTCAACAACCTATGCAATAAGAACAGAAATTTCTAAGTCTGCATCACTGAGTACTACATACAACCGGATCATGCAAATAGCTGACTTCATTTCTTATTCAGATTCATATTCATAACACATTCTGTCTTCAGTGATAATAAGGCCTAAGGACAAGGAATACCAAAGAGTTCAAGACTAATGCTTCATGTGGCACGTCAGCAAGGCAGGTTAAAAGCATAGCAAACTTAACCATAATATAATGGTGTCATTCCATATGAATATATATCATACTTTTCTGAAGAAGGTTTTATTTCATAGAATCATAGAATATGCTGCGTTGGAAGGGACCCATCAAGTCTGACTCCTGACCCTGCTCAGGACACCCCAAGAAACACACCATGTTCCTGAGAGCATTGTCCAAATGCTTCTTAACTCACGCAGGCTTGGTGCTGTGACCACTTCCCTGAGGAGCCATTCAACTACCCAATCACCCTCTGGGTGAAAAACTCTTTCCTGATGTCCAGCCTAAGCCTCCCCTGACTCAACTTCATGCCATTTCCTCTAGTCCTGTCATAGTGAAGAGGTCAGTGCCTGCCCCTCTGGAGGCTGTTGAAGACTGAAATGAGGTCTCCTCTCAGTCTCCTCGAGGCTCAATAAACCATGTGATTTCAGCTGCTTGCAATTAACCCATGGAATAACAGTGTGGTTAAGAGCACGACCAAAACAGACACCAGGCTCAAAGATCTCTGAACAGCTCTGAGGAACTTCATGTAAAAGATAGATATAAGACTTTTCCCTTCTCCCAAGGACTCCTGGTAAGTGAAAGTTCCTTGTGAAAGCTCTGTGCTGCACCAGTCCAGACAATAGCATTGCATAAAACTTTGATGCATTCTGCAAATTGCATAAATCTAGTCAAGTCCATGAATTTAAATATACAGTGTTTGAGACACACAAACTGGACTACAGCTTGAAGTATAGAAATGTCAAAATATTACTGAACGTATAATTTTGACTATAAGCTGTGAAGATCAGTTTGTATGCCTCTCCCTTTTTTCTCTTCCCTTGTGTCCCATTCCCCATTTTAAATGTGAGAGGGATCAAGCCTTTTTTTTCCACTGAAAGCAAAAGTCTTTCTCCTTGAACCACTGAGAAGGAAAAGGCCAAGTGACATGAGTCAGTTTACCCTTTTGACACACAAAAAAAAAGCCTTTAGAAATAGTTCACATAGCTCCAGGGCTTGTTTCAAGCTCTTCTAACTTTTATGCCAAGGTCAGCACTGCATTTTTCATTCCACAAATCCCATTCCCAGCCTGAATGAACACTGAAGGGTTTTATATCCTGCAGTATCACCATGATTTATCCTCCAGAGACTTCTTTCCTCACTTATCTGGACTCAACCTGGCAACATGACTAAGCACTATCTTTATGAATTTGCATAAATATGCAAGGCTCTCTGTCTCTAGGGTTTGTGATGAGTGTCCATGAAAGCACTGAGGCTCTTGACAACCGGCGGTGTGAGGTGTGACGATTTAGTCAGGTTTGAAGTAACTACTCCCATCCTAGAGACTGATAACGTAAGGCAGAACTCCCAGTGATGCTGTCTTGTCTGCCGCCATTCTGGCTTTGACGGCTAGTTTGGATCTGTGCTGTTAATTTAGAGATTGCTTTAGTACAATATCATAGGACTAGTATATTCTGAATGGCAAAGCTTGGTAGAAATTATACCTGTCTAAATTATGGCATTACAAAAGCCAAACGTAATATTGATTGTATTCATTCTTTGTAGGGATTAGAGTCTGAAACTTGCAGATTTTGATTTTGCCTCAGAGTGGCTAAAACTAGCTTGCTGCACTGTGTGAGATTCAGAAGCAGCTTTTCTTTGGGGGTTAAAATAAGATATGAACAAAGGAGATAAGCTTATATACAAGATACTCTTAGAGAAGCTTTGAAGATTGAGTAATATTATCTTACTACAAAATTTCGGTTTGATATTTTGGCTAGAAAATTCCCTTTCCATTAACAATGGCAGATTGGGATATGAAATAAACCTTGAACTCCTTCGTGAGACGATACAAACACAAACAAGTTCCTAACACTGCTGTTGAAAAGAAATCCTGAAGCAATGGTAAATAGTGACCTGAAAACCCCAAGACTTGAGTTCAAATCCTTGCTATCGAAACAAGGTCAGATATGATATGCTGGATTCATTTTCCAGAAATCAACTTTTGGCAAGTACTATATCATGCAAATAAATTCACAAGTAAATTAAAAAAAAAAACAACACTATTGCTAATGCTAGACACATCTTTCATTCCCTGAAGAATTTATGCCCCACTCCAGATTTTTACTTCCCACCCAATAGCACTGCTTCTTTATGACCAGAAATGCATTAACTCATTTTCCATTAAATGAAGGTCTTGTATAGCCAGGTAAAAGGAGAAATAGAGGGAAAACATCTGGATTGCAGGCAGCTGCTAATTATTAGGAGCAGTACCATGTACAGTAATAAATGAGCCTAAATATCTTTTCTAGAGTAACATGGATGCCCAGAAAGAAAAAGTTGCTGGAACCTTCATAACCAGCAGCGTTCAGGCCAAGCCCCTTTTTATGTATCAACCAGCACATCCATTTATAGTAAGTCTGACACTGCACTGTTTGAATAGACTTTTATGTCACAGATAAATAGTCCATATTTGTAATATGAGGTAGACTATAAAAAGAGACTTATTTCCTCTTTCAGTGAAAAATGGGTAAGTAAAGCCCATTACTCACAATCTAAATGGCCACCAGCCAGTGACTAACAGCTAGCCCATTTGATCACGGAGTTGTAGCTTACTGATATGAAGTCATTTTTCATGGCAGCTCTTGACTGAGAAATAGGAAGAAAATGCAGGGCTCACAAGAGGGCTTTTGACAGTTGCTGCCATGAAATGTTTTCATTTGTCACTGTGACAGAGAACAACAAGATATTGACTGAAAGAGAGGGCATGAGGACACAGCTGTCTTCAGCTAACTTTCACTGAGCCTTGACACACAGACACAGAAACACTCTTGGGGTTACTTAGATTTTCCTGATTTTCCCCAATAACCTGATTAACAATTTATATTTTTGGCATAATATTCAGCTATGTTAGTGATGTTGCAGTCATGCATAACAACAATTAATGCAGTCCCAATTTCATAAAAAGCTGTCTAAATCTAAAGAGTTGAGGGGTTTAATTACAACTTTTATTATGACTTCTGGCTTAATTATTTCCCATGAACAACAAAGTTGTCCAAACTCCTTCCCTGTGTTTTCCCTACTATTCTGAGACATCTCCCACTAAAAAAGAAAAAAAAAATTCAATTTTTCATTTCTAATGAAACATCTTTCCCTTTCAAGTTTAACAATGCTTTTTTTCCCTATATCCGAAATCATTCCTAACACAATTTACTCTTCAGATAATGCTTAATTCAATTAAATAATCATGAAAGCACTAACCTTAACCAGATATAATGTCTATGAATTTAGACATGAAAAAACAACCCTATTATCTCTTAAATGTTGTTACCATCATGCCAACAGCTGCGTAATATTTAGAAGCTGTTTACATGCTCCTTCCATTACACTTGGCATTAGGCAAAACATATAGCTATTGTAATCCTTACATTTTCAGTAATATTTGCCACTGAAAAATAAGTTAAGGTAGCAACAGTCAAGTTTTGCTTCAGACAAAAAAAGTAAAGTGATTTATAAGCCCTGTATAATTGGAAAAAATATATTAAATTGCCATTAAAACAAAAGCCAGTGTCTGATGTGACATTGTTCTTACTTTTAGAATAGCTTTTACCTTTCTACCACGAAAAGCAAACCTTTGCTTATCTTCTTACCTTTATGGTTTTCTTTTTAAAATTTTACCCACAAGAGGATATGATACTCTTCTAAAAGTTATGAGCATACCTTATAAATATCCATTGCTACATCACCAGTCTTGAAGGTTTAGAAGCAGCCTTCTTTGTTTTCCTAAGAAACATTCAAAAAGTTGTATATAAGCCTGTTAACCGAAGCCTAGGAGAGAAAAGCAGTCCTATACAGAGTCCCAGGAGAAAATCAATTGAGATGCTTGCGATGTCATGAAAGGGAAAGGAATAAGACTAATGAGCAGGTCTAAAATATGCAATTAGAGTTTTGTTTACAGAGTTCGAGGGAATTTCAGTTCTAACATAAATGAAAAGGTAATTGTCACTTTTATTTATAGTTGTAGATTTGAGTATCTGAGCCAATTAAGTGTCTCCAAATATGCCTAGGATTAATATTTGCCCTAATCTATAACTTAGTTTGCAGATATGAAAGCCAAAAAAGAAAAAGGTCTGTTTAAGAGGCATGGTTTAGAGGAGTTGAAGTTTCCTTCAGGTGGTGGTTTCTTTGGCAGGGGCAGATCTTGTACAGTATAGGAGGTGTTATTAACGCAGAATAGCTGAAGAACAGGGCTGTGAAGGCTGTCTGAGAAGCTAGTTGGGCACAACCATAGCCAGAAAGTGATAAACAGAGCTCAAACAGCATTAGCTAGCTAAGCATGAAAGGTCAGCTGTCTCTTGAACTCATCCAGAAGAATTCAAGCCTCACCCCCTATATTTAAACTTCTCAAGAAGTGGAGGAACCAGACACTCTCTCCAAGAAGTTGATCCGCAGAAAGGTTAACATTTAAGTCCAGAAGTGTGGCATGTCACTTGCCTAAACAACTTTTCTAACTGCCATCATAACTCTGCCAATGAAAAATCACTATCTCTTCATACAGTTGCACTTCATGTTCCCATTTCCTCAAATGATTTTACTGGACCTGTCTCTCCCACACTTTCATCAAAAACTCTTTTGCTCTGCACTCTTCATTTCCTTGGGTCATTCGCTGTATTAGAGTAGCTTTCCATTCCAAATGGAGAGAATGTGGGGAATAATTTCTCCATTTCAATAAACACTTCAGAGAAAGCCATTTTAGAATAGCAAATTGCTCCCAGGAGCACAGAGCACTTCTTCTTCAGATAAAATCTAGTTTAGTAAAGGGACTGGAATTATCTTTAATAACTTTATTTAGTAGCTGATAGAGAGAAAAAAAAAGAATATGATCAAATAAATATATCTCTACCTTGATTTTCATTTATCTTACCTCCATAAAGAAACAGGGCTTGGTGCCAACTTTACTATGTGGAATGACTTTTCTTCACTTTCAGTAAAATCTCTCTCCGTACAGAGTCTCAGAGGAACACAATACGAATTCAGTCTTCCTCAGCCTTGCTACTCATAACCTGCAAGTATCTTTTAAATAGTGTCAAAATCCAACAATGCTAATAAAAAGGTGTAAATTCCCAGTACAAACTGATGTGAAGTTTAAAACACATATGCACAAAACCAACCCACAACACTACAGTGCAAGTTATGATCCATTACCCCGTGTCGGCAATGAGCCAACATCTGCATGCGAACATGGTCTTTCCTCAGTGACGGTTATGCAGTCGAAAGCACACTGAGATTTCTCATCCTCAGACTAAATGCAGCTATATATTAAAAGAGAAATGTGACCTGACTTACTGAATTATCAGCTTGGGGGAAAAAGTCAAAGTTCAAAACAGTCAAAGGGCGTCTGCTGATACAACTGAACGTGACCACTTCAATCTGAACAGAAGATGGCCTGATGTGGAAGCTGCACCCCTAGTGAGCAGCTTGAACGTCACACTATTGCCTTCCTGGCCAAGGACTCATCTATGTTAGCAAAGACTTAGCCTGTGTTTCCCAGTGTCAAGGCACTGCAAGGTCTGTAGCTCCCTGGGACCAGGAATCCCAGGGGTTTGCCAGAGCAGCTCATAGCAGTGCCTGGCAGCCAGGATTATAAATCCACTGGGATGTTTAAAATGTTCACAATTCCTTAATGCTCTCTAAGTTTTCCTACATTTTCCTAGAAAGAGAAAATTTATCAAAGTTGAACGAAAGAATTGTAAGGTAGCAAGCTACTTTTAGCAGCATGGAGGCATAGAAAATACTTTAAATGTCCCACTGATAAGTAAGATTTCAAAACAGATTCAAGATCTTCTGTCATGCAAAAGCTGGATGTTTGGATCACAGTGGCAGCTCATGCTATCTCAGCATCCAACTTTGACACTGTGATGTGGCTTTCGTTTGAGACTAGGCAAGACTAAAGTTTCTTGCTGTTAACACACATTAAGTCAAACTTCTCAAACTTCACCCTCCAAAAATTAACCAACAGTCATTACCCATCTACATCATCCTGGATTCAGTTTATACTCTTACTTTGTTTGCCATTTTAAAAATCTGGAAGCAGGGTATGAGGAGGAGCAGTGCTCCTACCAGTGCTCTCACCCACCACTGGAGCATCAGCTGGGAAAGGAGTTTCCAGCTCAGCAGCGAGGCCTCTATGGACAGAATTGTCACAGTGGAGTAGACTTCATTCAGTGTTGCCTTCTCTGGTTTTTGTTTCCCTTTTTTTCCCCTGCTCCTTCTCTTTCCAGGCTCTGGAATAGGCACCCACTGAGCACCCAAAAAGTCCAAAAAAGCACCCAAAGCTATGCCTTGAAAATCTTAATGCCATTCTGTTTAAGGTCTGCATACAGGTCTGCCAGATCAATTGGCCATCAAAAAGAGTCTTCACAGAAAGGGTGATTAGATATTGGAATGGGTTGCCAAGGGAGGTGGTGGGATCACTGTTCTTGGAGGTGTTTAAGAAAAGACTGCGCATGACAGTGCCATGGTCTGGTTGACTTGGTGATGATCAGTCATAGGTTGGATTCCATGATCTCAGAGTTCTCTTGCAGCTGAATTGATTCTGTGACTCTGCCATCCCAGTGCCATCCCAGCCTTCGGGGACAGTACAGTGCTGGCTCAGACCCTCAGAAATCATTGGCATTACTGTAAGCAATGGTGGTCCAGCTGACAGCAAAATGGAATTACTTCACTAGATTTAGCTCTCTAATATAACATTTATCTTATCACCATACTCTTTTTGTTGGACACATGTTCTGAGACACCCACATCTGTATATGAATAAAAGCAACATTTTGACAAAAGACAAGACTGAAGAGTTAATATAACTGTAAAAAACAGTGCAAAAGTTTTTTCTTTAACTGTTTATTGCTAGCTACATAATTTAAAAATATTTATTACTTCCATTTCTTCTGTGTTTATAGACAGCCTATTAGGGAATTATAACCTCTTTATTTTTAACTCTAGTGTTTGGGTTTCATTCTTAATACATATGCCTCATTTTTGGGGTTACATGAGAACCTCAGAGAGTCAGTATGTCATTTTTTTAAAGGTTTAGCCAAACATTTATTCTGGTTTTTTGTGTGAATGAAAGATTTTTGCTCTCTAAGCCTCAGCTAAAGCTACTTTTCTTCTGCAATAACATGTAGAAGCGATACAAGAGGATAATCTCCAACACAGTCAAAAACATGACACCCTTAATACTGACAGAGGTACTTTTCTATAACTTCTACAATACAACTAAATGACACAGGCAGAATTTCTTAACTTCTGATTGAAAGATAGGCTATTTAAAGCAGCCAGCCTGGGTGTTCTGGATGTGTGAACATGCATCTGTGCTATGAGCAGAAATGTTAAATCAGGAGCTTAATGCTTATAGAGGGATTTCACCCACTTAGGTTAGCTTGTTGAACTAGATATATGTAAGCTCTGAGGTTAATGAATCTTGAAATGGAGCTCCACATGACTCAGTAGACAATACTATGCCTGTTAAAGATCTGTAAGCAATTTCTTCAGTACATGGTAAGATTTCCATTTCAGTATGTTTTATTACTACTGAATGAAGATGCTCATTCTTTACTGTTGGTTGTTCTTTCCAATTTTAACTTATTATACATCTGTCCATCTGATGTGATCGTGCAGCTCTTGGAGTCACATGAGCCTCTATACTTTGTCTCTAAATCTTCATAGCACAGATCATCAGAAATTCAGCCACTCTCACCTTCTGGGATAACAACAGCAGCCACTGGTGAGACTCAAGCATACGTACCCTCATTTAACAGCTCCTCCTTGATGCAGCAAGCTTGTAAAACACACTTTGCTTCACTTCTTCAGAATCTCTACCATGTAATAGTCCGTCCTAGAAATAAGAACATACCATCTGCTTTTACCCCAGTCATATTGGTTTCTTCATAATCTACTGATGCTGAAAAGGGAAAAGATGAAACCTTGTAAAAGGCAAGTAAGTAGAAGCCAGCTCTGATGAAATCAAAGCATCAATATATGAGGATGAGCATTTGGGGACTGAAAAGTAAAGTCAGCTTGTGAGAACTATTTCCTCACACTCTGCCTTTATTTAAAGTGCATACAATTTTTCAGTCTTTCTCCCACCCTTTGCATGCTTTCTGCAGCATAAGAGAAATGTAAGCAAGATTAAGCCTTATTTTTTTTTGCTATTACTCCAATGAAAGTTTTTCTGTGATTAGTCTACAAGACAGATGGCATGTTTTCAGCAACCTTGTACTAAAAAGGAATTTATGTAGCTCCTTCCAATATTTTTAATATAACCACTCATGTAGCCACTCACATACATGGCACTTAATCAACCACTGCATTTGAGATTTAATCACAGTACTAATCACCAGCTTTTTTAAATTCCTATCTTACTCCTGATTTAATAATTGGTGATGTTCATGATAGCTTAATGCACACTTTATAAAGAGTGAGCATTGAAACTACACCAAACCTTCCCTTCCTCCTTGTGTAAACTGAGGGCATCATTACAAATAAACGCTCAGCATCTGTATCAATGTTTAGTGGCACAAACAGCAAGAGTCATAAGTCAGCAGCTCCTGATTTTCAGTACTGCATGCACCATTACTCAGTTTGTTGCTCTTGCATCTAAGCCTTTAAATTTGCGTACTTGCCTTTCCCACTGTGCATTCATTGCCTCTTGCTGTCATTTCAGCCTTATTTGGTAACCCTCAGCACTAAGTAATTGATTACTCTCTTCACTATCTCTTTGTGCAAGGAGTTATACTAAATCGAAACTGCCACCTTTAAATTATTGTGCAGCCTTCACGCTTAGGTATTAGCAGTATGTTAAAGTGATATCTCCAATCTATACTATAAAGTTTATTGTTTTAATTAAAATGTTCCCTATGCTTTCCAAAAGAGATGATCCTTGCTTTCCCCTTGCTGCTCATTTATGAGTCGTAAAGATTTTCTAATTATCCCATATGAGTTTTGGAATTAATTCACCTAATTTGGCTTACTCTATGTTGGATGACTTCGTGTATGTACAGGTGTGCAGGTGGTTCCATTTCATCAGTGAGACATTGTCATGGTTTAAACCCAGCTGCCCAGTAAGTATCATGCAGCCACTCCCTGACTCCCCTACCAGCAGCATCAGGGAGAGAATCGAAAAGGGAAGAGCTAGAAAACTCATGGGTCAAGATAAAGACAGATTAATACGAAAAGCAAAAGCCACACATACAAGCAAAGCAAAATAATAATAATAAAAAAAAAACAACAAAAAAAAGGAATTAATTCCCTATTTCCTATGAGAAGGCAGGTGTTCAGCCACCTGCAGGAAAGCGGGGGCCCATCAGACATAATGGTGACTTAGGAAGACAAACACCATCAACCCAAAATGTGTGATGTCCTATGGTGTGAAATATTCCTTTGGTCAGCTGGAGTCACCTGCCCTATCTGTGTCTCCTTCCAACTTCTCTTGCACTCCCAGCCCCCTCACTGGTGTGGCAGTACAAAAAGCAGAAAAGGCCTTGGCTCTGTGTAAGCACTGCTCAGCTGTAACAAAAAGATCGCTATATTGTCATCACTGTATTCAGCACAAATCCAAAACACAGCCCCATGCTAGCCACTCTGAAGAAAATTGACTCTACCCCAGAAAAAAACAGTGCAAACTTATTTAGTAGAATATGCCATAATTTACTTTTCCAGATGAGTCATCAACAGAATTTGTCATCAATATGTGCTGGCATTACAGTGACCATAATGATTTTTCCCCATCCTTTGTTTGGTCCCAAGGTTTGACTTGCTCTCCCTGGAACTAGCTGGACAAGTGAATTGAAACAAATGGTATCAGAATTTCGAAGATAGTGGGTGTAAGGGCAAAAAACCTTTTAGCTGAGACAATTCACTTTGAGGAGTCAGGTGTCACTCAGGAAGCCTTGCCTGTCTGAAAAGGCTTTCTCAAAGTGTGGTTACATGAGGTTTTTTTTCCTTTCCCTTCTGCATTCCAGAGAAGGCTGCAGGCTCTTTGGAATGCAGGGAGATACACAGAGGCTGCCGTTTCCACATTCAGTAGGGAGAACCGGGGAGAGGAGCAACGATAATAAAGCCCAAGGAAGGAACTTGGAGGCATGTCTTTCCCCAGGCCCAGGGCTTTTGCAGCTGGTGCAGCTTCCTTTGTAAGCTTTTGGCATTCTTGACCTCAGAATAAAGTCTTGGATTCTTTCCAGTGCCTTGACATTTTGGGGGGTACCTGCATGTATCTTACCTTACAGCTGGCATTATTTATCACCCAAAGAAAACCAAGTACGAAAATGCCTACTGCAACTTTAGTACAGGAAGGAGATACCTTTGACTGGGTGAACTAAACCATCCTGCTGTTACGACTCTATAAAGAGCCGCTTTTGTGTGACATTCAACCAAAAGTAAATCATCACAACATGCTAAAACTAAACCCTCTCCAGATATTATCAGCATCAGAGTTCTGATTGAAATCTTGTGCTTTGAAATGCTGTACTGTTTCTGCCATGATCCATTTTCTAAACCAGGAGAAACCCTCAAGTAAGACAAATTACTTATTTACAGAAAGTCTAAATAATGACAGTAGGATCCAAAGTTGTTGTTACTTAATCAATCTGAAAAAAAAGTGATGAATTAATACAAAAATTTCATGTTTTTCAAGGACAAGTGGAAATTAAGAAAAAGAATCAGCATCAGTCTGAAATTTATCAGTTTAGAGAACTTTTTGTCAAATCGCTTTCATGTTCATCATATATTTTAATCTTCCCTACTAATGTTGAAATGCATCTTTTTCAAGCATGGTTAGGTTTAGCATTTTTTTGATTGAGGAAATATTTTTAAATAAAAGGACAACAAATAATTCCCTTCCTTAGAAAACATTTCTTCAATGGATTTATGAAGCATCCTATCAGTGTTAACTAAATGATGGGACATTTTTCTTCAGATAATTAAGCATTTTGTTTGGATAAATGAAACAAGTCATAATTAAGGAAGTAGTACTCAAACTTTCCTACCTCTGGGCCTGACATTCTGGTGTATTCCTATTCAGAAGGATGCCTTCTGAATGACTACCTAGTTAAAAAGCAGTCAAAATTTCTTGAAGATTATATTTCCTAAAGTCTTTGCTTTATTTGCTCCATTCCTCAACCCTCTCAACAGTCCCTCACTACAAGAGGACTCATTTGGGGGAAAACAACCATAAACACTGAAATCTTTTACTTCACAGTCTATGCAGGTTCTTCAGTTTGCATAGCATTCCAACTTGCTTTAAAACCTCTTATTTCCTCCACAAACAGTTTTCTTTAATAATATATAATACTCCTACTTGGCCATTCAATTAAACAGGGCTGTTCCTGACATCCCAATAATCAAAATCCTGTCATTTCACACCACTTTCCCTTCCAGAGCTTCAAATATGTCTGATTCAAAACCTGTCAGACTTACCTACATCTCCCCTTGCCCATTCACAGTAGGCCTTTGGTTGGTTAGGTAACTCTGTTTGATTAGGATTTGAATTTGATTTTTTCTGTAGCACAACTATCTAAAAATCTGCAAAAAAAGAACATTTCATTTCTGTATCCAAACCTCATTGCTGCTACTTCTATTGCTATAATTAATGTGCCAAAGCATAATAGTAGGGTACCTAGCCTCTCTACCTTTCATCCTATTTCAAAGAGCTCATACAACAGAGAATATTATATATATATATATATATATATACACACACACACAGTAAGACAGATAAATGCAGACATCTTCGTGCGTTAGTTGCACTGGCATTCATGGGTTGTTTTTTTTGTTTGTTTCTTTTTTAATAAGTAGTAGTATAACAATTTACCTGGTAAAACTGTAGCCACCATAAATTTTCTCAATGGTCTGAGTAAATTGCATGAAGACTCGGATCTTGGCTCATACACCATCCTAATCAAGCTTTTGCTGCAGAGACATAGGTACATCATCTTCACTGTTCCTTTTCTTCTGCCTGTATTTCATTCCAATGCTCTATTACTTGACATAGGTTTTTGACTGTGATCAAGAAGACATGTGTAGAGCAGAAAGAAGCAGCTTTTAATACGTAAGCAGCTTTTTGTATATTCTACCACAGACCGAGGGAAGTAACATCTACTTCCAAAAATGTTGGCTCTTTGCCTATTGCCAAACTATTCATGCATGCATGTACTATAACATTATCAGAAACTTACAGGAGGCAGGAACTGCAACAGCTAAGAAGGCTGAGGGAGTGCTATTTGCAGGCTCTTGTCCTCACACATTATGGCACAAACTCATTAAATAATTTGATATTTTTTGGGGTCCGTGTGTCTGTCAGCAAAGGATTAGGGCTTGGAAGTCAATAGCACACTGCTGAGAAAGTTGAGAAAATAGGGTGACAGAGCTCTTCATTCTCCTGCTGCTGGATAGGTTTAGCACAAAAGATGCATAACACCCTTTTTCCAGAAAGCTCCTGAGACACTGGTCCCACATGTTTAACATGTGGTTTTCAACAAAGGAATTTCTTGAAGTTGTTCAATACTGAAGCAGTAGTAGTAGTTGTACAAATTTAAATAGATTGAGTAACTAGTGAAACACTAATAAATTTTTATCTTCACTCCACTGCTAGACTTGACTGCAGGTCATAAACAAAGATTTTTATTCTGATAACTAACCAGCACATTCCAATTTGAACTGGATTTGGACACCAGTTAAATTTTTAAGAGCACAGATTTGCAAATACTGCCAGCAGCCCACATACAGAAGGATGCCACCCTTATCCCCCTCCCTGCCCCAATGCCCAATTCTGGTTCACTGTTCAGGCATATGGGCACATCACATCAGCCTAGACACTGCCATTTTGAACATTGTGTTTTGCAAGACTGAGCAAGAAATATCCACATACAAGCTTCTGTCAGTCTGGCACCTAGAAAGTGAATGTACTCATCACTACATACACTCATTACTGAGACTTCTGCACTTCCCACAGAATCCTGAAAAACCCGACCCACCAGCTAATGTTAAATTGTCATAGTCTGGGAAATGTATCACTCAATAAGAAGTCATGCATAATAGAAGTCTTAAAGGAGCGTATTTTCTAGAAAAGACTGTAATGTTTACAGAGATTAAATATTACAGTTCACCAAAAAGCAAATCCCTGTTTACTGCTTTTGTCAAATAAACCTTGATTTTAAACTTACAGTCATATCTACATATTACTTTATACATTCAAAGGCTACCTGAAAAACAACAAAAATTTACCTGACATATACAGATTGTTCTGCATGATTGCTCTTGGTCAGATTCTCTATCTTATAGAACCAAGTCAAGCAAAATAAAACCTGGCAAAATAATACCAATCCTACAGTTCATATTTTAAGGGACTTATGAAAATTGTATTGGTAAACATTATTTTTATTATCTATAAAAAAGTCTGTATTTTTTTTTAGTTGACCAGTGAGTTTCCATAGATTTTTAATCTATACCTTCAGTAAAAATTTTGTCTTTCTTTGATTTCTTAAATGGAACATATTCAAGTTGAATAGAAGCTGGTCTTATCTTTCCTCCTTCCTCTTGCTGCTTCACCTAAGAAGTTGTTTATAAATACTCATTACACTGTTTTCCAACTAAACAGCATCTAAAGAATGAGTAAATCTCTAAACTGATGAAAACACACCTACAGACTGGTGAACAATATGCTTGTCATGTTTTTACAGGATGTAAACCACAGTTCAGGACAATCAGGACAGTAACACTTTCACCAGCCCCTTCAGAAAATAAGGAAAAGTAGTCTATTACCTGTCAAAGCTGTTATCATACATCATGGAAATGTGATTAGCATTTCTGTCTACCAATAATATATTCAGGTAACTGGAGGCAATCTCATTTTCATGTAATAAAAGTTGAATAGGATTCTAAGTAGCATAGATCCAAAGACATACTTGTTCTCTGTTGATGCAGCAGGAAGTTTCCTAACATTTCAATTCCCACTATCATACTTCAGGACAGTGGGACAACTTCTAAGAGAACGTATTTGTCTCCAGAAGGTTTTAAATGGCTCCACAATTTGTTAGCAAAATAAAACACAAAAAGCATTACTCCCTTTCTGTAAGGAAATACACTGCAGTGATATGCTGAAAGCCTTTGCATGGGACATTGAAACTATAAATGTGTAGTCCCTCTGGCTATCAGTGCAGCCACCATGATTGCTCCATCTCCCACATGGTTGGGGTTTGGAAGCAATGCTGGGGAGCGAGGTATTTCCCAGCTGCAAAGTAATATTAGAGATAGGATAAGTAGGTAGAAGCAAACAGATATTTTCATTTGTGTCTACTGCTGAAGTTTCAGAACGTTAGAAGCTCCTTTTCTAGAGTTTAATAAACAAGTCTGAATCACCTGTGATAGAAATGAAATGTTAATATCCCTTCAGAACTCTATATAGGAAAAAAAAAAGTTATACTAAAAATTGTCCTGTGTTTTTTAAAGAATTATTCTTTTCACATTGTTACATTTCAAAAAAATTAGATAACTTCCATAGGGAAAAATCCACCAGCTATATTTCTCAAATATCCCAAAACAATTGAAAGGAGGCAGGGAGGAATGCTATACATTTCATTATAGTTAGTGAAATAGTTTCACTATATAATGTTAAAGTGCAGCATTACAGCGCTAGCTCAGTGTGTATTTTCCCACACACTTCACTCCCTGTGACATTTTAAGATACAAAGAATAAAATTTACACACAATGTCTTTATCAATAAAAGTAACTGCATACCTCTTCCCCTCAAACTGCACAAGGGCTTCACAGGGAAAAGTTTTCAGGAACATCAAAAGATGTTCTGATTCCTCAGGCACAGCTCCTGTCTGGTAAGTCTTTCTAATATAAATAGACATAAATTTTATGTTACATGAGACTATGTAGTTTCAGTAGCAGATTCACTGTATATACCTTTTGCCCTGTCTCTATGTTTCAGCGAGATAAGTTAAAATGAAAAGAACATCCATAAATTTACAGAATCTGTTGAAATTAAAATGTTTGCTTACAATATTGACACGCAGGTTTCTTTCTAGTCATTAGTAATATGTGCGCCTTACTTCAGATAAGAGGATGTGCTAGTCACACCTCTATCCAAAAACTTTTATCACCTGGCTTCCCTCCATGCTATTATCTGTTAGTCATAACCCTACTTTTGCACTAGCAGTTTTGTCAAAATATAACTTCAACTTGCTTCCAATACAAGGACCCTCACAAGACAATTTATTTGTCTTATTCTGACCCTGAAAGAGAGCAAAATGATCTGTTTATTTGAATTTTTTTAGGTTAAACACTTTACTGACTTAACCTTTAGCTCTTACAATTTCAGCTCTGTAAAATCTATGTAAAGGGAGTCTCAAGTGATAATAACTTTGAGAAACATTTGCTACCAAACAATGACTCTGCCAACAGTTTAGGAGTTCTTTCTGTTTCTTAAGTTTAAAGATGTAATAATACATATTATTTGTATGACTGTTAAGTATCTTCTACTCACAGCAGGTCCTTTACTGTTCTGTCTCTCAACTCAAAGGTCAAAATATCATTAATCCAAATGAACCAAATCATTAATTTAATTTTAGTCTGGTTTTGTCCAGCAGCTTTTTATCATTCACCATCTTGCCATGAAACACCATCAGGGATGTCTTCGATCACATTCACAACATGAAGATATGTCAGCAAGAAGACTGAATGTCTGTGAAGCTGGAATTTGATGCTATTTTTCTTTCCCTTAAAAGCCACCTTCTAATGATCTCCTCATACCAGTTTCTACACCAAATTTGTCCTTCTATTTTCCATTCAAAAGGGAAATTTTAATGATGACAAGTCTTTCTACCAGTGTTCAGGTGACCTCAGAAATGTGCTCTTGTTAGGTGGACATGAAATATCCATAGTTCATAGAGGAGAAGCAGGAGTAGAATCTCATTAGCGGACAAGGACACAGTAAGTATGAAATGACATGTAGCAAGTAAAGTCACACATTATCATGCTTGGTGATGTCGGGGGGTGTGGGGAAGGAAAAAATCTGTGTTCAGTACTAAATCACTAATGGTGATAATGCTAGAAAAAATAACACTGAGATTAACTGCACCAAATATAGTAAATCCATGTGGTCAACAGATTAAATCATGAACCAGGCATACGAAAACTGGCCATCTCAACCATGAGCAGAGACATTGTGAAAAGCAAATAACCTTTCTGTGATCAAAAATGGTGTGTGAGTCTCCATTTTAATTACCATCACTCTGAAAAAAAAAATCACATAAATCTGCCATTTTTCAGTCTTAGCAGGATACTGCTGTTTCCAAAATGTAATATTATAGGTAATAGCAGATTTTTGCTGACCTTACTGTAGTCCAGAATTTCTCTCATGGCTTGTGCATTTCTATCCTTTTCAAGTATTTTCTGGAGCACATTTCATCAAAGTATGATCATGCCTTGACAGTGGCTTCAGTTTTTCTGATTAATGCTGAGATGCCTTCATAATGTATACACACTTTGTTTCACAGTGTGTCCAATTATTCCTGTTAGAATACATGGTGAGGGTCTCACCTGAAATAGCATTTCAGCTAAGCTGTATCTTCACAGATTTTTCTAACTCTCTAAAATATGTTCTGCCATCACTTAGTTTACAGGAACTATGTGTGCTTATTTGGTCTATAAAACTATAGTACATTTTTAAACCTGCTTCTGGCAACATTTTTTAACATGCATCATGATAGCAGCCTTGTCCATATTACAGTTTCTTCCAAGCTTAAAACTTGTTTGAGAAAATCTATCAAAATATTGAAGTCATGTAGCAAATTATACCTCTCAAAATTCTAAAGGTCACATTGTAGCATTTTAATGAGCTTCTAAGCCTAAAGCAAATGGGATACAATAAACAGTGGATATGGAGTATTCACAATTTAATAAGAATCCTCAGATGCCCATGATCTCAGTACAATGTGGCCACTGTATTGACAGTTTGTTATACATTTGGCACAGGATGGCACACTGGCAAGGCTGGCAGTGAGCATTTGTTTCAATTCCTTTGCTGATATTCCACAACCCTCTTATTCCTGGTTGATCTTGTACAGTCATTTCTATTGTAAAACTTTGACTTTGTCCAAACAGATGAGTTTTCATCCTGCTGTATAACTAAAACAGTCTGGGTTACAAGTACTGCCTTCCCTGATGTCCGTAACTTTCAAGCTCTCTTTCCTGCTCTAAGGTACTACATTTTTATGTCTTCCCTTCAGAAGTGATTTCTAGTAATTCAGAGGCAAATCATTAAAATGAATGCTGGAAGTGTGAATTCTTTATGCAGCAGGAAATTCTTTCTTGGTGTACTGGAGCTTTCACTGGACTGAAACTGTGCCTGTGAGGGAGTCAGAATTCAGCCGCAGCAGCTCTCAGTCGTGCAAATCAGCTCCTCTGACCTCTGAGCTTCTTCATCTCCAAACCGTATTCTGTCTTCATTCCATTAGGAATTTACTTAAGGCATTTTCTCTGTCAACATGATATTCAAGATGACAAAATTCAGTTTCATGCTCAAGCACATTCTAAACTGCAAGGCTGTAGGGTCTGACTGACTTGGAAATTTTTAAGCCTGTGAAGATAACTTGTACAAAAAAAAAAAATAAGTAGCACAATATTTCTGTTTTGCTAGTTTATGTTACCTTCAACATTTCTCAGAATGATAAAGGCAACACATGTGGCCAGAATTCAGTGGTCAGATATAACACAGAAAGTGGGACAAGAGGATATAACATGCCAGTTTTGCCTGGTGATGCATTCTTCATTTTGCTTTCTCTCACATCTTTGCAAAACAGTCCATTAACTGTTAAAACTTTCATTACTCAAAACACTTGCCAAAAGCATGCTGTCAGGCATCTGCAGGTGGAAGTGCATCCATCTGAGTGCACCCATTAAAACACAGACTGAAAGGGGGTTCGTTTTTGTCAAGTTTATTCCACTATGGCAGGTAACTACTTAACCTGTCTGACTGTATAATATTGATTAAAATAATTAAAGGATCACTGCTTCATTCCTCTCGAAATTTTAGATTGATATGCTTAAGTGCACACTGAGTAGCAGCAAAGCTCAGGACACTACAATACCAAATATTGTTCAGATTTACTTCCATCTCTGCCTTTTTTTTACAATATAAAGGTTGTTACCTTGTCACAATTAAACATGATTTGTTTAGTCAATTACTCATGATTATGCCATTGCTAGGGAAATTTAAATATTATAGGGATTTTTCTATCTCAGAAATCCTTTTCTAAAATACCTCTTCTAATCAAGCAGCAATTATGTTGCTCCCCACTAATATCAGGAGCATATTGACCCAGCTAGTAACGTTCTGGCAACCACAAAGAGAAAAAACACATAGCAACAGTGACTACTCCATAGAAACAACAGGAACAAAAAAAAAATAATCCACAGAAACAGTTTAAATGCCAACATCTGGTCATTTCACTGCTTTGGGTTTTATCACTTCTGGAAGAAAAGAAAAAAAAAAGGCAGTTTTAGCTGAAAGAATAAATACATTATTTTTATAATTTTTTTAAAAACTACTTGTTTTTTAAAAAGCTTAAAATTTATAAAATATTAGGAAACTGGCCAGGGGCAAGTTGTCTGAAACAAAGAGGCACAGACCTCATTACTGGCTCCCAATTGAGACTACAAAACATCAGCAAACATTTCCAGGTAATTAACTACCCAGAAACTGTCTTTAGGGATTTTTGTAGTAATGCCCCCATGTGGGAGTACACACTTGTAACTGCCAAGTCTCACTTCCACTCTTCTTTCAGTAAACTAGTATCAAGATACAGGAATCATTGGTGCAAAGAGATGCTTTGCAGTAGAACCCTACAGCTGTTGCAAAGGACTGTTCTTGTTTCTAGGCTCCTATCCTGATTTTGTTACCTTGCTTCCCCCCATGTTTCATCTGTTAGCTTTCTTCTTCCCTGTTTTCAAGCCTTAAACCTTTATGTTCCCCAATCAGCTCATATCTCTTCCTTCTCCCCCTACTCCCACCTGCTTTTAACCATACCCTGAATCTCCCTTATGTTTCCCCCTCCCTCTTCCATATGCCAATCTTGGCTTTGTTCCCCAGTCTTTTATTCTTCTCTTTCTTGACATTCTCAGCTGGTACCTTTGTCCACCTGCACATGATTAGGCCAGCCTTCAAAGAAGCAGGACACCAAGGAGATGTTTCTTACTCTAAGGATTCACAAGAAATCATTGTGGGTAAAGAATCTTCAATCTGCATATTGTAAAAGTCAGGGGAAAGCCGAAGGCTAAATTATCCACAAATGCTAATAACACACTTGATAACTCTGCACTACACGTGTAAACTACAGTTTCATCCTCAAATGTAAAAATTTGGCCAAGTTACCAGCAATTGCAAAAATAGTAATCTGCGTGAAGTATCAAATAAATTTTGCTATCAGCTATGGTTTATGTTCTCCTATAATGGCACCAAGTGGAAAGAAATATGCTTAATTGCTATGCTGCTTACTCTGGCAAGGTAGTTCAAAGAATTTCTATCAAGTTTAAGACTTGCTGTGTAGTCTGCATTCACTTAAATAACCAGTTTTACTCAAACATTCCCCATGTCTTTGGCAGTCAGCTGCACTCAATTTCTGTATTACTTTACAATGTGTTATGATCATATGCAGTGATTTGTAAGGAACTTGCACATCTTCTTTTACTAAAATACAACTTTCCTGCTGTTAATTGTAATTTTCAGCACATAACATTCAAGACACTATGGGTTAAATCAACAGGTTTTTGCTTCTAGCTTGTGTCCATTCCATATATAACCATTTTAAGTACTGCACTAACCACTCTACATTTCTTAATGTCACTTTTGATTTTCATTAAAAATAGCTAGAAAATAATTTTATCTTGCAGGTTTCCTATAGTTAAATTTCCAGTGCCTACAAAATTTCCTATCAGCCAATAGAGAAGCATAATGTCTCTCAGAGATAAGCTGAAGCTAAGTTGTAGTAGACTGATTTGAAAATCATATATTTTTTTTATTTATTCAAGCACATATCACTTAATTAAAGACTACTCAAGACAGAAGTTGGACTTTTTATGCATACCCAGAAAATACAAGATGCATGTTTGCATACAGCCTCACTGTAAACACTAGCAATTTTCAAACATATTAAAATTAAGAACTTTCATTTTTATAAACAATTCAGCATGTACCTTTAAGCACATATTTAAAAGATGGTTATATCAAGGGGGTTGTCATTTTCCTTTGTCTTTACATAGCTGCCATAAAATTGTTTAGAATTCCTCTCTCTCTGTTACTATATTTCCTGTTACACTCTTGTGTGCTATAGTTACTGAAGAAAGGGCAATGATAGAAACATTAAACTCTGACACTTTAGTTTAAAAATAAAATTTCACACTTGAAGGTGTACTAAGTAATTTTGCCAGTGATACCACGTTGGGAGGAGTTGTTGACTCCCTCAAAGGCAGAGAGATCCTGCAAAGAAACCTCGAAAAATCACCAACATTGAAGTTCAACAAGGTAAAGTGGCAGATTCTGCACCTGGGACAAGGCAACCCAGGTGAAAAGGGTCCTGGGGATCCTGGTCAATGGCAAGTTGAATATGAGTCAGCAGTGCCCTGGCAGCCGGGAGGGCCAACCCTGTCCTGGGGGGCATCAGGCAAAGCATCGCCAGCTGGTCAAGGGAGGGGATTGTCCCGCTCTGCTCTGCACTGGGACAGCCTCACCTTGAATATTGTGTGCAGTTTTGGGCACCCCAATAGAAGAAAGCCATTAAGCTGTTAGAGAGTGTCGAAAGGAGTGCAATGAAGATGGTGAAGGGCCTTAAGCAAAAGCCGTATGAGGAGCATCTTGAGGGCATTTAGTCTGTTCAGCCTGAAAAAGAGGAGACTGAGAGGGGAGACCTCACTGCAATTACAACTTCCTCGTGAGGGGAAGAGGATGGGCAGACACTGATCTCTTCTCTGTGGTGACCAGGGACAGAACCCAAGGGAATGGCCTGAAGTTGTGTCAGGGGAGCTTTAGGTTGGATATTAGGAAAAAGTTCTTCACCCAAGGGGTGGTTGGGCACTGGAACAGGCTCCCCAGCAAAGTGGTCATAGCACCAGGCCTGAGTTCAAGAAGAGTATGGGCAAAATTCTCAGGCACATGGTGTGACTCTTGGGGCTGTCCTGTACAGGACCAAGAGTTGAACTTAATGATCCTCGTGAATCCCTTCCAAATCAGCATATTCTATCATATTGAACAAACCATATGCAATACAACAATCTACCCAAAGGTTTTAAAAAACAATAGTTTCAAAAGGAAAACTTTCAGGCCAGTATCTTCAGTGCAAGCAAGTTTTAATTTATTTTTTCTTCAGAAAGTTTTGCTGCATTCAAATGTATGCATGATTTTTCTGATCTTTTTTTTTTTCCCTTTTGGGTAGGGTGAGTGTCTATAAAAATTAAGTAACTTTTATTATGCCAAGGAAGGAATCTGCAATGTTAAGACAGTTTGGGCCTAATTATCTAGCTTTTAGGAAAAAAAACCCAAAATACTCTTTTACCCTTTTTTTTTTTTCCAAACTCTTTTACACAGAATTCAAAGAAATAGCAGCAGAGGCCTGAACCATGCTCTTAATTTGCCTCAATAAATACTTTTATGAGCAAAAGTATACTTAGAACACAAACCCCAAGATTTTATACTACTGTTATAATTCTACATTATGACTGTTTAGCTATAGAGGAAAATAAATTTGAAGAGTTCAGAAAGCCAGAACATGCAGCATTTAAGACATATTTTCATAAAATATTTATGTTAAACAACTTAAAGAAATCAAGGTTATTAAAAGAGAGTCAAAGCTTTATGACTGTTTATTGCAGCCAGTTTATCTGCAGCACATATTTCCTTCTTTTTCCAGAGACTGGTGTATCTTTCCTGCTGCAAAGATACACTCAAGAGACAAAGTTGGTATGCCTGATTTCAGTGACAGCTGTTCTCTTGCTTGGGAACTCCTGCACCTTCTCTATAATTAATGATATTAACTCTGAAACCATAGTGTTTCTATGCATCAACAGCCAAATGGACATCACATAGCAATCATGCTACACCGACAATCTGTTGTTCTTGTTTTCCATTTGCCAGCAAAATCGATTTTAAACTTGTACAATAAGCCCTAGAACATTTCTTACAATATTAGAAATTATTTCATATGGTGTTCCATATGACCAATTGGTGTTACAATGTTAACTATGAAAAGTTAAAGCAAATGCACTGACACTGCTATTAAGCAGGGCACTTGCATCAATGCCAGATTTAAAATAACCCCTTTATTAAAAAATTACCAGTGCTCACATGATTTCAAAACGAACCCATTCAGCAAAATGCTACCATTTGTTTCAGAAAAAGTAAGCAAGCATGCAGTCAGTTATGGTGGCTTTCAGGATATTTAAAGACTATTCTTGAAAAATTATATAGGATTATTATTGTTGTTGTTGTTGTTGTTCCTGTATTGCTATGTACACCTAAAGCTACGAATTTATAAGAATTGCTACAGTTCTTACACATGCACTTATTCATTCATAAAGACAGAAAATTCCCTCTCTTGTACTATTGACAATGACTCACACCATTTTTACATTCTCAACAGTTGCATCACTAATTTTTCATATTACATTGCTTATTTTTAGCATGGATTTTTTTTTCCTGAAGTAAAGCTTTCTTCCCATGTTAAAAAAGAGAGTTTAAATTATTATAAACTTATGTTAATGGAAAATCCATGTTACTTCCTTACTGAATTACATCACAGTAATTATTGCATCTTGGGTTTCTTCTACTTCTGGACAAATGTTCCAGATATGGGAAAGGCAAGAGACCCTATTTGTTCTCTGTGCACATCAGTCCACTGACAAAATAGTTTATGTAGTCCATAGCTTTTAAACAGGGCAGTTCCCTCTAATGTAGCAGAAGGTAAACATTGCAGTAGTCTTGTATAGCACCATCTTCAAACTGTCTCTTCAAAAGTAAATTTAAAGCCACAAATACCATGAAAGATATAAAGGTAAGAATAATTAAATTCAGTGCTTTACTTCTTTAGAGGATGCATCCTCATGAACATTTGCAGTAGCTTAACATTAAACATCAGTTTCATATATTTAATACCACATAGCCTTAGACTTGGCCAACTCATTTTTATTGAGGCTCTTTTCTTGAGCCTCAGAGGTCATTTCTTGTTACCTTATAGCATCATTCATCTCTAACTCAACAAATTTCATCAGACACAAGGATAAACTTTTCAGCCTCTTCAATAAGCCAATATCTATGTTTTCCTGCTTAGAGGGTGAATCGACTCCAAATAAATGCAGAAATAAGCTCCACTCTCTGCAGACTGTTCCCTAAGTCACTTAGCAATTGTTTCTACATAGATACTAACTATCCAGTGTAAAAAAAAAAGAGAGAAAGAAAAAGAAAAAAAGTGTTTAAAAGACCATCATATACCAAGTATTTTAAAAACTTAAAAAACTGTATTTTTCATCTCCATATAAATGTGTATATACTGAAATGTATACAACTACGCATCCTATGTGTGGATTGTAACAGTTACATTCTATTGCATATCATGTAGTAGAAGCTGCTTGTTCTTCAGGTGCAAGCTGTGACTCGTGTCACAAAAATGCCAGGTAAAGCTAATTTTTTGATGATTGTAAAAGCGCTTTTCTGAGCTGTTTGGTAGTGCACTCTTTGAGTGGGAAGACAAGACTTCACAAACAACCCTAAGAGTAAGCTAAAATGTTTAAAAGGCAGTGGGAAAGGAAAGCAAGGTTCTGAGGGAGGCTGATCTATAAGCTAATGTTTGTCAAAGAATAAACAAATAAAATAAACACCCACTGTTGAGCCCAGCACTAGCCAGAATGAAGCATGCCAGCGGAAGATGACATCTGAATGGCTGGCAAGCACAAGTCCCTTGAGTATGAAGGCAGATGCTATCTCCTGTGTCAGAAGCTAGCTGAAATCCAGAGAAAATATATAAATTTTCATCAATTAAGAGGAAAAAAATAAAAATAAACAATTAAACAAGGCAGAATTTCTATACATCTTTAGAAGAAACAACAGAACTGGGTAACAGAAAATGGAAAAGAAAGTTGCTCATGACAGATTGCAGGCCTCGTGTCTGAGCAGATTGGGTATTTTGAAAAGTTCACAGAGTGATCATTTTTCTAGCTTACAGTCTCTCGCATTTGCTGCCTGAAATGCAGCACATAGTCACTATTCCCTAGACACAAAATGAGACTTCGTATGTGTGGAAAGCAGTTTGACTATGAAATAAAAACAGAGCTAATGGCATGGAAAGCACAATAACACTGGTTTTCTAGGTTAGGTTAACATGAACTAAAACAATCATCTAACATACTTTAAAATTTCTGCTATGTGCATGAACTTCTAACTGTTACTTCCTTTATTATTTCTCAGGGGGGAAAGAAAAGCTTTTTTTTCTGGACTATTTTGCTGACACCTAGCGAGCCTTGGCTCCAACAGCTTCAGAGAGAGAGGTGGCATCAGAGCGAGTGTTCTTTTCATTCCACTTGCAGTAAAATATTGGCCACGTCTGTGATTCAGCAGAGTGCTGAATCACATACCAACTCAGAGAACACTGTAATACTAATGAAAGAAAAATGTATAAAATAGTAAAGAGAAGAAAGGGAAAAGAAGCACAGTGAACAGAAGTTACGGTCAAAGTCTTTTCTTCCCAGCCTAAACACCATTCACAAGGATAAATGAAACTTGCCACTAGTTGTGAGTTCCATCTTTTCCTTTCTGTGCCTCACAAATTCTGGGATCACAGAATATGCATTACACAGAGGCTGTAATTTCAAGTTGATGATTACTGTGTTGTTCATTTTTAACATGAGATATAAATTGCCAGCAACTCCCTATCATTGTTTTAAAATCAATTGCAGTCTAATCCTACCATTACAATAGTATAAACATGTCACTTTATCCTTGAATTGGTTTGGGAGAGTGGCACTTTCACATGAGTTTCTCAGCTTCATATTGCCTAGGAAACAGGCTTCAGTTAGGTGAGACGGCATTATCTGAGGTTGAGGAATTCTGCAACTTACAATGGACACAAAAGTAGTTTAAAAAAATAAAAATAAACCTCCTCTTTTAAATAGAAATTGAACAACTGAATCTAAGTGCTGACTACCTGTGATAACAATGATGAATAAGATCACACTTTACTTCCCTGAAAAACAGCTCCATAAGGTCATGATCATTACTCCTGCATAAAAAATGGGAGAACACATACTGCTACCAACTGTTGAGAGCTGTTGGTTTTAGGTTTCCCTAAGAGAATTTACTATCTGTCTTTCTGAAATAGGTGGTTTATCCAACTAAAATCTTACCAAATGTACAGGTGTGCATGCTTAAAAACACCTACACAGAAAGAGTTGTGCTGATCTAAACTTACAGTATAACAAATTTAGGACAGTTAAACTTGACTTCAGTGATATAAAAGAAGCCACTAAAACAAATACTATGTATGTTTTTTGCATCATAAATGTAATCAAGATACTAAAGATTACATAGAGCTGAAGACTACCACAGCACAATAGAGAATACACAATTCTGTTAGTGAAAGAAATCAGCTAGTGTCTGCTTGGGTGTCCTTTTCCTACAATAATGACAGTGAATGTGCTTCATCTCTTAGACATTACTCAAGCTGTTCACTGTGGTATCAAAACAATTACTGCTACTTTCCTTCCTCATCAGCCTGTTATCTTGGCTTAGGCACTTTAGCCAGTTAGAACTTCATCCTGCATTTAAACAGGAAGTTCAGTCACTTTTCTTTCTTTCTCCAAGGCACAATAATCAAAATAAGTATTTCCAGATAGAGCAGAGGGTGCACTTAAAAAGGCTCTGAGATTATCATCTTAACTGGGTGTTGAATCTCTTGAGACTAAAAAGCCTATTATGTTCAAAATACTTATAACTGTATGTCTGTAATTTTTTATTTGATGCATGTAAGATTACCAGTTATCAATGAAAGATAAAATTGTCCAAATGAAATATCAGCTTTTTGTATATTTTTGCCTGGCAACTATATTAGGAATAGTGGAGCATTTAGACATAGAACTTGATCAAAACTTCAGTGTTTAAGCAGCATTTTAAAAATTGCAACTGTCTACAAGTGTAAGATACATTTTATTATATAACAACATTTTTGTGATTAACTGACGTTTTTAATATATAGGTCAGAGACAGCCACTTGATATATTTTACCTCTATGCATGATAAATTTCACACTTAGACTATTACACAACTCAATAAACAATCACTTTAAAATTCCTGTGATTTTTTGAAAAATCAAATAAAATCTGTCATCAAAAAATAAATTTTATCTTATGAAAAAAATATTTTTATTTAAAGTATGTTTTTATTCTACACTCATTTTTTATTTTTCATAACTCATTTTATTTGGCCTGAGATACAAAAGATTATCATTATTGGTTAATAAAACAAAGCAAATAATTTACTATGCCATTTACTAAGATCTGTATTAATTATAGTTGATATACCTAAAATTATTACTTCTACATTTAACATTTACAATAATAATTATGGGCTTTAAATAATAGAATCAAGGAAATAATATATTCCCACTGGAAGAAAAAAAAAAAAAAAGAAAGGAAAGTAAGATGAGAAACAAACCAGATAAGATTATTTTATCCAACATGTTCAGGAGCAGAGCTGCTTCTGTTTCTGAAGCTTACACTCCCAAACCTTAACCTTGTTCAGATGAATGGCAGAAATTGCTTTGTTCTCATTTCAATTGTCTTGATCCCTCCTCACTTTCTCTTACCTCCACTTAATGCAGGGAACAATTCCTTCTTGAGGAAAAGCACAGAGATGGTTTTATTGGCTGTCCCATTGCCATAGCTTGGTTTGCAAACTCATCAGGTGAAAGATCCAGTAGTTGCAACACAGCTTTGAACTGTCTAGAAATAAAGGCATTTGTAGTGTTTTGATGCTTTTAACTGTCAGAGCCTTTTGCAAACATGATCAATTTAATCCTTGAAACATACCTGATTTCTCTGTTCTGGTGTGACTAAATTCACTGAGAACATCCAAATTCCAGATGGGTCCAATTCCTCAGCATCAACTGTCAAATACTGCCTCTTTCAGTATAGTCGTAAGCAACCTGAAACTACCTTGCAATCAAACCATTAGGACAGTTTGGAATGGTAACAGAATTATCCAAGCTTCCGTACAATAATCGGAACCACAATGTGTTCCTGAAGTTTTCTTATCTAATATGAGAAAAGCAGAAGTACATTATACATGTCTAACATCCAGCACCTGCATAACATATTGCCAATCTCAGTAACTGTTCCCAAAACACAGGTGGCATCACAAACTAATGTGTTTCAATTTTATGTAAAGGAAATACGTTTAAAAATTCACCAATTTTCATTACAACACAGCCAACTAGCAGTACATGAACCAGACTACAGAGACAGGCACACCACCTATTTGTAGGGAATACATTTTTTAATTCATTGAAATAGATGCTTCTGGTAAAAACACAACAGTACAAAATCTGGAACAGCAAACCGGTTGCCCTGTTGTACTTAAAATACCTGCTCCTATAAGACATGCATAGTTAGAAACCAAACCAAACATACACCAACTCTTGTAAAAGAAATCTGCCATGAAATCCACAGAGATAGTGGGGAGAGTCCAATGAAAGGCCACTAGTATAATAAAGGGGCTGGAGCAACTCTCCCATAAGGCAAGCCTAAGAGAGTTGGGACCGTTCAGCCTGAAGAAGGCTCAGGAGGAATCTTATTAATCTATGTAAATACCTGAAGGGAGGGTGAAAGGGAAGGGAGCCAGGCTCCTTTCAGTGGTATCCAACAACAGGACCAGAGGCAACGGGCACAAAGTCAAACACAGGAGGTTCTGCCTGAAGATCAAAAAACACTTTTTTACTCAAAGATTGACTGGCAGAGGTTGTTTAGAGCAGTTGTTGAATTTCCCCCTCTTTGGAGAAATTCAAAAGCTACGTGGACACAGCCCTAGGCAGCCAACTCTAGGAAACCTTGCTTGAGCAGAGGGTTGGATCAGATAACCTTCCAGAGGTCCCTGTCAGCCTCAACAATTCTGTGATACCACAGAATTCCTAGTCACAACTAGGAGACCTAGAAAGCATTTTCCCTAAAATTATACTATTTCAACAAATAAAATACATACTAAAATATTGAGAAGATTCTGATCCACCCCAATTTTCACACATGGTTCTCTGCCTTCCCTTTTTCCACAGGTTTTCTTCTTTTCAAACATAAAGCCTCATTCAACACAGTGTAAAAGATTGTCCTGTTCCTGAAGTGATATTCTGAGATCTCTGGCTGTACAAGACTTCATTCACCAAACACATGGGTTGGATATTTCCAGGGCCTGGTTTTTCATCTGACCATTTTAGTAAAATGGAGACCATAAACCACTGCTCATCCAGTGAATAAAACTAGCTCCTGTAGCATTATTACTACCTTTCAAATTTTCAAAAGGATAAAATAAGGCTCACTGAAATCTGTCTAAAAACAAAGCTCAACTCATTGGAGTATGTAGTTATCAAGCATAATTCTTACTGTGTTGATATAACACAGTTTAATACTAATGACAGTTGATCAAATTTTTGTAATCCAAAGATCTCAACCAGCATATCTCTTCATAAGGATTTCATTTCCATTATGCTCTGCCATACCTCCTCCTATTGTGAAATTTCTTCTGTTATGCATAAATCATGCATTTCTTAACTGGCTTCTCATTTTATCCAAGGAACAAACATACGGAACTTCAAATATAACTAACCTGACACATCTTGCTTTGAGAGAATAAAGAACAGCTTTATTTGCCTTCATGAAGTAAGGATTACTGTGCAGAATTTGCAGACCAAAATGCAGAAAAGAAAACATATGTCAAGTGTTTGATGTTTTTGGTTTTGTTTTTTTTTTCCTTGCAAAAGTTGCTTCTTTGTTGGCTCACTTTTTTTCAAAATTATAAAATATTTTCTAAATGTTTAAAATGAAAACTCAACATGTAACTCTTCTATGATCTACATTTTTGAGCTTTACTATTCCACAACGCAGTGTCAAGGAGAAATGCAAAAACAAGCTATTTTTTGGGTTACATGAAAGTAAACATTTTCTCTTGGATGGCACAAAGACATTTTGTTGGCCGGTCATAATCTACATGATCCCAGTTTGGGGGTAGAAACTGAGACATTTATTGATCACTCACGTTACAATATATAGAACCGAGGGGTATGTTAATGAGGAGGTAGGACATGTTAATAAGGGGGACAAGCTATGTTAACCAGGACTTAGGAAATCCAGTCACTATATTTCAACATACGGTAAGCATTTCTCCACACCAGGACCACCTGGGGGGGACAAAAGGTTTCTGCATGTCTTGCAACATCTTGTAAAGTCCTTCCATAACTTGCAGGGCTAATATACATAGATGGCTGAAAACAGTCCTGGTCTCCAAAGTATCCTCTCATGGCAGGCTCCTGTGTTATCAAAGGGAGGAACCCCTTTCAGTATCTGCTGCCCAGGACTTGCTGGACAATCCCTTCAGGTCTCCATCTGTTAATAATTGGGTTTTTTCCGTAACACATTTGATCTCTGGTTGCAATGATTATTACATTGTCTCATCTACACATTTTATGCAAAATATTAACAATATTGATTTATGCAAGTTATAAAATCATAGAATGGCTTGGGTTGGAAGGGACCTTTGAAGGTCATCTAGTCCAACTACCCTGCAATTTCAAGTAGATCAGGTTGCTCAGAGCCCCATNTTTGATGTTTTTGGTTTTGTTTTTTTTTTCCTTGCAAAAGTTGCTTCTTTGTTGGCTCACTTTTTTTCAAAATTATAAAATATTTTCTAAATGTTTAAAATGAAAACTCAACATGTAACTCTTCTATGATCTACATTTTTGAGCTTTACTATTCCACAACGCAGTGTCAAGGAGAAATGCAAAAACAAGCTATTTTTTGGGTTACATGAAGTAAACATTTTCTCTTGGATGGCACAAAGACATTTTGTTGGCCGGTCATAATCTACATGATCCCAGTTTGGGGGTAGAAACTGAGACATTTATTGATCACTCACGTTACAATATATAGAACCGAGGGGTATGTTAATGAGGAGGTAGGACATGTTAATAAGGGGGACAAGCTATGTTAACCAGGACTTAGGAAATCCAGTCACTATATTTCAACATACGGTAAGCATTTCTCCACACCAGGACCACCTGGGGGGGACAAAAGGTTTCTGCATGTCTTGCAACATCTTGTAAAGTCCTTCCATAACTTGCAGGGCTAATATACATAGATGGCTGAAAACAGTCCTGGTCTCCAAAGTATCCTCTCATGGCAGGCTCCTGTGTTATCAAAGGGAGGAACCCCTTTCAGTATCTGCTGCCCAGGACTTGCTGGACAATCCCTTCAGGTCTCCATCTGTTAATAATTGGGTTTTTTCCGTAACACATTTGATCTCTGGTTGCAATGATTATTACATTGTCTCATCTACACATTTTATGCAAAATATTAACAATATTGATTTATGCAAGTTATAAAATCATAGAATGGCTTGGGTTGGAAGGGACCTTTGAAGGTCATCTAGTCCAACTACCCTGCAATTTCAAGTAGATCAGGTTGCTCAGAGCCCCATCCAACATGGTCTTCAATGTTTCCAGGGATGGGGCATCTACAACCTCATTGGGAAACCTGTTCCAGTGTCTCACCACCCTCATTGTTAAAAATTTCTTCTTTATAACTAGTCTAAACCCTCTCTTAGTTTAAAACCATTACCCCTTGTCTCACCACAACAAGCCCTACTAAAAAGCTTTTCCCGATCTTTCTCAAAGCCCCCTTTAAATATTGAAAGTTAACACAAAGGAACTGATTTTTGAAAATCATGGCTCAAACAGGGAATTTGAATTGAGCATATCATCACAAAGCATTTCTAGACATTCTTTGCACAGACGCTCATCACAATCTTGTGTAGTGTTTATGAGCTTCATCATCAGTTGACACTTACTTTCCACAAATATATTGATCAGATTAAAAAAGACATTGAAGATGAACACCCTTCAGTGCTCTTCCCAAACTAAGCTACTATTATTTTGCTGGCATCGCAGTTTACTCAGGAAAAGAGAGCTAGACAGGAACTAATCCAGCTTGAATAGAGGAAAGCATAATGTGACATATGATATAGTAAGGGCAGTTACAAAGAGAAAAGATTCCAGGTTACACTTTTCTCAAAAAACCCCACACCTTTTATACTCAAGTTATGCAAGTTTATGGCTTCCATTCTCGTGGCAGTTTAACAGACAAACTGAAAACTCCGTTATTTGCAAGCAATTCATGTAAAAACAGTGTTACACTACCTTCTGTTAAATCATGTTCTCTTCACAAATATTGCACAAAGGTTCCTAACATCTCTTTTTTTGTGTGTGCATATTTTCTTTTTCTAAGATAGCACCTTCAGAAAAAACATGATGTTTTTACATCAGCAAACATCTGCTGTTTTTCTTGCCAAAGTAGGATATCTCACATCCTCTGAGAGCAAAAACTAAAATAACTTTTCAGTTCTCATAGCAATTGCAATGCAAATAATAGCTGTATGAAAACGTTAAAGGGCAGTATCCACTTCAAATAATAGCTCTAACTGCAAAATATTTTAACCATGCCCTTTTCTCCCACTCTTTCTTTTGACAACTTTTCTAGTGGTGGTTCAGTAGTTTTTGTTTTGGATATTTGGTTAAGAGATTGAATATGCAAGCAAATACTAAGAAATTCCCCTTTTACGTGTTGACTTCATAGGCAAAGCAGGTTGGTAACATGTATTAACTTTTTAGTTTTAAAAGCCCAGATTTTAATTTAATTATTCTATATTAATATATAGACACACATAACACATTATTACTTACACTGGATGTTTAAATTTTACTGTAAGAACAAAAGTTATAGTGTAGTACCATCACTGAAAAAGCTGTGTATTGCAGATCAAAAAATGCCAGAAGCTCTGGTAAGTCATACATCTTGGGACCCACAGACACGTAAAGAACTATATCTTTTTATTTAACCTGTTTAAGAGAGTTTTAATTTAACAAAACTGATAAGAAGTTTTCTAATATGAAACCACCTCTGCAGCATTGTTTTTTTAAGCCTTGCCTGTGTTCTAAAAGCCTTGAGATATTTGTATACACCTACATGCTTTTTCAATGTGAATGAGATGGTTAAAAAATAAAGTCAGAGAATGAGAGAATATGCCAAGTTGAAAGGGATTCACAAATCATCGAATCAAACCTGGCCTTGCACAGGACCATCTCCAAGAGTCACATCATGTGCCCAAGAGAGTTGTCCAAATGTTTCTAGAATTCTGTCAGGCTTGGTGCATCCCTGAGGAGCCTGTTCCAGAGCATACCCACTCTCTGGGTGAAGATCCTTTCCCTTATAAAAAGCTTAAACCTGCCCTGACACAATTTCAGGCGATTCTCTCAGGTGCTGTCACTGGTCACCACAGAGAAGAGATCAGTGCCTCTCCTTCCACTTCCCCTCAAGAGGAAACTGTAGACTGCAATGAGGGCTCTCCTTAGCCTTCTCTTCTCCAGGTTAAACAGACCAAGTGCCCTCAGCCGTTCCTCATACAGCTTCCCCTCGAGGCCCTTCACCATCTTCCTTACCCTCCTTTCAACATGCTAATAACTTAATATCTTTCCTATATTGTGGCACCCAAAACTGCACACAATATCCAAGGTGAGGCTGCCCCAGTGCAGAGCAGAGCAGGATAATCCCCTCCCTTGACTGGCTGGCCATGGTTCTCCTGATACTCTCCAGGACATGGTTGGCCCTCCTGGCTGCCAGGGCACTGCTGACTCATATTCAACTTGCCATTGACCAGGACCCCCAGGTCCCTTTCCACAGCAGTGCTTTCCAGCCTCTCATTCCCCAGTCTGCACGTACATCCAGGGTTGTCTCATCCCATGTACAGAATCCGGGACTTCCCCTTGTGGAACTTCATATGGTTGGTGATTGCCCAGTCCTCTGATTTGTTGTGGTCTCTCTGCAGGGCCCCCTGCCTTTGTAGAAGTCAACAGCTCCTTCCACTTTCGTGTCATCTGCAGACTTGCTCACTATCTCTGCCAGTCTTGTGTCCAAGTCATTTATGAAGATGTTGAAGAGCTCAGTGCCCTGCGGAACCCCACAGGTCATCAGTCTGATGTCACCCCATTTATTATTACCCTCTGTGCTCAACCCATGAGCCAGTTGGTCACCCATCACATGATGTGTTTATCCAGCTGTGGGATGGACATTTTGTCCAGAAGGATCCTGGGAGAGACAGTATTGAAAGCTTTACTCAAACCTAAAAGGATTACATCAACTGGCTTCCCTTGATCAGTTAGGTTTGTTACCTTGTCATAAAAGAAAATGAGGTTTGATAAGCAGGACTTTCTTTTCATGAAGCCGTGCTGGCTGTGACCAATGACTGCATTGTCTTTCAGGTGTTTTTCAATACCTCCCAAAATAACCTTATCCATACCTTTGCCAGGCACTGAAGTGAGACTGACAAGCCTGTAGTTTCCAGGGTCCTCCTTCTTGCACTCTTGAAAATCAGGACAACATTTGCCAGCTTCCAGTCAGTTGTGATCTCTCTGGATTCCTAACACTGCCCAAAAATAAGTCAGAGAGGTTTTGTGATGACATCATCCATCTTTAAGAAGTCTGGGATTAATCCCACCAGGCTCCATAGTATTGTAGGTATATGAACATTTGTCAAGCTTTACTTGAGTCTTTATTAGAAAGCCACTTTTTATGTTCAGCTCTGGGTAATTAAAACAGGATAACTGTCCAAGCAAGGAATATAAAAAAGAAGCCCACATAATAAAGAAAAATTGAATTTTCTTCAATGTTGATTTAATTATGAAACTAATTTAATGCATGATATTTCAGAATAAAAAGCACTGTCTTATTAATCCAGTTTGTACATATACCATAGCAATGTACTTTTGATTTAAAAAAATCCTTTTCAATGATGACAACCATACTTACTGTTAATTTACTGTTAATACGTACTGTTATATAAACCAAATTTTTCTTCTTTCTTATAATCTCTGAGAGTGGAACAAATCAGAACAGTGAGAACAAAAATTTCAATGTCAATGACCTATGAGCTAAGAAGTAGGAGTGTAGGCACAGAGCTCAGGGAAGAACGTTTTTCCGGAGAGAAGCTCACAAGACAAGACCTTTCTGTGTAGTATAGCCTACACAGCAGAGCGTATATTTGAAAGACTGGGTTGGTTATTTTAAGTACTTTTAAAATTACAAGAGATTACAAAGGATTCTGATGAAGCTCTAATATCTTTACCTTATTCAGAATGTTATTTTACTCTTAATTTCCAAGATTTCCAAGATAAATTTGACCAAAAATATTCCCCAGAATTCATGTATTTATCATGGCCAATATCAGAAAGACATATAGAGAATACCTTGTGTAATCCTGAATTTTTTCTGGATTTATTTTTTCTCAAATTTATAATGCTGCATGCTTAATAGCAGCACAATTGAAGTCTGTGAATGGTATTTCTTGAGTAATCCATTCAGTACCTGTAGCAGAGCCAAGCAGCTCTATACATCCAGTTCTATAATATGTCAGGGTTGGTTGTTTTATTGACACTCCTTTCTACAGAAAGACTTTATTACCTATTTCTGCTATGAAGATGAACAAGAAACAGTTCATTTTTTTCCCCCCCTGTTTTAAGGCATATGTCAGGGAACAGCAAAGGCAGGCTGCTTGGAAAGGACAGTGGAGCTGGAAGCCAAGAGCCACAGCAGGGTGGGCAGGGCACGGCTCTCTCTGACAAGGACACAGTCCCGTGGCCCCTGAACAAAAAAGCAGAGCAGGTCCTTGACAGCAATCAGGGCCAACTAACATAACAGAGGCTGCCAGATTGGCTGTAATAACAGGGCAGATCTGAGGGCGTGCCAGAAAGACAGGTCAGCAAGGCAGGCCCTTAAGCAGTGAGGTTAACCAGATTGCCACAGGCCAGGGACTGCCAGACAAGGCTGTAGTAATGAGGCAGGTCCAATTCGAGGTGCACAAACTGTTCTCCCAGCCCAGACCCCAAAACCTCTGGGAGAGCAGGGTTATGCACTCTGGGACCTGACATGATGCCAAACCTCTTACGAAACAGAGCTAGAACAACAACAGAAATACCAGTGATGGCCAACATCAATTGCTTCACTAACAGTATTTGGCATAATTAGGATCACCAGTGTAGGGAACTATCCTTTTCCCCAGTACCCTCACAGAAAAATCACAATCTGAAAAAATGTGCATAGTTCACTCACTGAGAATTACCATCAGGTTTGACATCTCTACTGTGTCTGCAGCAATGATGGTACAACAAATCCACAGTCTGAAATGTTGTATTTAAAGTGCATGTGTCTTGTTAATTCTCAGTTTGAATGAGTTGCAGAAGGATGAAGTATGTGCACCTCCTTCAGAGGTGAAATACACAAGTGTTGGTGAAATACACAAGTCCACAGCAACTTAGAACTTCAATGAGCATCTGGAGAAGCTCCTGAAAGTTGGAGCATGGTGCTTCAAGGTTCAACAAAGAACACTTCAACCCTTCTATCTTTATTAATTTATTTCCATGTCTAAATTAAAAGTATTTCCTAAAGAAGATTTCCACATATTTCATTTGTTTCACTGTGAGTTATTTAAAAGAAAAAAAAATAATAATTCCAAGACAGAAAGACCTCTACAAATAGAATTTTTTTGACAGAATCAATGTTCCACCTAAGTTTTATAACTGGTTTTACTGTAGAAACAAATACTGAAGTCAATCTGCATTGATTTGACATAAAATTGGAAACAGCTTCTTCATTGCAGCATTTATGAATGACAGAGGTACCAGCAATACTGGTTCTTTCTGCTTGTTCTTCTGCAGTAGCCATTATTGGGAATGACCAATGGAGCACTAAGATCCACAACGTACTGAACTCAGCACCAAAAATACACTGGGTTTTTGATGATTAAATAAGTGTGCTTTATGTGTGAAGCCAGTAATGTCCAAATAAATGGAACTTCTAATATTTCTCTTTCAAGATGGATTCATACATGAAAATTTTTCTATCTAGCTGAGGCAACAAAAAGGTTGCAGTACATAAGTAAAAAAGGAGAAAGGAAAAAAAAACCAACAAAACAACCCCATCCACTAATAACCTTGATAAAGAATGACTCAAATCTGGTATACTGGCACATAAAAAATATATCAAATCATTCTTATGGAACTATTTTCTTCCTATCCATTACATATTTATAAGTCACGAAAAAGATAATAAGGAATTCTGGCAGCTGTCAAATGCTTGTTTTCCTATGTAACACAATGAAATTGTTCTCCAAGTAGTGAAACAGGTTTGACATTTTTTCAGTCTCGCCCTCCTTATTTAGACATCAAGCGAGCTAGAAACTATCACCTAAGAAATAAGTCTTGGAACACCATTTTGAGGAATTTTAACTAATATGAGTGAGCAACTGGGTCTAGCTTTCCATAGATACACACACACAAAAGACAATTTAAAAAAAAAAAAAAAGCTCTGCATTTATCTACTTGAAGGTAAGTCCTGATATATGAATATTTCCTAACAAAAATTAACAACATTCAAACCAATCAATCTTTATTTAAGATAAAATTAAACACACAGAAGGAGTGCTCATGCACACATAGGAGATAAGAACACTAAATGTTTGTCATGATTTGTCAAAAACATCAAACAATATCACTCTAAAATTTAGCATTTATAAGCCTATTATAGAGTTTTGAGAAGAATTTTCTAAAAATATCATAATGTAGTCTATGCCTTAGAAATAATATTTTTAGACGTGTTGAATTGTATATCTAACTACATATTGATCTTTACATTTAAAAACAGAAAGGAACTCTTGGAAACTTTTTTTTTTTTAACATTACTTGACATCACACAGAAGTGCTACTCCACGCAGTACCCAGTGCTCTGGAGGCTGACGAGTTTTAAGATCTATAGCAGCAATGTAATTCATATCTGTTCGACTGGTCTTTTTGTAGATTGGGCATGAATACAGACGTGGATCTTTTGCAGCTGAAAAAACAGAAGAGACATAAAAAGCAATTAAAGTAGGCTGACAAAACAGGACCCTAAAGGACTGGTCATAAGGCAAATGGAAAACTGAGTCAAAGTTCAACAGATATTGCTCTCCATCAGCACCAAGCAACACTTTTACTTGATTCTCACACTGTTCATTACTGTGCTATTGCCAGCTGAAGGCCATATGGGGCTTGATATTTCTGTAGGTTTAAGGTTTAACATCAGCACATAGGACCCAGATGCAGGAAGAAATGTAAATGGACTCTCTAGAGTAATTAGTGTTTGTATTAGTTCAATCTTTCCACTGAACATTATTTCTTATCAATGTATTATGTCAAAATAAAAAATGCTCTATTTTGAAATGCATTTAGTATTTGAGAGTATAAGTCATCAATTACTGCAGAATTAGAATGGTGGTCTAGTCATATTCAATACTTCAGTGTTCATTATTTTGTATCCTGGCTGCTGATTATGCCTTTTGTAAAAGATCAGCTATTCAAAATAACATGTAAGCAAGCTTTGTCTTAGAGGTGGAATGCTTTTCAATACTTTTCCAATTTTATGTTCTGCAGTGGATATTTCTATCCTATTTTACATCCCTATTCAACAGCATTTCTATTTTACATGCAAAAAACTCACCACATTAAAACAAATTGCATGTTTTCAGATAACAGAATTGTCCTTCAGCCTCACAAGTACCCTTTCCATTCTTAAATTCCTTTTTAACCTCAAAGATAAAACATCTTCCACCATCTCACTCTACCTCTTGCTTGCTTCTGTTAACTCAAAAACAGTCTTGTCCAGGACAAAAATGCACTTTTATAAACATACACATTACATATATATGTTCTCTATATAAAACCACATCTATATCTTGTGTGTTGTGCATACATGGTTATATGCTTTATATATATATATAAATTACATTCATTTTTGGCATGTAGGAAAGAAGTTATTTTGGTTTAGGTTACAGAGGCTACAGAGATTACAGAGTTCATTCATATGAGTGTTAATTTTCTAAATCTAGGACAAATGTTGTCAACATGTGTCAACTGTCAATATGTACAACTCACCTGTAAATGGGTTAAAAAATTATTAACACCATTAAGACCAGAAGGTAGAGATCTATTTAAATATTAGAGGGAAAAGTGCCCATATCAATGATCAAGGAAGTCTGAAAACACATTTTAAATGGAAGACTGGAAAGTCATCCCCATTGAAAAAGATTGACATGTATACAACAAATAGCTAGCGTTGTGAAATCCCTACAGCCCACAAGATTTGCATCCAGTTAAATAGTTACATTGAATTCTATTGAAACATCCTTTACAAAACAATTACTTACTGCTATTCTCTGCATATATCCTTATAACCGGCATCATCTCAAAGAGCACCTTGGGCTTAGATTCAGTCAGTCTCATATTTCTTCTGTCCCAGCCAGCTCCTTCCAAATACAGCCCATACACATAGACACCTTCCAAAGGAGGGCTTGTGATATCATCCTTCATCCATTTAGTGACTTCATTGCACAGCACTACGCTGTCAAGAGCCCATCCTTTGTTAGCCCTTGTTATTTCCTGCACAAACGAGACAAAAGTTAGGAGGTTACATTCTCATATGTGCACAGAGCCATTTTTCCCAGAAATTATTAGAAATAAATTTGTATGGTCACAAAATATCCTCTTCAGTACAAAAAAACCCAACTTTCTATGATATCCATATTTACAGTAGTTTGACTTTTCTCTCAGGTAATGATGACATGGCACTACAAGAAAGCTTTCAGTATTTTATCCACTACATTTTATTTTCAATCTTTCTATTATATAAAATACCTTAAGATTGTACCAAGTAACACAACCACTGAATGCCAATGGTAACCAGCTCTTGTGAACATGACAATTTCACAGATTTCATGAGATTAGAACACATTAACTGCATGTGCTATTTCTGGAGTTACCTTCCTTTTCCTGCACCTATACTCTTCATTAACTATATTCTTGTTAATGAGTAAGAGCTCACTCAGCTCTAGAGCTATGTAAAGACACTGGCAGAACAAACAAAAATGCCCAGAGAACCCTTGAAGATAAGAATGCTTAAGACTCATCATATACTTTAAATTTATTCTAATAGTTAATACATTGAACAACAGTCAGTTCCCAGTTGCCCATTTCATTACTATCCCATGTCATTAAGTTATGGCAAACCAAAATTTTATCCCAGTCTTGCAAATGTTTTCCAAGATCTTTGATTGAAGTCATTGGAATTAATGTTTGCTCCATACTGCAATTAATTAAATGCTTTAAAATAACAAAACCTTTACAGTTCAATGATCATTCCTGCTCTTCATCTTTCTCATTTCTGTTTGATTCACCACATAGCAAAGCCCTGAAAGTCACTTTGGTATTTACTTGGGATATTAGGCTGTTATGTCTCTTTTTATGGAACCAGAAAGTTCTGTAGATTCCAACACTTTCAGATCCTCCTACTAAACCTTTTCCACAAGCTTGGGTGCAAAAGAAAATCCCAGGTTAGGACTGTTTACTCAAAAGAAATATCTTGTTACATACTTTCAAGGCTATGCCTGCAATTTTAACACAAGTAAATCACCAATCAGAATTTCAGATTACACTACCCTGAACTCAGATTAAGAGGGGAGATTTTTCCTACTCCTCAAATCTTCATTCTCTTCTCCAAAAGTTTTGGTTTTTCCCTGAGGTTACACTGTATTCCCACCTGAGTATTGTTTTCGAATTTTACATACTCCAGACACTTGTTGTCCCCAATACATCCCTTTATGCTGACCAACACAGGTATTTATTGCTTCCTTTTAAAGCAAAAAGTATTTCATTTGTCAAAGGCAACTAGCGTGCTGAGCAACCAACACTATCACCAAGTCAACAGCCATGCATACGTTATCAAATACAATAAATCTCATAGTTCTATGCCTTAATAAGGAAAAGTCTTTCCCACTTCATGAGACTGAATTAGCCACTGAACTGTAGAAGTGCGATGTAAGACTAATTCTGAATATTTTTTCTGCCCAGTCTCCAGATAGGTAAGTACTGAACACAGAGCAAAAGAGAAGGGCAAAAAAAAAATCATGGTCTTAACACCCCTTGTTATAGCTATCTGTGGTGGTTTAGTTTTCTTGGTTTTGGTCTGGGCCTTCCCTAGTAACCAGTTTATAACTAAGGAAGTATTCCACACCATTCCTTCACGTAATCAGGGGTATATAAGATTGGGGAGTTTCCTCCCTCTCTCTCTCTTCCTTTCGTGTGCTGGGGAGGACATCAGGTCTCTGTGCTGGCTCAGCTCTTATCTATGTGAGCTGAGGCCTCTCGGAGACACTGGTGCCTCACTCGTCCGGAGGTGGAGATCTCTACTGCTTCTCTTAAGGGAAGTTACTTTTATGAGAATTTATTGTATTAGTTACTTATTGAGCTTTTCCTGAGTTTACAAGTGTGTATATATCTGTTTTTGTTTTGTTCTTACCCATTTTTGTCCCATTTCCCTTTCCCTTCCCCCTTTTGGAGTTGTTTGGGGTTCTTATTCTGTAGATTCATAGTGTTTAACTGTATATATTTATAATATATGTGAATATATATATACTTTTACTACAATTCTCTTTTGGGTTTTTTCCTCTTTTCTCTTGGCGGGGGGAAATCTGTGTGGCTGACATTGGATTTTGGCAGGGAGCCAACCCAAACCTCCACACTATCTCAATGGAAACATGAGACAATAATTCCCCAGTCTACTTTAATAATGTTATAAGTTAGTCCCTACTTATTTGGGTCTTACTCATCACAGGAAATATATCTTAACATGGTAGTGATTGATCGACTGAAAAAAGTATGTGAAAGGAAGAACAATTCACTCAGGAAATGTTAGACAGTCACATATATTCCCTGCTGACATGATGGATTCATGTGTATAGACTCAACCTGCATCACACAATATATTTTTTTTTAAACTATATCAAAAAAGTAAGCAGAATGAGACTTCAACACACTTTACCTGCCTCATTGCAGTTAAAAATCCCTGAGGATTAAAAAACCCTGCCATCCAGAAACAGTTTGGTCGACTTTCAAAAATCCACTTGTAAAACTGTTGGTTTCTTTCTAGAAGCTCAGTAAACCAGAAACCAAGAGTACTGGAAGCCCAAGATGCCTAAAAATAGTAAACATATTTTAAAATAGTGTACTCCTATCAAGGAAAGGTAACAATGTAATATTAGCAAAGTATATTGAAGATCATCTTTAATATCTTAACTTTTAACCTGATGTTTAAACATTGCACACTGAAAACTGAAGCATATTCTTTCTCTCTTCAAATTCATACCTACCATTCCATTTATAAATGCTCAATGCTGTCCGTGGTAATTGTTCATTTTATGACATTTTTGCAAAGTTAGATAGCTGTTTAAACTCAAAAGAAAAATTGTATACATGCCATTTTAATTCCAAGGTCAATAAATCAAGATAACATGACTTCTGCCAAAACTATTCTACTTTTTTATTCCTCTGGAAAAAAGCTAAGGAAAATTGAAAATTGTACTCAGACTATGTGAAGATATATCATGATTTTTCTCTTTGAATAGTTGTGCTGTGAAGCATCTACTTTGGTCTAGGTTTTGTACCATGGAAACACTTTGTTAGTAAAAATAAGCAACAAAAAAACCTTCCCGTTCTTCTTTCCATCAGTTGCTATTAACAGCTCTAGATGTCCCTGAAAACTACTTCTATGGGGAGAGGCTGAGAGCTAGGATTGTTTAGCCTGGAGAAGAGAAGGCTCAAAGGAGAAATGAATATTTATATCTTGTGTGTAGAGAATGGAAGAAGACAAAGTCAGATCCTTGTCAGTAATAGGAGAAAAGGCAGTAAGAACAAGACGAAATGTCAAAAATGCCATTTAAACCTGAGGGTTTTTTTATTTCATTGACTGGTGGTTGGCTGATTGGTTGGTTTTCACTGAGAAGATGATCAAACACTGGAATGGGTTGCCCACAGAGGCTGTGGACTCTTGATTCTGGAGACTCCTGGGAAACCTGCTTTAATTGATCCCACTTTCAGAAGTGTGGCTAAACTTGACTATGCTGAAAGGTCCTTTCCAGCATCTACTAGTCTGTGAAGATAGGAATTCAAGTCTTAAAGAATAGCACCAGTGTAGTCCACTAATGTGGGTGCTATTTTGTAAAAACCAGCATCACATTTTAAATTACTCTCTTCTCTCCAGCTTTTTATCCAGCCAACATGTAACAGCCTGTTAAAATGGGAAATACCTGCAACCCCCACATTCATTACTATTTTTGTAAATGGAAGAAGGCTTGTTTTGACTGTGTTTATTTTAGCATAAAATCTATTCCAGCAGTTGCACAGTTCCAGTTAACGCTTTTAAAACACAGAATGAAGAAAAGTATCTACTATAAGTCTAGCAGTTTAATCCAGCTCTTCAGAAAAACCTTTTTGTCTCTCCATAACAAGTGATGTACACCTACTTTTTTCCAACTAGCAGGAATCCTTCCATCATACATGCAGTCTAAAGCATCCCTCAGATTTTCACTCATAACTATTGTCCCATCAATGGCAAGTTTAAGATCAGTCAGCATGCTTCTCACTAAAGAAATAACTCTCTGCATTTGTTCAATCTCCTGTCGCAAAAATATGTTCATAGGCTGAAAGGGTCCCATGTTCTTTAGTTTTTCTTTTACCTGTAGGTAGAAAACCAAAGATCCTTCAACAGAAATGAAAAAACAAGGTTGGCTTTATGTCAAGGTTAGGCCCCAATATGACTTTTAGGTCATAATGCTTTTATTTATGAAGTCAAATGGTCAAGTTTGCACCTTCCTTGAATCTTCTGCATGACGGAAATACAGGATTTGTTCCAAGAAAAATCTATGATGCTGAGACTGCCTGTGTTGTTAATCCAATTCATGATTTAGTCTGCATATCGTTCTATGAGCTAATGTCATTCAAAGAGCACGTGGGCTGTTAACCCTCTTTCAAGGGATTCAGGTTTAACTCCAACAGACAGTTCCAAGGTTCATTTTGCACAAATCAACCATGAGTAATTGCCCCAGCTACTTTGCCTCAACGTAGTAGCATTATTTATCAGCAATGCCTGGGAACTATCACATTACCAGGGAGTTTTGTATTCTAACCAAACTCACTGATAAATTTTTAATTAAAACTTTCAAGTTAACAAATTAACAACTGCACAAACATAACCAGACATTTTATAGTGTCAATAACCTCAGTTAAAAACCAATGATCCTACAAATAGTACAAATCACAACTTAAGCATTAAGTGGTTTAATACTTTTTTACAGTTCTTACAAAAGCCCACATTTAGTGACTTCATTATAAGCGTTAAGAGTCTGGTCAGATTTCTTTAAAATATGTTTTGGAAGTATTGCCTGTATGAATTCAAATAGGCTTTTAGAGAAGTTGTTTGGGGTTTTGAGTTTTATATATATACACACATACATAAAAAAACAGGATGGAGCAAAAGTTTTTGACAGAATTTCATAAACTCACTTCAAATGGTACGTAATCAGCAGGAAGCTTTTCCAGCATATCATCAGCTAGTCTGGCTACAACTGCCTCTCGGGTTTCACCTCCTCCACCAGAGCTATCTTTGGGCTGAATACTGAGGATCATGTCCAATACATCTTTGGAAACTTTACTTTGGTAAGTGATGTCTGCATTGGGGTGCAAACCAAACACCTCCGGTGTGTCATAAGCAGGAAGACTCTACATAGTAAAACATAAAAAGAGCACAGCTGGAGATGGGTTTATAAGCTAATCATAAAAATGATCCCCCCCCAAACTTTGACACACAAGAAAAACAAATACCAAACAGAACCAAAAAACCCCTTACATTGTAAAGTAAGAAGCTATACTTCTTCAAACAGTCATAGGGCAAATAACTCACTATTTGTTGTCCTATTTGTAGTGTCATAGCCCAAGTCACACCAAACAAATTTGGTTTTAGCATCCATGCACTATTTTAATACTAAGCTTGTACTTTTATATAGCTACACCTTTTAATTCTGCGAGGTTGCACCCAGTGTCTGGACTCCATTTTTGCCCTCTTTAATAACTGCATGCCTTTAGGTATGTTCCTCAAGCAAACCACATGAAAAAGAAAATATTCCTGTTGTGACAATGATAACATTGATGACAACAGTTAGTTGCCACTAATATATATGCAGAATGCTAGAAATCAACAAAGAATCTGCAAATAAAAGACAAAACAGGCACTCAGAAGAAAAGGAAAAACACAGGGAATCAGGAACTTATGAAAAACAAGTGATTAGGTTTCATTTTCCAACCTGTATGTACTGAAGGTATTCATCTACCATGGTACATTTGGGTATGCTGTATCCTTTGTAGAAGCTGAATTCCTGACTGAATGTATTTTCACTGAACCAAACCTTTACAAGAGTGTTCATGAGTCTTTTGTCGTAGTCATCCGTCACACGACCACCATACTGAATCTCACCTATCATGTAACAAACAGTACTCCAGGAGATCCCCTGAAACCAAGCAGAAAGCACTGATTTTATCTAATCCTCTTCTCACCTGTTTAGATCTCCTTTAGTAAGCACAGCTGATATACCAAGTCCTACATGTCTATACCTCAAGGATTTCTCAAAGCACAATTCATTGACAATGAATTCAAGGGCATCTTGAAGGCAGAAAAAGGGGTAGAGCTACACTCTAATCTTTCTTTCAAATTCACTCAAAATGCCAGTCACAAACTGATCTGCCACAGACCTCTGTATGACAACTGACCATATGAAACTGAGGAATGTAAGAGACATTACATAATAATTTAAAGCCACTCTTAATTTCTTCATGCTGCCAAAATAGGTTGGAGGAGCCAAATCTTACTATTTTAGTCAAAATATATCTAAACAAAAGCATTCATTTTTAACTAATCAAAAAAATTAGCACTGAAGAGAAGTTCTGTATTTCTAAGATTTATATTTCTGAGGTGGCTGGGAGGGCTTTTTTTTTTTAATAAACAAGTTAATAACAAAATTTAACATGCACTAGGTTATAAATCTAATTTAATTCTGCTGCTCTGTAAACATGTATACTTGGAATATCGAATGTTTGTGGGGAAAAAAGAAAAGTTAAAATCATACTTATATTTCAGTTATTAGGAAGCATTTATACGCATTCCAATACTAGAAAGATCCATCATTTTAATCCACCTTCCCCCCAAAAACATTGATTACCTTCTTGGTATCCATGCGATTCAAGTGGTTTTGAATGAACCGCACAGTAGCATTGAAATCAGCTTGATTAAACTCATAGGGTATATTCCAGCCCAGAGATCCAAACTTGCGTCTTTCTTGAACAGTGGAGTGTAGAAAGGCTACAGCATACAACATTGGTTTCCATTGTACCATTTTACTGGCATCTAGTAAATCCTGGCTGACACCTATTGATTGTAAATGGACTTAATAAGAATCACAGTGATAGTCTTTTTTGAAACTACTTCAAATCAGTGCTAAAATATCACTCTAGAGATATTCAGTTGGCTCTCTGCCTCTCCCAAGGGTTTAATTATTGTCCCACAAAGTGTTCTATGCTGGAGACAGTTTATAGCATGTTATTACGTTGCTCAAATTAAAAGAGTAAACTTCAGGGGAAAAAACCCCCACAATTTACTAATAGCTGAATTCGCATAAAGTTGCTTTCTGCACAGACTCTTTGTCCTTTATTTTATGTAATCTAAAAGCACTTGATAGCCAACAAATATTAACAAGTCATTTTTTTGCCAAAAGACAGAAGATTAAAAATTCAAACCCTTCGAACTAAGATACTAGAAGCCAACTTCTGAGAAAAGAAAAAGCGTTTCCTGCTTTGCTGTCCAATTAGTTCTGGCAAGAGAACTTCAGCATATCTTCTCTTCTTTTTAATTTTCACAACTTCTTTCTTAAAATAAGGACCAAGATGTGTCCTGGCTTCATTGTGATCAGTCTCTCATACTAGCTTATTAGTGACTGTAATGTGACCACACAATAACACTAATTCCAAAATTTAGTTTTAAATCACTACCATTCTAGCACTCACCACTATATGTTCTCTTTAGTCCAGCTCTGAGCCCTTGTGGTGGCTCATTGGTAAACTTAATGGACATTTGAAGAAGAGTGATGGGGAACTGTTTGTGAATGTCAGTTGTCATCCACAGTCGAAAGCTTTCATGGACATGCTCTGTCTCTATTACAGTGTCCATCAGCTCATCCAAAAAGTCAAGTCCAAGGTGGCAATTTTGCAGAAGTGCCCAACCTCCCTAGTTTAAAACAACAGAATATAAAGTTATAAACATGTTCACAAGCTGAGATCACTCTCTGAGGTGAGCTAAGCTGTGGGCTGCTTCTTCTGGAGGTGGTGGTAGTTTATTCACTTTTTTCATGCAAATAAGTGATCCTTACTAGTCCCATCTGGTCTTCTCAAGAAGTCTCTACCTTTTCCATTTCAGTACATTTAAAACCTACGTTGTCATGACTATAGTGCTGATAAACACTGATAAATTTTGGCTTACATAAGGGTGCTCAGGAACAGCTCCATAAGGAAGCTGCCAAACCTTGTTCTTCACAAGAGTTCCAGGCTTGGAAAATAGAGAAATATACATACTTAATGAATCTATTACTATCAAACAATAGGTATCAAACTTTTTCACACGAATTACCATACTACATATAGACATCTCATATACCTCTTCATTAAGAGGGTATGTGAGACAGTGAGCAAAAGTAACTGCATTTCTCTTATCTAAACAAAAGGTGCTCCTCTTCCCTATTTTTGAGTGTTTCTTCTCATCTGCTAATTAGCATGTTATGAGAAGCTGTCAAACAAGAATCTGAGGCAAAAGTCAAAGAAAAACAAGTTATACAGACAGGAAAGAAGTTCATAATACAGAAGTGTAAGAAACTGAATCTTTTCACATCAGTAGGCATAGCAGCACCTGATGGGCAAAGCATGCTAAATTGGAACATCCCACTTTTTCTTTCTCATACAGATAATTTTATTTTTAATTCCTCCATGTTTCACTTTGTAAAATGCCTGTGCTACCAGATTGTCCTTCCCAAGTCCAAATCCAGAATATAGCAATACTAAATACTGTGCTGTACAACCCTGTTTTTATCAAGGTTATGCAGCTATCAATAGTATATTTGGAATTTTCTTCATTTAACAAAATGCATTTGTATTACTACAAATACAAAACCGAAAAATTGTTTTGAAATGTTTACTGAAGATTATCTAGTCATGTAATAAAAAAAAAAATCAATTCAGCTATCTTCATCAGTCAGTAATCTACAACAAAAAATCTATTTTATATGAAAAACTCTTCGTTTTCAATGGAAAACATCTGTACAGCATCAAAAAGCTTGTTATGGTCAGCTAAATGACTGAAAAGACAGCTCTATTGCTTAGAACACTTAGTTATATAAATAAATACAGGTTCTTGCCTTAGCATTAACTACCCACCAAATAAATATGGGTTCTTGCATTAGCATTAACTACCTACCAAATAACTCTATATCATGACAGGATTTTTATTTCGAAGTGTTTAATACAGCTACAAAAAGATTCAGGTTTTTGTTGCTTACATGAGCCATTGTCTGCTGCAGAAGTTTACGAGCATGGATTTCCTGCCCCTGGCCCATGGAAACACAACACGTTTCTGTCTTTAGTCTTTTGCCCAAAGCAATAATCGAGTCTGTAGGATCAGAGCCCATGGAAAGAAAACATATCAGGGGAGTACGTGGATCTGACTCTTCCCATGTTTTCTCCAAGTCCAAGATGACTCCCTCTGTGTACTTCTCCCCCATAGTATCAGTGATGTATTTTCTTGCCTGTATTAAAAATGGTAAATATAAACTGTGACTTAACTATTTAGTCATTTTCTTCCTAGCATAAATACAACCAATAAGTCAACTGAAGAGCAAAGGCTGCTAAAAATTTGTATCAGAATAAGATATATAAGATCAGTCAAAATTTTAAAAATAATTATTATATTCCATGTATCTGCATGCATTGTTATATGTAATACCTATCATTACAGTATAATAAAAATAATAGCCTCTCCAAAACTTTAGAAATACTGTAACTATTTAAATATCATATCTCCACTAGACAGTATGAATCCTAGCCTTAAAATCTAGGAAAAAAAAAAAAGGAGGAAAGGATTAAAGATGGGTTCAAAGCTGTTAGGCCTTTCCCACCTTCATGGTGAAACAAACAATGAATTAACAGTAGTAATGATGAAAATAACTATCACTAAGTAGAAGATCCAGAGGAACAGGTGAAGACCAACTCTTCTATTTCTTCTTTATTATCTTCAAAAGTTTTAGATTAATGTACTTTTTTTCTAAGAAATAGAAAGGGCTCCTTCAAAATGTCTGAGATGATGTTTCTTGTATTCTTTCCTGCTACAATGCTTTCATCTTAGGTAAATCTTCCCCTTAATATCTTTGGGTTATTTCCGAGAAACAAAAGATATTCAGCATTGAGCATTTGATGAACTATCAGTTTTCATAAAAGCATTGTAAGACGAAAGTGTATCTTGCCCCTATTAAGAGTAGTGAGGAACTAATTTTGCATGATCTATTTCAGACATTAGCACACATCTTAGAAATATTCTTTACACAGTATTGTTTAACCTATTGGCTTCTCTTCCTATTGGATTTCTTTGAATCCAATCACAATGTCCAAAGATGTGTACCCATAAAATTAATAGCACACTTTTAGTGATATATTCCAATTTCAGTAAATTGTCATTAATTGCTCTGAATTGCCAGCAATTCAACCATCTTTATTCTTTTGCACTGGAGAAGAATATAAAGACTAAAAATAGGCTCTTAGAAGTTGATTTTTCTTAAAAATAGGTCTAACCAATTCATAGCCTTCAATTTTGTACTTCTCTCCTTTTTAAATAGGTAACTTCAAATTAAAACTTTTGAATAGACTTCAACACAGATTTTTCTAAAATGGGTCTAATTCTTCCATGCAGGAAATGGTCCCTCAATTAAATTGTTCTCATGTTTCCTTTTCTCTCAGACAACTGAGTTCACTAAATGTTTTACTTCAGCCTGACATGAGGACACTTCTAAAATTCCAGTGAGTAAGCAAAGACAGTAAAAAGTACCTTCTGAACTGATAAAGCAGATCAGGATAAACACATATGATTTCAGCAGAAACCCTATCTCCAAAATTAAATTATTGGATAATATTTGTTCAATATATTGGAATAACTTTGCTAACACTGCCCTTGTAACAAATGTATAAATTTTCTGAAATGAATTTCAGAAAATGCAATGTAATGGTCCATTACAGGAAGGTGTTTAGCATTACATAAAATAGAAATTAATTGCAATCTAGTAACTGTTTATTCTAGTGATACCTAAATAGACCATGTTGGCTATATAAAAGTACCTGAGCTATGGTTCTGTCAGGACACCAAGATCTGATAAGAAGAAGATGTCTGAAGCAGTCCAGAGATTGACCATAGCCACTAGGAACCAATTCTTCTTCAGGATTCTTACTATCAAACCAGATTTTCCACTGTTTCTCTTCATTGGAAATCTGCAGTTATACCATCAAAGCAATAAATGTCACTAAACAAGTCATATTTGCACTGCCACTAGGTCACAAACTTTTAATGTGGGTCAGAGACATGTAATCCACACACACAGGCATTTATTTAGCAATACTAGTACACAGATTTAATAAGGCTATTAAAAAAAGACAGGATAAACGTTCAGATTTTAAGTATGGAATTGTAGAATGTAACAACACCTGTATGCATTCATATTCTGAGAATAAGGAGCTACTACTGACTATTTTCCATTAATGATATAATAGCATATCAATGTCAGAACACAGATACCTAGGCACTGACACAGTTTGAGAATGCTGGGCACCTAACTGCTCCACACATGCATGTACAGAATGTAGTCTTCATATATATCAAATGTTGTTTACTTAGCTACAATACGCTTATTGTCCACTAAAACTATTCACACAAGTGTTGAATTTACTGAACACCCTTTCCCTAGATGTTAACCCATGTAATCAGAGAGATATTGGAACAAGCATCATAATACGTAGTGTAAGAAAGCACAACAGGGATGCAAGAAAATCTAACAATCAGAAGATTCAAATTACAATACATAAATTGGATAATAGCAAGTTGTATCCCAATTTGAAAATATTATAATTATATAAATTATATTTAGTTGTATAAAGTGGAAACATTCTACTTTCTTCTTATTTTCCTTTTATCAGCATAGATTATTAAGAAGTCAGGGCCACAACTGTGGGTATCTGCTGTCAGTTTCACTCTGTTCTAGAAAATAAACCACTTTTCCACCACATGGTTTGATCACTACCAGACAGTCACTGTCAAAAAATAGGTTAATTTTAAAGAACTCTTACATACTCTATCAAGAATATCTGAAAATGGTTCAAGTTTACTGAGCTCCACCAAGTTCAGCCACGTCATATCCAGGATCCATTTAGCTGGCTTAGGAGGACAAGCTTTAAGGTCTAGGGAAGCACCACCTGCAAGAAATTGAACTTAGTTACAATTAGAACTGTTGGAAATATACAAATACAAACAAATAAATAAAATACAACCTATTTGGAAAATGTAAACTAGATACTGCAAGACTATTTCACATGATTAAGTCTTCCCAAACTGGTGAAAGATGACTTAATAACTAAGGAAGGTCATAAAGAAATTTCTGAGGTAACGTGCAAAATTTACTTTCAGATCTTATGTTTCATCTTAAAACTTATTTTTCTAAAATCCATAACAGCTTCTCATTACAAAATGAATCTATGTTTTACTGCAAAAGAATAAGCTTGAGTTTATGGAGGAAAAACTGAAGAAGTTTCATTTGAATGTTTTTTTCTTTTATTTTTTTGTTGATAATGCAACAACTTTGCAAATATATACACTTGCCTTCCCTAAAATTCAACTGAAATGAAAATAAAGCAAAAAAAAAAAAAGCAAAAAAATTAAATAAATAAAAGGAAAATATCAGATACAAGATTCAGATTTTTAATTACGAGGTTACAGGGGGGGTTCTGCTTTATAAAGTCATGCCATATTTGATGAAGCAGAGCTTTTAGTTTGGTTACTTTATAATATTACTATTATGTACCTTAAACATAGTCTTTCTTAACCAATTTCTCTTTTAAGGCTTTACTGGTTTTTTGTGCAACGTGCCTGGAAATAAATGCTTTTTGGGAAAAGATATTCTGAAAATTCCATATGGAAAAAATCACACTTATAACCCATAAATATATGTTGCCTGAAAAATTAAGTCTCTCAGAAACATAATAGCAAATGAATCTACATTTTCATGTGAACAGAGTGTCTGTATGCAGTTAAGGCCAAAGCCATGAACTTGTCACATTCAGCTAAGATTCTGATATTCTTTTTAAACTGTTAGCATCACTTTCTGTCCCTATTTGCTGCAGTTACCAGGTAAACTAAAATATGCTTATTGCAATAATAATTTTTCTAAGTCAAACACGTACCCAGTGGTATTTAAGCAGCAGACATAAACTGTGAAAGGATACTTAACAATATTGCTTTTAAATTCTCATGATTCCAAAGATATCTTTAGCAATATTCAGTGTGGTGCTATAAATTAGAACTACCATAAAATGTTATGTCATCAAATCAGAATGATAAGCCTGTATTCTCACAAATGACTGGCTTCTAAAGTGCAAGAGGAAGGAGCATGTTAGCTTGGAGGTATAACTACAAAAAATTTTTACACAAATATATATTTTCTACTTAAAATTTTTTCATTGTTCCAACCTTTAATAAGTGTCAGAAATTCTTCATGCTTTACTCTGTTTCTTTGTATATCAATCTTCAACGTAAGCAATAATGTGAAAAGAAATTTGTGCTCCTCATAGAGTCCTCGGGCAGCATATTTGAACACTTCATATGTCATATGTTCAATAATATTAGCAATCCTCTTGCTGGTTATAGGGCTCTTCGTAGACCTGTCAGAAGAAAGGTCTACAGTTGATTTGCATAGGCTTTGGAAAAGGGAATACTATGCAAAGACAAAAAGCCATAGCTCTGTATTTTCAAAACATGAAAGATAACAGATCATAAGCACAGAACATCAGACAGCAAGCCAGCAACAACTTTCAGATGGAAGGAGCAACAAAAGAAAAATCCTTTCTAATCAAGCCTTTTTGCAATGCCAAAAATCAATGCAATATAAGGGGTTTTAATTATCTTATGCCCAATTTTGAAGGACTGTAAGTGCATTAGAACATTCTTTGCCTTGGTAACTAACAAACAAAGTCTTATGTGTATTTAAACTGACAATTCATGATGAAGATTATAAGCAGCAGTTTTATTTCTGATATTAGCTAACAAATCTTTACTGTACTACAAGCATCTACAGGACTGGGTAAATACAACTCATTGTTAGCTAAATTACCTGGCCAGGGAACGGTCAAAAAGCCCCAAAAACTGTCGAAGTGAAGTCTGATACATGACATTGACCATGCTCATCTCAGTAATAAGGAAGTACAAGATGCTTCCTCGAGTTGCAACTGAAGAGCAGGAAAGAAGAATGCATTCAAAGTAGAAATGCAGAGCAGAAAACTTCAAATATCTATAACATGTACAGTGAGTTTAATACTAATGATAACTGAAGTTCCTTGAGTGGTTCTATTCTTTACTGCCCAGAAAAATAATAAAATCATTAATTTAATCCTCATTTATATATCAGAAAAAAAAATCTTTTCTGCAAATAATGTATACTATGTAAAGCCTAGTTTTCAAATACAAGCTCATCTGGAGAGCAGCTGGATGGTACCTCAATATTCTGATTAACAGTAGAACATAAAAAAATTATGATTATTTAAAGTGTCCAAACAAATTTCTCTTTAAACACTTTTAAAGGACTCATATAAAAGCCAAATTAATTATATTGATTAAACTTATTCAGCACTGATTTAACTTACTTTCAGTAGTCATTAAATACAAAGGGTTTACAAAAATCTGCAAAGCTTTCTAATACACTAACTGTACCATTTTATACAATTCCTAAAATGCAGGTAATTTCAGAGAGCTGTCTTTTTTTTCTCCATTTCTGTCACATTTTCACCAGTCAGTTAAAAGCCAAAAGGCAGATGAAATGTCCTGACTGCAATAACCTAAGGACAAATGATGAAGCATTTATCAGAACAGATATAAAGAGTTTTTACCAATATACTGGCCCTATATAAGAATGTCAACATGTTGAACTCAAACATACACTTACCTCAACACCCTAGTGACTGGTACACACATTTATAAAGCAATGGAAAGTCTACAAACAGAGCAGATCATTCCATTTTATAAATTCCCCACAAACCATAACATTGACTATTTTCTCCATGACTGCTCAATGTGACATTTCCTAGATACATTTTACTTATGGGAAAAGATTCTTCCCACCAATTATGGTCTTCCTGATCTTATCCTATTATTTCTCCTACTCTAAGTATTGATGTTTTAAATACAATGGTCTAGCCATTTGTCTTTCATCACTACCTTCACTCACCAGGTCTATACTCTTCACGGGCTGAGTTGATCTGTACTTCAGTTTCAGCAGAAATTTGTAGTTTTTCTGTTACTTCTTCAGCAGTCTTCTTAGTGTTACTCAATACAATTAATAGACTCTCATCATCTGCCAGAGAACTCTTAGTGCTTGTGAGTCGGAATAAAAGGTTATCTTCTAGGTCCTTAATCCTCCTTTTGTTCATAGTCACATCTTCAATAAGATCAGTTCTTTCTTTCTCTAATTCCTAGTGGAATACATGGTAATATTTGGAAAACAGAAGAGCAATCAAAAATAAAAACAAAATAAAACAGTTTAAAATTACTGATCCTACTAAAACAGTTTAGGTCAAGAGTAACTGCAGTAATTTGGAGAAAGAATTCCAGTGGTACTTCTGACACAAGGTCTATTACCAAGTTTTTCAACCTGCTACATAAGTAAACATTAACAAACCATTTCAATTCATACTATGTAACATGCTCATACAATGCCCTAAAAGAATAAGATGTTCAGAATAGTAATTGGTTCTCTCTACTTTCTATTTCAGAAAAGACAACTGCAAACACCTTTCCAGGCATAGGATTTTTTTTTTACTCCATCTAATCTCACCCTCATTTATGCTTTGTTTTTCAATTCCCGATTGAAAACAGTCTCAGCTACAATGGCCACCTTTAGTCATCAAGTTAAGTGACAAAACTTTCAAGAAGTGCCTCTGAAAATACTCCTCCATCAAACAGGGATAACTTCAGCCTCTCACTAAAATGCTTCATTGATTAAGAAAGTATGTAGGACGTGAGTTCCTTCACTATAAGTATTTATTTGATTACTTTTAGTAATACAGTCTGGGTGTTTTATGTATCTAGTTTGTTTTCCAAGATGGATAACTGTTATCAACAGTTTTACATTTAAACGACAGAAAAAAGAGCAAACCCATTTGAAATACCTAGAAAAATATGTTCCTCAGAGATAACAGTCCTTTCAGTTCATTCTTATAAATACTTTCAAAATTAATTTTTAAAAACTTATTGCAAATTAATCACTCAGAGATAAAAATCCTCTAGTGAAATATAAAATGTTTCAACATTGTGAATTAAAAAGAAAGGGAGATGATGGGTTAAGATAAGATAAGGATAATATGAATCTTATGAATCAGCAGTAAATCAGCCAGCTGATAGAAATATTTGCTAACTCTACAGAAATACTCCTTCTTTGTTTACAAAGGTCTGGCAAATAGTTTTAACAATATCTCTCCAGACTTGGAAGTTGTGTGCTCACTCCACCCTTGCCAAATCTGTTTGCACACCGCTCACTGGCTGCTAATATTCCAAAGAAACAGGCACAACGCTAAGAAATACATGACCTCTCATGTAGCATTAGAGGCCTAATGGACCTGAGACCTCAGCAAGGCTTAAGGAAAGGTTTTACTCCCCCATTTGAGTTGCCTTCGTTTATGCAGATTTGCAACACTGTCACAAGTTTGGAAATTGCTTTTTCTTTTCCTACACTAACCTTGTGTTCTTCTCACCCCTATATTCTCCTTACATTCCTAAGTAATTCAAGCATTCATTTCTTTGAAAGAATGTCCTTTTATCTTAAAAAGGAAATAAAGAAAAATCATCTTACTAGTGTCAGATTTAGGGCTTTTTCTTGTCACTTGTACAAAAGGTACATTGAAACATCATAATCATCATCAGGTAGAAAAGACTATTTTACAATCATTACAGAATAATGTAAATGCCATATAACTTAGAAGATGTGCTTACAGATTCAAAAGATTCTGACAAAAACTGATGAAAACAGACAAGAAAACTACAGTTAACTGCATTTTAATCAACTGATGCCTCATGAAACTAAAGAAAAACAGGTAAAAATTTTATGAAGCAAGAAAAGAATCATGTAAGTTTGATGAATCAGAAATATCTTTTTTTAAAGAACAGCCCTAAAAGAAAGTTAGTATTCAATTAAGTATAATAATTAACATGCAGAGCCAAATTAAATTTCTTGGTTTTCTGAGTTCAGTTTAAAAAGTTAAAGATACTTTGGAGTGCAATGCATTTTAAAAACAGAAAGCTGTTTTCTTCACAAGAAGAGCCTGAGAAACAAGTCAGAAACAGAATTACCAAACTAAAGTTTCAACCTTTGATGAAAACCTCAGTGAAAAAAAAATCTATTAGAGTTCTTAAAATACTTTTTGCAGATCAGAATGTGTACACAGTTGAAAGTTTTCTTGATATCTTCAAAACTTTCCAGTCAGAACAGTAAGGATAAAGAAAAACTAAGCCAAGCTACCATGTACCATTCAAGAAACTTACACCAAAGAGGCTATTTCAAATCAGGCTTTATAGAATTCCTTTCACAAGGAGATGACATTTTACAGTCTATACCAAAGAACACTAGTTCTTGTTAATATTCATAAAATATAAAAACTGTTACATAGCTTATATCATTCTGTCACAAAATGATTCACAAGTACAAGAATTTGCATCAACTGTTCCTTACAAAACGTGAGCCTTTTTCCAGCACAGATCTTGAAATATGAATGTGAAAATTCAAGAAACCATAAACAGTTCAGACATATTATAACTCCACTACTAATCTGACATATCCATGATACTAAATAAGTTTTTTTACAAATTATTTAAAGCAAATGTATCAAAATAATGATATCATTAAAACATCATAAGTTATACTACATTCAGACATATATCAAGTCTCTCAAATTATTCCATGATATAGAGTAGAATTAAATTATACAGATATACCAGCTGCCATTTGACCTTTTTATTCTTTACTCACATCTTGGAATTGCTTTAACATTCTGATGGAAAGGAAGAAATCAGTACCAGCATTCTTATGAGCTATCAATTCAATTCTGTGAGATGCATTTAACACAGATTCTACTAATGAGTATACCAGACAACACAGTAGTTGTAGTAGTAGTAGTATACCAAGACAGTTAGACTTTGCAGAAACTTCAGATGACACGCTGTAAACATTCTTCCTGCATGCCTAAATCTCATTCATTCTAAAACCAGAACCATATCAGAGATAGCGGAATAGCTAGAAGGATAGAAATGTGCATACAAACCTTGAAGAAAACTAATTTCAGACAAATAACCTCTTCTTGTGACAGAAGTTCCTCACATACATTCCAACACTGCATATCACCAAGCAGTGATACTGCTCAAATCACGAGGCAAACTGTCTCACAGCTAAACAATTCTACCACCTCCCAGCCAAAGGCTACAAATGGTAGCAAGACTACAGAGACTTAAGGGAGGAATCCCCAAATTCCCAGAGATGAGTAATTAGATATCATAGGAAAAAAGGTTCTGGATGGCAGAATATGTTTGAATCGACTCGTCAGGAAACCTTGAACCACAGAATGTATAGCCAGAGGCCAAGAAAACTGTGAAGTGGTAAGTATATTCTCTGGAACTTCCCCTGCCTGTCAAGTGGTCTACTTGCCACTTACCTAGCAGACATATCCCCAGGTGGTCTCAAAAAAAAAAAAACAAAAAAAAACAACCCACAGTAGTGATCACTCTGAGAATCTGGTTCAGAAACCACAGTATATTCACTCATTAGACCCTCCCCATCCATGGCAAAGAAGAATAATCAAATAGAAGAATCAACTAGAATAATAATTTTTATTTGGAGGCCATCTACAGAAATTAACTAATTCAACCCTCTGCTCAAAGCAGGTCTGAATAATTCAGTTGCTCAGGGCAATGTCCAGTTGAGTTTTGAATCCTTCCAAGAACTGAAATTCCACAAAATCACAGGGCAATCTGTTCCTGGGTTTGACCACTCTCCATGTTTTTATTTTTTCCTAATATCTAATCAGAACTCCCCATGTTCCAACTTGAGTCTATTACTTCTCAGTCTATTGCTTTGCACCTCTGATAAAAGTCAAGCTCCTCTCTTTCTACATCCTCCAAGTAAGCACACAGAAACTGCATGACTGGAAGAACTTGTTGATAAACTAACTGACTGTCATATGAAGGAATGTGCTGTATTGCAGGGCCCAGAAAGCAAAGTTTGGCATAAGGCTTTGTGAATATACACATCACAGCATGTTTCAGATAAACAGTGATCATTTCATTACATAGTGGGTTGAAGCAAAGCTGATGGTGCAATGAATCTGTGTGACAAAATATGGACCTTCACAGAATAAATGTGATTTCTCTCATGAGATCCGTGGACTGTTTGAGAATGAAATGCAACCACTTAACATGAACCAGATGACTGAGGCCATTGACAAGAAACATCTTACATTTTGGGGGTGGGGGTTAGGTGGTGGTGCTGTTGAAAGAATAGGAGAACCTCAAGAGATGCCAAAATAAGGGAACAAAGACACTCCTTTCATTCCTCTCTACTGAAGGTAAGGTGGACCTGTTGCCAAAATCTTAGTAAATACACAGATTTGATGCATAGTGTCTCTTATGACATCAGAATTGCATGACCTCATAGCTACGGGGATTAGGTGTTGAATAGTTTAAGAAATATCAATCAGCCTCCCTTCATAACTGCTGGTGGCATTTTGATTGGAATTGTCATCCTGAATTTGGACTTCTTCAACTAATATATCTGCAATGTCCAAATAAGTAAGTAGACCGTTTCCCCCTGGAGCAAGGAATCAAATAAGTCTGAATCCTTTGCACCAGGTTATGTTGCCATAAGCCCCACAGTGTGTAGAAAGAAGAACATCAGTTTTTATTCCAAGCTCTTTTCCTTTTCACAGGCCATTCTCATGAGGTTATAACTCACTGAGACAGAATAAATAAGGTGAACATGGTAAGGTTGTAATAATGAAGAGAAATAGAAACTTCCCCATGGATGAGTCAATTGCATCTGTGCCAGATTTTAAATCATCGCAAATAGGTTATATTAAGAATAATCACAATGGAGATAGACAGAAAGTTGCCCTGTAATATGGGAGTAGAAAGAAATAAATTAAAATTAAACATTCTACAGGTAAATGTAAGAAGTACAGCCAGGAAAACACATACAATTAATTCTGTTACCTGTTTCTCTATGAGAATGACTCTGCCTAAGAGTTGATTTTCAAGACCTTTCATGGTCACAGTAAAGTCAATGATGGAGATTCGAGCACTAATTTCAGGAGAGTAACAGGGGTTTGACAGTTTCGTAGTAATGTAAAGTCTGAAGCCATCCATAACATCTACTTCCTTATCACCAATTTTCACCTTAAGAAGAGCATTAAAAAGAAGTCTTGATATCAAGAACCAGGACACACTCTTTCAGATACAGCATATAGGAAAAAAGATCACATTTTTCTGCTTAAAGGCATAAAAATCCAGTTTTAAACTATACATCTGATTCAAACAATTTGCTGAGAATACCTATGTACTACTTAAAGTGGTCCATTCACAGATTATTTCAATTTTTAAAAAGTGTCTTAAGCAAAAGGATAAGGAACTTTATATGTTAAATATATTAAGTATTTGTGATCTTAAACTTAGACTCTATTTTTTTTGCATAAGCATTAATCAAATTTAAATTACTTTCATCTTTTATAGTCCTCTATTTATTAGGAGCTATTTTGTTAAGGGGAAGGTCGGGGGAGGGGAGAGAAGGGGTATTTCCACTTGTTTGCTCATTTGTTTTATTTTACCTTGTTAGCTGAGCCTGTTTTAATGATGTTTCTTTCCAAAACATTATCAAGTGCTGGATCAAGCTCTTCTCCAACATCTTCTACTAAAAGAGGCCTTCCCAAAGAAAGGCTGTCTTCTAAGTGATTTCTAAAATACTTGTGATTCAAAGAAGTGATCTAAAAATACAAAGATAGACCTATATGTTATATTATGACCAGTTACCAACCTTTTTATTTTATATTTATAAATTGTTTCATTTTATTCAAAGTACTGCCAAAACTAATCATCTAATCAATAGACTAGTATTAAGGCAAAGACTGTGACTACAAGAAAAGGTTGCATCAAATGACTATATTCTCTCTCAGATCTTATGGAATGCAAACTTTTATTTTCAACTGCAAAAGCAGATGCAAATCAGCACTGGGCACGTGCAGTTCTGATATCCTAAGAGTGCAGCTACTCAAGAATTTCACAGCAAAAATTCACAGAAACCTTTGAGGACCTTCCATTTTATCTCGGATGACAACCCCAAGTCCAACTGCAGCAGGGTCAATTCCAAGATCAGGACGCTTTCAGGTTTTTCTTTTGTTCCTTCAAAATTAGGGGGTTACATCAAACAAGACCTTAAAAATTGTCTTTGCTGTATAAAGTGGTCCTCAGTATAACTGTGATTAATTTTCAACAAGTGCACAAAACACATTCAGCTTAGACTTTACTAAAACTATAAACTAACTAATAATCATTTTTAATATAACTAGCTAGGTAGCCATTAAAGAGTTCCACACCAAGATAAAAATCGACATGAAAGTAGTAGCAATACTCTCACAGCCACTCTATTATCACCCCTCAAACTCCTCTTTATGGCTTTCAGGGATATTTTTTTATAAGGTGCTTTATTGGTGTAATCATAATTGTAGCAAGTAAAGACTTTCATATTTTCATGTTTGCATTGAATTGGTGTTTCTTGCCTGAGACTGTACATTGTGGTAATACTGTTTTCCCTGTATACTTGCAGAACACTTAACACCTGACGTCCATACCAAGACAAAGCAAATTGATAATAATTTCTGATTGAAAGATGACAAAAGTACTATTCCATATACCTTCATTTTAAACATTTACATGAAATTGTATTAATGAACTACTTGGTGTTTTCTTCCTAACACTTATAATATTCTTCAACCGTGCCCATCCAGCCCATTTTCCAACAGTTTATGTTTCATTAAATTACATTCATTAATTGGAATGAGTCAATGGACTCATTGGTGCTAACAGGCTTCAAAAGTACACTTTTATATTTAGCCAAAACTCAAATCTACCAAAATAGAGGTGTGATGCCCTTAATATCTAGAATAGAAATTTTATATAAAAGGCATTTGCTAAGCATTATGTGAATCACTGAATTGTAGTGTTTTGTAAGTATAGAGTTTATAGGGATTATGAAAGCACCAGCATTCCTATTACCTGAAGTTCATTTCTGCCTTCCTTATTTTTAATCCAAATTTTACCCTGTGCCTGTGGATCAATTAATAAAGGATAACGAGATGCTTTAGTGGCAATTATTCCATTCTGTATGGATAAGTCATCATTTGGCAACCCTTGCAGGTTCCATTCACTTATAGTTGGAGCATCAGTCAACATTTCTATGAGGTTCAAGTTGTAACAAAAGGGTATTTTTCGGCTTTTCATTTCCTTTTGCCAGTCATTTAATAGCAGACTGCGGAACTCTTGGTTAAAAGGACCAGAATAGGACAGGAAAGCTGTAGCTAAGAGTACATCACCTTAAAAAAAAAAAAAAAAAGGAAAAAGGAAACAAATCATTACTACTTTGCCACTTTGGCAACTCTATTAATGAAGGAACTGTTCCCTTCTCTAGTTGTTGCATATTTTAGGTTGTAACTGAAGAACAGACTTTGCCCCCTAAAGAAGGCAAGCCAACATTTTTCCCCAAGGCTCATTGCATAACAAGACAATGCTACATTTCAGTAGATGCCACATTAGCTTTATATTTACAATGCAACTGTAGGAATCAAGAGATCAGCATCTGGCAGTTCATCAAGGTCAATCCAAAACACATCACCACCACCACCCTTCCTCCCCCCCCCGCTCCCCACACACACACACGCACTATTCCAAACACCAGATCCTGCACAAGCAGGACATGGAAGAATAAATTTACTCACAAACATCCAATTCCATAATTTCCTTGCACAACCATGAACATGGGCTTAAATAATATTTTTGAGGTGAGACAAGAACCTTTATTTATACATACTGATTCAACTAAATTAATTCTAAATCAATTACAAGTACTAACAATAAAAATTGTAATAGACATCATTATAGAGGTATTAAGTGTGACAGGTTTTAATCTTCTGTTTAGCTTCAAAAATTTCTCCCAAGTTTCATGACATCATAGCTTGGGGGGGTTTTTGTATCTCTAAAGTAAGAATGCAAGATTCAAACTGCAGAAGATACTACACTTTTATACTGAGCCCTAGTACATTTTAGACATTTTCAAGTTATTGATAAAAAACCCATGATGAATTTGTGGGGAAGGTAACCCACATTTTTAACAAGTTAGTACACATATACATATTATGCCAGCAAATAAAATACAACATAGCTACTGTAATACAACCTATACAAGAATATCTGATTTTTACGGCCTTTCGAGGAATAAGTCAGAAAAGAAACTTCAGCCCACAGTAAAGGACAGGATAAATTTAATTTATTGACCTAACTAGTAAACTAATTATTTATTACAAAGTACTTTAATTGACAAGTGTAAATTTATAAAATAAAAATTAACTTCTAAGAAACAAAAGGTTTATGACCATTAGTAACTGCAGTTAAAAAGCTTGATTTCTACATATTAATACCCATGCCTGAATACCAGTATTCCTCACTTCCATATGTATTCTCAGTTATACACATTTTACTGGCACTTGCTAATATATCACTCTCTTCGGACTGCTGCCTACCAATATCAGTCAAGTTAAACCATTAATGTCCCACATATGTCCCAGAACATTCACAAAGTCCATTACCTTGGGTTTTTATATAGGATCTTTAGCCTCATATTGTATTTTTCACCCAATAGTACTTTAGCAAAGGAATTAAAACAACAACCCTCATTTTAGCAACAGGGATCTAAACTACAAAGGAAAAAGTTCAAATTTCAAATGCTTTCAGTTTCAGTACCCATTACAACTCAAGCAACTCACTTCCAAGTTCAAAGGTGAGAACAAAAACTTACCAACTAGCCTCTTGGTTTGCACGGCAAATTCTTTACTCTGTTCTGTCCACCTCTCTTTTTCACCTGCTAAACCACTTATAAGACTCGAAGCAGTTTGCATTTTATGTCTGCAACGCTCAGCATCCTCCAGCAAAGTCTAGAGAAAACCATACAGCAATAAAAATGGTTTATAGTCATGTATCTGACAGGCTAGGAAGACCTCTATATCTAATTAAACCAATAGATAAATGACAGCTTAAAACTATATTCTCAAACATATCACCATGCAGAGAAGGAGAGCAGGTCAAATGGAAAAAACATATCAGGATAAACTATCAACATCTGTCAGAAACATGATTCAACTATTTAATATTTCTGTTCTTAACTCTCATTTCAGGATAGATGTTAAATAATATGTAAAATTTCTGATACCTATTAATTCTGAGGAATTCTACCCAGAATTTCAAATACATTATAATTATACACCTTTCAAGGAGGTAGGAGCAAAGAGGGTAGAGAATCAGTGGCAAAGGAGAGAGGTGGGAACCAAAGAAGCAGTATCCAAAAAATATCTTTTATCCACTGTCCACCAACATCCTTTCCAAACAATAATAGTGAAACTGAACGAACGTAGTCCTTAAAATAAGGGTAGAAACATCTATTCTGTGAAGAGCAGTTCACCTGTTTTTCTCTCATTGCATTCTCATACTCTGCCTGTACAATATTTAATTCTTCTTGCTTGGCTCCCAGTTCTTCTTGAGCTTTCTGCAGATCCAGCATAGCAGTGGCCAGACGATTCTCCTGAATTGCTAAATTAGCCTACGGAGCATATAAACACAAAGGTGTAGTCATAGAGAATCCCAAAGTCCTTGCTAGAATGTATTTCAATGAGTTTTCCTGTATAGCAGTCATTCGTCATCTGACACAAAAGTTAGTTTGACCTAGCTTGCAGAAGATGCCACTAGAAGTCTATTTGATATCTTCAACCAATATGCTTTGTCTAACTACAAATCTTGCTTTCCTCTTGATCTTTGCTGTTGTAAATACAAGATACTCTGTAATAGAATTATGCTTGACTATGTTCTTCCTGACTTTCATTCTAACTATTTAGGCCTGTTTTTCCCTAAATAACACTGATGAACAGTGTCCATACAGTCGTCTTATGAACTGAGATCTGGAACATTAAAAGAACCAGAATTCAATTTTTTTTTTCTACTTAATTCTTAATTAAGGTAAAGTGATTGCAATAGTGAATAACTAGAAAACAAATGTTTCAACCCCATTCAGAAAGAGTCCGGGGGCATAAAGCTGCACAATCTCTTTCATAATTTTGATAGTGTACAAGTGCAAATACATTTGAAATATATTTTATTGTAGAATTACAACATTCAAGATAATAAATTCCTATACAGGCAAGCACCAGCTGAAATAAAGCAGATGAATTTTCCATTAGATTAAATCCTCAAGTGCAAAAAGATGGGGAGGAGAAGGAGAAAAGGGTGTTCGTGACTGGCCAATATACACACCTTTAAAGGTAATACTTCTTTGTTGATGGAAAAAAATACAGCCATAGCTTTAGTCCATGCGCAAAGGCCAGCAACATTCCCACATACTCTCTTAGCTGTCTCAATGTTGTAGTCTGCCATTTCAAAATAAGGGCTCAAAAGTTCTACCACTTCTTCATTAATTGTGTCCTTTGGAAATTGCTGAAAAAAAAAAATTAAAGTGCAATATACACAATGTATATAATAATTGTAAAATATATGCACATGTATTTCAGAACACATGGAACACACTATGAAGATCGTGAGTGTTACTGACAAAAAATTAAAGAGGATCTTTGTCTCATGCATCTGAGAGCTTTACAACATCATTCAACTCTGTTCTATATTCTTACAAATGGAAAAGCTTGTCTTCATTTATGATCTTTGCTATCTTACACTCACTATTACCATTACACTGCTAATACCACTAAAATCCTGCTTGAAGCTCCATTTTCCTTAAAATAGAATAAGTACCTTAGTAATCTTCAAAAGGAAAAGAAAATGTTTACCTCTTCTTCATAAACATACATTCTACAAGACAGTCCTTTCAAAGGGGAAGCTCTCTTATCCTTAAATTACTTTATCTCATTAGTGGAATGTATTTCAATTTAAAGAATTTACTGACTCTCTCTTTTCTCAAAAAAAAAACAAAACAAACCAAACATATTTTCCATTTTTCCTCCTCAAAAGCTCTCAATTTTATCCCTCAAATTTATTTACAAGATATAATGAAAGTCTATTGCTGACGAACTTGAAAAATAGCTGTTCCCTGAGGCACAAATAGATTTAGTTATGCATAAGCAAAATGAAAGGTTGAAACCCTTCAGTAAATTAAAAATCCTTATGAGTAGATGCAATGTGAATACTACATAAATAACATCCATGGCACTAACAACCATACAAATGTGGTCAAGCCTGCAATCTGTAATTTCCCACTAGACCAGCAACAGATTCAGTAAACTCAAAATGCAGAAATCAGTGATGATAACACCCAGTGGGGCAGGACAAGGCACCATTCATTTCAACTAGATGAATTGTCATTGTAATTTAAGTTATGAAAAGAGATTTGTTTACCAATCACTCTTTTCATTTCCCTAGACACATGCTGTGAACCTGAAAATCCCAAAATTTAAAAAATTCTGGTTGTTCTCATCCTAATAATCAACTATTCTTTTACAAGCCTGGGCACAAGTTGCAATGTTGAAAATTATTGAAAAGTTAGATAACAGAAAAAAAGATGTTTTCTATCAGCTTTATTGAAACAGATAAGTAATGGCTATTCAAGCCAAATGCTTAAAGATTTGAACCATTTGTCACTGAAAGCAATATCATTGCCTTACTTAGGAAAAACTGTAATTGATTTGTGACATGACTTTTCCAGAAGGATTCAAATTTATTTCACTATGACATACTTATTTTTAAGTCCTTAACATTTCAGATTTATTGTGTGCCTGATTCCCCTTGCACATCTGTCCTCCTATGAACATTAGAGAAAATATCATCCTTTATTTTCCTATATTAAAAAAAAGTATATGAAAAAGAAGGTTGCACAAGCACCTGTAGGTTCTGTAAGAAGTTCCCTGCTGTCATCAGTTTCAAAGATTCCTGCCACGATGGGACAGCACAGCATTTTTCCTGATCAATTTTCACACTGTTCAGTTTACGCTGGAAGAGCAGTAACACACAGTCCATAATACGCATGATGAGGTGAGGGGGCCGCCCCAGTGTGCGGACAGTGGCAATATCTGTAGGTTTTATTGTCTGTGAATTCAAAATGAAGGGTAAAGCCATTACTGTTATTGTTTATTTAATAATCCAGAGCACATGATCACCAACAGTATTAATCCATGGGAGAAAAAAATTATTTGTATTATTTTTTATCTCTAAAAAGAATGAAGCTAGAAGGACCCTCCAGCCGGATTTCCCCTACTAACTCCTATCACCTACTAGGAAACCTCAGCACAGCACTTCCACAGCAGCACCTAAAAGCTTAAAACTACTGTGCCCAGTTTTGACAAAGTGAAGAGCAAAACAGAAACCTCTTGACATTTTACCTTTACCTTTGTTTTTTTAATGCAAACATATTGACCAGAAACTGAGTCTAAAACAAAAAGTACATTCTGTTGACATCTGGCAAATGAAAGTGAATTAAGGAAACCAGTGAGAAGGCCTGATATACATTTAGATTTTCAAATTCTGATCCGTCTTACTGGGAATATTCCTGGTGTAGAAGCAGACCTGTGAGAAAACTACATTATAATAATGTGTAAAAACCTAGACCCTATTAAAGTAAGGCCAAGTAAGCCTAGGGTGCAAGTCTAATACTGTAACGCATAACTCTACTGTAGTCATGAATCAGAAAGACTACCAGAAAAGTCTACTGCAGATGTCTCCTCAGAGAAGAATTGACTGGAGCAATAGTGCTTACTGTACCACAACAAAGAACACTGAACAGTGGTAACTGCTGATGGGCAGACCCACTCCTATACCAGACACAGCTCCCATCAGAACCTTCACTTATTCATGGGCAGTTTAATTAGTTCGAGTACATGACAGTGACAAACAGTAAGCAACAGGTTACTGCCAGTGTTATGACACCTTGCTTCTAGCTAAACATGCCTCACTGGGAATTCATGAAGGAAGATCTTAATTACTTGTGTCTATACTTTAATAAAGGGATTGTAAATTATTGCAGATTATCCTGATCACCTTCCTTCTGACAACCTTTTTTTTCCCTTCAGTGTTTTGGTGCTCATTGGGTTCAGTGTGTACCAAATAATTCAGCAGAGGTTTTCCAGATAGCTGCGTGGAAACTTTAACTAGTGTTTCTTCATGACTGTTACGAACTTCAGCCCATCTTTTTATGCTAGCATTGTGGCAAAAATTGCTGCATTTAATTTCTACTTATTTATTTACTTATTTATGTATTCAGTGCACTATTTTTATTGCAGGGCAAAGTGCATTTAAGTTTTATTGAACTTTGACAATTCTTACTCAAGCTTGAAAAAATTAATTTCACAATTCTTACTCAAACTTTAAAAAACTAATTTCACCATATGTTTAGAAATGCTTACAAACTGTTCTGTACCTACCTCTCTTCATGTAGCATTTATCAGTTTTAAAATATGCAAAAAATAGAATGAAGCAGTTAATCACGTTTATTTACTTCATCTGGGTAGTGACTTTTATATTTATCAAATATTTTAACAGGCATTTGTCTACACTGCAAGCAGAATTCTACTATAGGAATCCCTGTATAGAAATTTGCATATCTGTAATGATTATGAGATACTTTTTTTTTTGAAAGATGCAGACTTTCATTCAGAATGAATGAATTAATGCATACTGAGAATACACATATACATGCAGATAGGCTTGCTTTCATGATAGTTTGCCATTCCCCTTTAGACACAATTAAAGCAACTTATTATAGAAAAGGCAAGAATTTCAAGATTAAGCCGAAATACCTTTCCCCTTTGTGAAGTCTCACAATAATACTAGTGCATCTTTTTCTTAAAATTGAATCTTCATTTATTAGCAACCTACATTTTAAGAAGAGCAATATTGTCTTGGTTCAGTCAAAATCAGAAAGCTGTATTAAGATGCAGGACCAGACAGAGAATACTGCTCTCTTTATACCTCAAAAGCTGACCAGTTAACATTGCTTGTTTTATCACATCAGAATTCTTGAACACCACTGGGTTAGTTGTTCTATTGTTTTTTTAACCTTTTTCCTGTAGCTAAGTATCAGGATCTGATGATACAGACCCACTCTTTTATTCCACTCTTACCAGCTGTCAAGTCATCAGTCTGCATTTAGACTTGTCCACTCTGCCCGTTAAGAATCACAGTAGTCAGACATTGTTAAAATCTCTCCCTCAAAGTGAATTCATACATTCAGCAGATCCATGAAAACTTTTTTATACCAGATTTCAAAGTCTATTATGGCATTACTTCAAATCGGCCTTTAACCATCACAACCGCTGGCAGCCTCTCAAGTTGAATGGAAAACTTTCCAGTAAATCTACATAAAAACTTTTATCTATTGTTTTAAGGTTTTTTACTTCTAGGCTTTTTCTTCATTCTTTTCAGTTTCTTGAGATGCCAGCTCCCTACTGGCCTCTAATAGGTATACTTCAAATTCCACTACTGCTGCTCCTGGCAAAATGGTTTGAGGAATATGCTCATAGTCAGTTGAGCAGACATTAAAAAAAATACCATGCAAGATCAACTAATAACAAACTTTTTTTTCATCTTAAAGATATGGGCAAAGTGCTATCATTCTATCAAACAAGCTTTACAGAAAGAGTATGTTGAAAGAAATTAAGACCCATGGTGAATGCTAGAAATCTTGGTAATGCCACAATTCATAAGAAAAAATTACTTTTTTTTATTTTTTTTTTAAGAATACAGAAAATAGTTTGGACAAGCAAACTTTTCAAAATGCAATTTATTTGTGAAAACTTAGAATAGGAGCTTTAGAATTGCATGGAATTATAACTGGTTTTACATGGAAAGCACTTCTTCACTCATTGCACACAAGCTGTGTAGGAACAGTACTGACATTCAATTACTGGTCTAACATCAACCTGCAACACATCATTTATCAATTAAAGTTTCAAAGAAAAGTTAAAACTACTCCTTGTCTGAGAACTGCCTATTAGGGCTGTGATAATCATGTGGAAAAAAAAAAAACCACCAAAAAAACCAAACAAACAAAACCCAACAAAACTGAACCTAAAAGCCTCAAATACACATATTATTAGCATACATTTTCTGTAAACTGAAGAGCTATGCACCTTCAATGTTCTATTACAAAAGCATCCATCTTCTTAGTAGTAATGTTATACATGGGTCAAGTACTAACCTGTAAGGCTGCTTCTGCCTCTTCCAAAGCAGGCTTAGCAGCTTCCAACTTCTCTTCAGCAATGGCTTTGTCAACTGAGATACTGTCCACAATAGCTTGAGCTTTGTCTTTCACTTTCTGAACTTCACCCTTCACATTCTCAGCAGCCTGTGCTTTTACTGTAACTTCTTTCAAAACCTGGAAGGTGAGTAAACCCATGCCAAATATTAAAGAAAACACCTTGTTTAAAAAAGTGCATTAATTTTTATTGTAAAATTATATGTTCAATTCCAAACCCAGAAAACTCAAAGATTACTTTCTCCAAGATTCTTTTATTCCTAACACAACTTCAGTTTACTTGACTAATCTTGTCAAAATAGAAGAAATAAAAGGAGGCAAAAAAATCAAACAGTAATACACTTTGAAGGCTGAACATACCATGTCGGCTTTTTCATTGGCAATCTTAAGTTCCTTTTCTTTTACCTCCAGCTCTCTGCTTAGAGCAGCCACTGACTCAGAGGCCTCTTTCAATTTTTCCAGTCCAGTATTTATTCTGGAGTTAAAAAGCAAAATAAGAAGCAACTAATTCTCTATGTCATTTACACTCCATTTTTCAAATTATTTCATCTATAGGATGAACCACATCAATCAGAATGAACAGCAGCAAGTTTTACACCAAAAATAAAAGTTGGACAGGAGCTTTAATGCAAGTGTCTGATGTCTTCAGAATCAAAAAAGTGAACAATAAAGTACATGAATAAAGTCTGTGGCTTGAAATTTTGTCCACTTCTAACTCAAACCATGTGTCCTTATCATTGCATAAAAATCCTATTTGTTGGTTCCATATATGTCACTGTCCCTGTTGAGCTCCAAGCTGGCACTCAGAGGACTGAGTTCTATACAGCAGAAAGCATTTAAATCACTATTTCTTCTTTGAAGAGGATACTGAAAAGAAACAAAACCAACTAAAAGAGAGTAACAGCAAAGTAGTATTACAGTACGACTTCTCTAATTCAGCATTAAAGTGCCCCTTCAACAGTGCTTTTTTTTCCATCAAAACATAAGTCTTCACTTGGGACTTTTCAGACAACTTTAAGTGGCCTCTACAGAGGCTGCTATTGCAAAGACTAAGCAGTACTTGGAAAGCTGAACAAATACAGAGAACAAAGTGTAGCACCTGCCAAAGAAATTCACACTGTGCAACTAAGGTACTAAAGTTAAGGGAATCAAATTGGCATGCATGAACTAACCTGGTACCTTTAAAGGTAGAAAGCAGGATCAGATTTCTCTGTTTTACAAGTCTTCACCCATAAGATAACTAAAGATTTCTAACTCAAATTGACTTTGAAGCCAAAGAATGTTTGAAAGTAAACGAATTTGAGTCTTTCTTAAAGGTTTCCAGCTCTTTCTGACAATCTTCCAAAATTGAGAAGACAGTTTTTCTTAAAGGTTATACCAATTGATACACTAAATGCTAATTTTACATTATAATTTAGTGTTTCTGAGATGAAGATATACCTACAAATAGATCTCATTAGTTTAACAAAGCATCTGAAAAGATCAATGAGTATATCAAAAACACTTTAATAATCTACAATTAATAAAAAAAGAAAAAAAGCTCGGCAGACCAACAGAGGCTCTATGATCACAAAACCAAAAATTACTGTCTGGTAAATTAAATGCTATTGTGAATATATTATGAAATTACATGTAGATGTTTTCTTTTACTCACTAAAATCCACCTTAATTTTTATACATCACTACTCTTTTTCCTTCTCCAAATATATATAGTCTTTAATTTGTATCACAAGAGCAATTTTATCTTTGATCAAGTTATACCTTTACACAATTTTAGGAAGTGAAAAAAAAAAACCAACAACAAAAAAACCCACCTTTTGCTGTGCAAGGAGACAAGCCATGCATTGAATTGAGGTATATCAGAATACATCTACCTGGAGAAGAAAACCACGGAAAGACAGTAGTAAAATGAGTAGTTTACCTGTTTGCTAATGTTTGAACTTCAGCATGCTTTTCTTTGTATGTGGTTTTATATCCCTGAATAAAGGACAGGTAGGATTTGGGAGTCACATGCGTAGAACGTCTGTATCTTCGAAAGTAATCAGAACACTTTTCTGCCACTCCATCCTGGAATGAGCCCATACACTGCACAATTTCTCTCTTTATATCAGCAGTGCAGTCCATATCAAATGAGGACAAGAAGTGTTCAGATACTTAGAAAAGAAAGAAAACCTATATGTAAGTAAATATTCAAGAAAATGTCTTAGCTTATAAACAAGGCAACATAAAACAAGTCAGCACGTATTATGTCGGCTTTCATCCAGCTTCTGAACTCCCAGTCTTGTTTACTCTTCACCATCAGATCCCGAACATTATTCCACACCTCTCAGTAAAAAGTATAGCCAAGGATCTGTCATTGTTTCACCTCCAAAGTGTGGAACTGCTTTTTCACTCTGAACCTGTCTAACTGCTAGCTACCAGAGACTGGGCAATCACAGCCTTCCTCTGTATGCCCTATCACAGGCACAGTCACAAATAATTTCTTTCCTTAGTAGTATTTTTGCCTTCTTTACTAATGCCCGCAAGCCATTCTCTAGGAGAATATTTCCCAAACTGTGTTCAAAACCTTTGCTCTGTTAGAAATATTTCAACAGCTTAATACAGCAAGTTTCAAAGAAGAAAACATCTATATAAAATCTTAGAACAAAATAAATTGCTTCTGGCAAAATTCAACATTATTAAAACAACTATATGACCACCAATGAGAAAATTATGTATCTGCAAAGATAAAACCTACACGTACCTGCCACTAGAGCATCCTTAGGCCATCGGCTGAACCAATCTATAGTGCACCCAGAAATGAGAGCAGGGAACTTCAGGGCCCTATTTCGGAATTTTTCACCTACTGGTGAAAAGCAAAGAACTACATGAAGGTTCTGATGGACTCTGGCCATGAAGTAGTCATAAAGAGCCTCGTTGGTTTGTGGTCTGCGTGGATGTTCCTTTCTGAAGGACGGTATGAGGTCACTAATTATCTCATCAACTTCATCCCGTGCAAATAAGTTTGACACCTTTGAGAAAAAGAAAGATTTTTCAAGCTTTAGAAGATGATCCAAAATACAGTATACAGCATAAGGTTCATTTAATACACAGCATTGCAGGGAGGGACATGTGTCTCAGACCCTGACATTATTAGGACCCACTCACTCCTTTAAACCACAACTTTTGCTGAAGTGATTCCATTAAACACGCTGAAATCTAACTTGCTGTAAATGTAAAACCCTCTCTCCGATGGCCTTGATTTCTTCTCTTTATATTCTACTATCTAGTAGCAATTACTCTGAAACATAACCCTGAAATAATAAATAAATCAATAAATAAAATCAATAAGACCCTTGCTGTCCATTCTGGACATAAATTTACAATATGAAAACTAAATATTCACTAATGAGATAGCTAATTTAACAGACAACTTTTTAAAACATCAGTGATGTTCCCCAAGTTTCGATATCTTTTTTTAAAGCTATTCTCATATCCCTGACAACTTGTCTTTGTCTAATCTAGTATAATGGATTGTCTCCATTTTTAAAAGTACTCTAAAAAATAAAAAGCACTTGAGTTTTAGTTTTTGAAAGTGTGTTCCTTGACAAAAGTGTGTTCCTTGACATACAAAAGAATAATCAAATAATTTCAGTTATTTTCCTTTAGAATTATACATTTTAAAAAGGAGTAAAATGATCATGAGAAGGCATCTTACCTCTCCTGATGATAAAACATTGTTCAAGTATTCCAAGAAAGACTCATCTTTAATGTCATTGTCTGTAAAAAGAAAACAGATGCCTTTGCCTTGAAGTCCTGCTGTTCTGTATAAGAGTTTCAGATCTTCCATCAAGTTTAAAGTGTTGTATGATCTATGAAAAAAAGAAGAGTGAAACAAACATTCATTCCTTTTTTAAAAAGTCTTCTGAAAAAAAAAAAGGAAACAAATAAGAAACAATCTCTTGGAATTTAAGGAAAAAAGGTGCTTATTTCAGATAGAGCATCTCATAAGAGCCTCACCAATACACATTCCCATATGTGAATCTACAATTTCTTATGTCACCGACATAGCTGCAAAGGTTTAAAATAATTTAACTTTTCTAGAATGACATTTCATTTTAGTGCTGAAAATATTTCATGATCAACTTGACCTACAGACACTTTGAAAGGCACTCATTCTAAGACATTCAGAGAAGAATTTATAATGTTTCTTTTATTTATCTTTCCAAATATCTTTTATTTGTATTTCAAAAGAACCCACATTGGGTTGAACAACATGAAATAAGGCAAAATATACTTGGAAAGGACAGTCAAAATACTGACATATACGTAAGATCTACCAAGTTAATGGGCAGGGATGAGAATTCAACCTCCTCACATAGGCAACATTTCAAATATTATAAGATAAACTCATAAAGGCATAGATACAACCTACAAATACTTTCAGTACAGTTTAATGTACCATGTAAAGACACAAAGATAACTTGACACCACCAATATTCCCCCCAATTCTGTGAAACACATGACACAGTTTACTACTCCAAAGATGGTCAAAGTTCAGAATTATTGTAGAAAATCAAGCATATTTAATAGGTCTAAAAGGCTCTTCACGTCTTTCCACTCTACATAACAGTGCTTAGACTACATTAAACTTCTTGTTTCTCTCACTGGAGAGGTTGGCAACCTATTTAATTTATCAGAAGAGGTAAAACACAAAGTACTTATTTATTTAAATTTCAGTTAATGCTCACCTTGTTAACATTATCTGGAATGTATCATAGCCAGCTATGAAGGATGCCAGTCTTGTCAAGCTCTGTTTTCCTGAGCCACCAACTCCAACTAAAAGAGCATTTCCACGAGGAGTGCGAATCACACGAGAAATCTGCATAATATACCATTTATTGCTACAATGTGTTACAGTTAAACACCCAAAAATTCTATGCTACTGCATTAATAGAGTTGCATTAGAAATTAAGAAAAAACAAAAATGTTAATATTTAATTAAGGGATTGTATATTACTATTAATATATTCTGTGGACATTTGTACTTGGCAATACTTTCTGTAAACCTTCCAAATAGTATAGCAACCACTGATTCCATCACTGTGAATGTTCAGTTATCAGTAGAATTACATCTCACACTTCTACAAAGTACAAGGAAATCTCAGCTGTGATTTCTTAGTGATGTGCTATCACAACATGACAAATTATTAAAATTGGGAAGGAAATAATAACTTCCTCAATATCATGACCTCTGGATAACTTTGGAAAGACTCATCTCTCCAAGTGCTTTAATTGTGTCCAGAAAGACAAGATGTCCCAGGCATGTTAAATTCAGGACAGTCTTCAGTATTCTCTGCAGCAGGTAATAATACTGCCTTTACAATCAAGCTTCTCATTTACTTGACTGTAAAAAAGCACAGTATCAGTATGAATATTTGATCATAGTGAAACATCTCCCAATTAGATCTCCATTTCTTTCCCAGTTCATTATTTATCTTTTTAATCAAAAGGCAGTAGCTACCAACTACTTCTCATTTCCCTTCAATTCAGGACTGTGCAATGTAAATAGACCCTTGATAATTCAGAGCAAAAAAATTTTCAGCATTAACTGTGAAAGGCATACAGCACCTGTCCCACGGTCCACAGCCAAAACACAATGCCGTGAAACATAGAAGCAGGTAGAAAATATTATCTGATGTTGAGAAAATATGTCTTTACACACAGGAGACCAAGTTGCTCCACAGCCCATCAGTTGCAAGTGAACAGACACTCACAGTACCCAGAAGAGCCTACCCAGAACAGCACAGAGCCAACTGCCTCTCAAAGGTATGATAAAAGCAACCAGCTGGTTAGCAGCTGGCCCCCTCTGTCTGAGCAATGATTCAAGGGATTAGCTTCTGTTCTCTATTATGCTGAACATCACTTTGATAACTCTAGAATTCCATCATGTCAATAAGCATCCTGGCATACCTATTTACTTGTCTTTACTCTAAATTACTTTTTTTCAGGCTATTAAAAATAGCCCTGACAATTTCTTTCAATTTTAAACACATTTACCTTACATATTGAATGCAATGTAGTTGTTATTTTTCATAAGTTAGTGTTTATAAGCAAAGACAAAATCAAGTATGGAGGTTTACTCTAAGCATACTTTGTATTTAGCTGGAGAAAGAAAATTTAATTTGCACATCATCCTTGGAATATTGCTGATCATTTCAATTATGGCTATTAGATCTTTTCGAGGCAGGGGCACACAAGCCATAAATTGGAAGCTCTCTTCTCTATTTAAGATATCCCCAAGCTTTGACTCATTCAAGTCTTATTATATCAGCCCAGATTAGGCATTGCCTTAACTGTGCTTATCTAGCTTTCTCTTAGAGGCTGTCTCAAGTCTACACAGTTGTTGCTGCTTTCAAGAATATGAAATCAGAGACGTACTACACATTTATTTTATCCAAGTGAAGACTAATATAATATTTCAGGTATTTACTATCTAGCTACTCAAAGAAGAGATTCCAGATAACAGGTGGCTCTTCAGTGGGCAATAAAAAAAAAAAAAAAGGCAGAACATTATCTATTTTGCAGAGAAGACCTTAGAAAGAAAGGGATTCATCTTGTGAAGTGATAAGAATCTGCTCCAAAAATTTTGAAAACTGTACATGCAATGGGTTTGTCAACTATAATTAAATTTAAATGGTTTTTTGATATTTAAAATTATTCTTCTTTAGTATGGTACAATTTCATGTTCATTCTTAATAATTTAGTATAGGAAATACAGATAACTTCACTATACAACAGAGACAATAGAGGGTTTAGTGTTAAAAAAAAAAGGGCTCTCTTTTTCATGAGGTCTATTTTGTGTGAACAATTCTATCAAGCTGTGCTGTGCTAAAAGTTATGGTCAGGTCCAATCCATATTCAAAGGAATTTTAAAAGTAGTGAGCATACTGCTGGTCTACAAAAGAAGTTTGGACTACATTTATTCCTACTCTGTTACATGTACTCCTTCAGCAGCAATCAATTATGTCTTCATCTGAATTTCATTTGATCATTCCAAAGAGAGGAAGGGCTCTCAGAAGAATTAACAAGAAAGGTTGAAAAAGAGTTAGAACAGTTGTCACCATGATCCCACCAGACATAAAAGGTAGATATAAAAGAATAGTTCCATACAGTGCCTTTTCAGAAAAGCTTTCAATAGGTTTCAAAACCTAGTCACAGAGTGACAGATCAAATATTTGTTACCAATAAATTAGTTGTTTCAGTTTTAGAGGTAATTTACCTTGACTCATGCATACCTCTACTCATGGGAGGTGAGGGCAAGCAAGCAACAACAAATAGCAATCCAGCAAGACTGTACCTTAATTAAATGAACCATAGCATCATCAAAGAAAACCATGTCCATTCCAGAACCACGAACATTCTCATTGTATGTTTGTAAAAACTTATTTAAATGATTCCGTAGCTGATGAAATGAGGAAATTGGCTCATAGATTTTGGGAACATCTAAATTAACTTCCTCTGGTTTTTCACCTAGGAAAAAAACAAATAACAAAACCTTAGCAGTTTAAATAATTGAGAAAGCCTGTCTTGGTCATAAGTAAGTAAAGCTAATTAGAAGTCTCACCACACAGAACCAAGTTTATTATACATAATATTATATGTTAGATGTACATATAAGATCACTGAGTACACCCTGCTTTTCAATGCAGAAAAGGCTGAAATATAATTCTGAATACATACTGAGAGGGTAAAGAGTGACCTTTAATGTGAAAATTTAAATCTGCACAGAAACCATCATGTCGAGTTGAAAAATAAATGCAAAATGAAGAATGTATTTCTCAAAATGCCTTGCCTTTCTGGAGACAGATTAAATGTACCTGCCCTGTAATGTGCCTCTTAGCATGAAACTTCATCTAAATACAAAGTAGGAGGCCTAAAAGTTGATATTAGAGCTATTTAATCTCAAGTTATCATGTATTTATCTCAGGGACAAATATGTTGTGATTTTACAATCCAGAGATAATAGACATATATGTAAACATATCACTAACGTGAGTGTAGGGCCACTTGAAAGCTCAGTCAGATGTAACTTTTTTTATATTTAATAGCTCAGAAATCCAGGTCCTGCTCTTACACTTCCACCATAATGGGCAGGACTTTGTCCCATTATAAGGACAACTAAAATAGAATTCCATTTGTTATACTGTTCATTTAAAGCCAAAACAAGAAAGGTGTTCTCAAGACTCTGACAAACAATGTGGACAAAACACACCCTTTCCACATGAGGGCCTCATACGTTGTATTTAGATGAAGTTTCATCTGAAGTTTTCAACATGAGGGTTTCTGCGTAGATTTAAATTTTCACATTAAAGGTCATTCTTTGCCTTCTCAGTATGTATTCTTATTTATATTTCGGTCTTCTCTACATTGATTAGTTTAGCAAGACACTTTTTCATATCAATTTGCTTTTACTTCTATTTGATTCCTTTCAATCAAGTATTTCCTATCCTTTACTCTCCTTTTCTCACTGCCTTCTTACTACTTCAATTTTTCAAAAAGAGATACAGTCTTTTATTGCCTCCACTATCATTAAAGTGATACCAGCAAAGGTAATTGCATCATCCAATGGCTTAAATAATTACCTTCCTTAAAGTCAAACAACTGTCTTCTGTTCTTTTGCATCAAATAACAAATACTCCTAGGTCATTTAGTGAAGTCAGTGGCACAATGCTTTTGTTTGAAAGACGTAAAGATATCATTATAAGCCATATGGGTTTTTCAAGAGCTATAAGTAGCATTCAGGAAAATTCTAATTACTAGTCATTTGTTATAAAATCATGTAACAGTTATTTCCCATGAAGTATTGGATTGGCCCAGAGCTAGTACTTTTTTATGCAGGTTTCCAGGTCATGGCAGCTACACTGCTATCCTTTAACTAATACTGCAAGCCCACCACTTCAGGTCATTCATACCACACTTCTTTGATCACTATTTGCTAGTCTTGCCTATCTGCCACATAAATGTAACTGAAAGTAAAGCTCTTCTATACAGACAACCTGGATATAAATACAGACTTAGAAATCCCATTAATACAAAGATGTGCCACAGCTGGTAACACAGACTATGTTCAATGTCACTGGACAAAACAGACACCCCTGATGCATAAACTTATCACACATTTTTTAAGAAGTATTTTTCTTAGCATCTATGATTATCATATCCCTTCCCTATTGTTATCTCCATGGTTGTCAGAGTCCATCTTTACCAGTTCTTGCAGGTGTATCTCTCAAGAAGTCAACAAAGAATGCATCTGTTTCATGATCCAGCAAAGCTTTTGTCTCTTCAAATTCCTTCTCAATGAGTTTTGCCACAGCTGCATGAAACCAATTAACATCTTCTGTGGTTGTAAAACGATCAGCAATAACACATTTACATTCATGCTTCCACAGTTTTATCAGCACCTACATTAAAAAAAAATAAAAAAATAAAAAAAGGCAACCAAACCAGACAAACAAACAAAAAATACAAACCAAAATTTTGCTTGAATAAGAATTCCAACATTTCTCTTGCTTTCATAGAATCACAGAATTCGTTGTGTTGGAAGAGACTGCAGTGGATCATCTGGTCTAACCTCCCTGCTCAAGCAGGGTCATCTTTGAGCACATGGGAAAAGATTGCGTCCAGACGGTTCTTGAATATCTACAGTGAGGGAGATTCCATAATTTCTCTGGGCAATCTCTTCCAGTGTGTACTGATCCACAGAGTAAAGTCTTCCTCATATTCATACGGAACTTCATGTGCATCAGTTTCTGCCTCTGTCCTATTGCTTGGCACCATGAAGAAGAGCCTGGTTCCATCCTCCTGACACCCTCCCTTTAGATATTTATATACATTAATGAGATCCCCTCTCAGTTGTCTCCCTCTAGGCTGAACTGGACCAGTTCCCTCAGCCTTTCCTAGTAAGAGAGATGTTCTAGCCGTTAAACCATCTTTGTTGCATTCTGCTGGACCCAGTCCAGGAGCTCCATGTCTCTCTTGTACTTAGAAGTCCATTAGACTTGCAAAGAAGCTATACCAACTTAAAAGCTCATCTTTATTTCTTTATTTAAAAATTATATTAACATTAGAAAAGAAACAATAGTATTTTGGGGGTTCTTCAGAAGACATACCTTGAGCTTCTTATTCTGCCCAATGGCAATTTAGGCTTACATTTAGTTAACAATGCAGGAAGTCTTAATCTAGCATTACAAACTGAAGTGTATTTATCAATGAAGATTTTATTTCCCTAGCCCTAAAACCATTCCCACACCTGCTAAAACATGTTTATGTACTGATAAAACACTTTTTTAATAGGTCATTAAGTACAAGATGGGTGGAAATACCAGCGTCATGGCATGAGTAATTTTATGCCAAACACAGATGTCACTACTGATACTACAGCCAAAGTAGTTAGAGAGGGAAAAAAAAAAAAAAAGAGCTACAAAAGAAAAGGGTTTATATTATTCCTCCCCAAAATTCAATTCAATACACCTTTAAAGTCCTTCAGTTTGCTCATGGGATGGAGAAGGAAAACCTGACAGGTTCTTAGCAGTAGCAGCACTGTTTCAATCCTATACTATTACTATACAGCAGTAGAAAAAAATTCCAAGTACTCCTGGAAGACCTTTTGTTTCAGCCTACAGCACTTTGAACAAATGAAACATACTGTGTCAAGTCTCAGAACTAATACGTAATTTTATGCAGTCATATTTTGGGAAATTGTTTGTTATACTTCAAAAGATATTAATTGAGACTACATCACCTTAATGTTCTCTATTTTTAGCTTCAGAAATTAAAATCCATTCTAAAATTTAGATTTTAAATGCAATAGAATTCAGGAGCTTATTCAACAAGCAGGGATGTACATTAAACAAGAAGTGATTATATAACCCAAATGTATAACAAACTTCCCATGATTACCATAAACATTGCTTTTCCAGCACTTCATGTTTGAGAGCCCAAAAATCTAAATGGCTTTACCTTAAAACAAAAAATATGTTTTTCTGAAAGAAAGATGGATTATAGAAAAAGAAAAAACGATTATGATTTGTTACTACTTCTTCCTTTTAAACCATAAGACAGAAATCATTTTTAAGACAGATATGAGGTAGTAACTGAAAGTGTCAAGGCAATAGCTGGGAGAGGGAACTGTTTAAATTTTTTATCAATATTTTATCAATATTTTTATCAATATCAATTTTCCTTGGATTAAAACAAGTTCTTTGGTTCTCAAAATTTTATCTACTCACTTCTTTCAAACAAACTAACATTTGCCAGCAACAGAAAAAGTAGATAGAAGCAAAGTCTCTTGTGTCAAAAGACTCAGGTTTGCTGGAGTTTTGAAACAAAGACGTCATTTCGGTTAGTACTATAAAAACTGGACTAAAACAACTTTGCCTCAAAACACCAAAATTACATTTTTTGAAGCAAACTCAAATGCCAAGACAGACTCTTCATTCTCTTTCCTACAGTAATTATACACTAATTATAGCAAAATCACTGATGTGCTGCACTTACCTGTGGTTCATTGATCACTTCTGATGTAGCGTTCAGCATTCCTTGCCAAATCCTTGAGAGGTCTCGAAGGTTGAAGACATAATGAAACTTGGCTGGTGTGGGCAACATTTTTAGCTTGGTAATCTGCCACAGTTTGCGTGTCAATGGAACCAATTTGGCTACTGTTTCCTTCACATCATCTGAAAACCCCCGCTCACTACAGTAGTGCCCTTCTCCAATTACACCTGTGGAAAAAAAAAATTGCCAATTTAAAAACACACTAAGGCACTACCAAGAGCAACAAACATCAGAAATTTTTCTTCTTTTTTTTTTCCTCAATTCCCGAAACCTTTTCCAATTTGTTGAAATGGCTTTCCAGTCCTTAGTCAAATCTTGATTCACCCATTCTTAACACCATTCTGCCACTAGCTCACTGGTTATTTAGCTTTTATTTAACTGTGCATTCAAAATGTTCTTTTTTCTCCCAAAATAGCTCCCACAGACTTTGAATAGCTAATCACTTCTCAGAAACCAATATGATCCTGTCCTTTGTCAAAGTCTAGTAAATAATCACTCATTCTTTGCACGAATAGCACTTGAGCAACTCTCCAGCATTGTCACTAAAACAGTGATACCTTCATCTCATTCTTACTAATACTTAGTATACCAATTGATTCAGAGATGTGAGTGGACCTGAAAAAATTTACAGATTAATGAGGTTGCAGGTGGGGAGTGATTAGTGAATGAAAATGTGCTGGTAAATAATTCAGAGGTGGATTAAAACCCGATTTTAACCATAATGTTTATAAATAGAAGGGTTAAAAAAATCAACTACTATTTTCAAAAATGGGATGGATACAAAGCTAATTTCCCTTTACCAAAAATTTTGTCAATGGAAGAATTAGAAGGCAGGGTACAGTTGAACACAGAAAATTGTCTCTTCAGCCTCTGTGGAATGTCATTGCGACCTCCCCCAGGATGGATCATGGCAGCCAAAAACTGAATGTCCACAATGTTGGTAAATTCACCAGGTTTTTCCAGGTTATACAGTCCTTTCTGTTCCATCAGTTGCCTAACTATCTCATTAGTGACCTGTAAAATAACCAGGTTTGATATAACAGAATATTATACATACAACTAAATGAAATACAAAACATATACTTGACAGACCTAATAAAGAGTGTATCACCATTTTTTCACCCAAGCCCCTGCTTATTTGTTTCAGAATAAAAATGCATTGCTAGGAATAAGCACATTTGGATTGTCCTTTTCAATGGTAATATCTACAGACAAAAGTCCTGGAAGCATAGGAGAATCTTTAGTTTAGAACTAATCATTCATACTATAGTTTACTCTCACTTGAATGCTGCATGATTTCCATCTATGTTGGAAATACTTCTGCCATTTAACATAAATTTTCCAGTGTGTTCTAATCAAGCCCAAAGTGATGCATCTTCACACACTGCATATGATACAAAATATTTTTATTACATTTCCATCTGTAACAATCACAAGTGTGGTTTTCAAGCTGCAAACATAGAATCAGGTCCCTACACAGAATGTTAGATCCTTTTCTTTAGCCATAAATGAACACTGCTTTTCTGTGTGACCAGCTGAAACCACCCCACAGACAGTATATTCTACAATTATACTTCCATAGAAATTCTAACATTAGTCTCCAAAGCAATATATTTCAAAACAATCTTGCCAGTGTAATAAAGATTATTTCCATTTTTTTTTTCTAAAGCAGAGAAGACACTCCTTACCTCTCAGGTTTCACAGTATTTTAATTATTGTCCACAATGTCAATTTGCTATCACAGTTTGTATCCCACGTTGTTTTTTTTTAAATTCAAAAAATGAGTTTTGGTTAAAAAAAATAATCATTAAAATTGTATAGCCATTATATAATTTTAAGAAGTACTCAAACTGCTTCTTGTAGTCAGCATATTTATTTTTAATTAATTCACAACAATGTAATGTAGATGGGTTCTTTAAAATGACTGTTTAAAGATAAAATACTACATATCCAATTTACCCTCTTCTGACAGATTGTGAAGCAAATTTTATGGTGTAGCAAGAAAAGAAAGAAAAGATATTTTTGTCTTCTTTTTTCTTCTTTTACAAACTGACCTGATCTCCCCATTCATTTATTATGGGCATGTTCACATCATCAATGAAGACTGTCATCTTTTTGCCTGCGGGTGGACCATAAGTTGTGCCCATGCGCTTATCCACATAACTTTCTATTGTACGCTGTTAAAAAGCAATTAGCAGCATAGTTACAAAGAGCATTTGCTTTCATACATGATTCAATCATTTAAACATATCGATGGTTCTGTTATATAGAATTTTATGAAGTAAAGTTTAGACAAGACATCTACTGGAGGTAATTGCACTAGTTGAACTAGAATGTCTGAAATCCCGAGCTATACAGCACTAGGCTGGTATTAAATACAACAAATGTCTAGAGTAGACAACCATGCCTAAGAGTTTCACGATTTGAATACAGATTAAGCTTTTCTTTAACTTCTCATCAAAATTGATGGTTATTAGCAATAAAGATTAAATTAAAGATGTGATTCTGGGAGACCTTTCCAGTGGGTATCAAGGTACTTCATAAAAGTAAAAAGTGATAATTAAACTCACATATATAAATAGACTTGATGAAATAATTTTGCCTAATAGACTTATCACTACTGTTCTTCTCATCATCTTTCCATTTCTCTGTTCTTCTTAAGGTCCAGTTTTTAATTACTCTATACCAAATGAAAGCTCACTTAACCATGCATAGTTATTCTTCAGTATAAACCTAAACATATGCATTCTTACACTGTGCCTAGGCTCCTGTCTTCTTACAGAAGTGGTATCAGTTAGAACAAGATTTTAAAAAGCCTGACTAATAAAGTACACGTGTCATAACAGACAATGTTTTGGTTTAGATTGCCAGCAGAGACTTGACTGTTAGTCTTGCACATCTATTTCAGATGTCTTGACCATCAGACTCTCACCTATCAACAATTAAATCTACATTTATTTTATAAAAATATGTTACTTTTTGCTTATAGCCCAATCAATAGAAGGAAAAATACTATGGAAATTTAGACCAAAATTATATACTCATATATTAAATATGTTAATAGTTTCTACAGAGCTATACAGTTTCTATAGAGCTGGATGATAGGTGACATATCAAGCTTATTGACAGCACTTCTGATTACAGTACAGACAGTGCTTTTGCTTGGCCTACCAGACTGCATTAAAAATATTTCCCATATATATTGCCAGCAGGTTAAAGACACTTGGAATAACTGAAATTAACTCAGTAGAAATTTGGACAGGCAGTATAGTTCGGGATTTAAATATTCATAGTTGTATTCAGAGAAGCTGCACTGCATGTGTTACTTTTTAATGAGTAATTGAATTTACTGAAATTTAAATTGCAGGCAGCACACTTTTTGTGACAGATTGTTGTGGGTAGCACTTATTTTACCCATGGCGTTTAGTGAAATCTGACAGCTCTTCCCAGTTGGTGAGAACTGATGTATTTGACATAAAAACATTATATGTGATGAAGAAAATAATATGCATAGTGTTTTAATAGTCCAAGAACAGCTCAATAAACTATGGAAAAAGTTGAAGGGAACATGCTTTTTTACACAAGTCTTGAATCATGTATTAGGACACTTAGACCATTTGTGAGGGTGCTTTTTTGTTGTTCGGAATCACTTTCAGAAGCATCTTCCTGGCAAATTCTCAGAATATTATCTGAATCCAGTCCCATTATATTAGGAGATTAATGACTACTATACCTGGAAAATTAATGGGGTAGTTGCAGATGAAAAATTCAAACTCTTAGCCATGTGTCTTTCAGGGTTATATTTTGACATAAAACTTTTGATGATAACAGTCTTTGCAGTTCCTTGCTCACCAATTAGTAGGACAGCCTAGACAAAGACAACATTGAAGATGAAAGACAAGAGCTGAGAGTCTTGGCAAAGGCTCGACAATCCCATTTAGCTTCTAAATTGAAAAGAAACTGGAAAAATTATTTAAAGAGAGTTCTCAACAAGGGTTCAGAAGCAAAACAGTTAATGTCTCATAGACTTTTGCAGGCCTGACAAGTGAAAAATATTTGCAATTAATGGTCATGTCAGTCAGCCCAACCAAACTAACAAGGAATGTTGATTATTTGAAAAAGGCTGTATCCAGACTCAGTATCTGAAAGATTTCAATCGCTTATGCAGTACAGTCTTGGTGAAGAACAGAGTTGAATAACCTAAAGCTACATAAACTCTGCAACTGCACTGTGCTGGCAGAGTTTGCATCAGCAGACTCTGATATGAATCTGCTGCCCTATGTGCTCCTCCTTGTCCAGCAAGTACATGAAAATTTGATTCTGTTCTGGCCTAATCTCAGTTATAATTACAGTTATTTCCACTACAGAAAGAATGGGTGAAAGAAAACAAAAAAGTCTGGAAGCAGTGAGTATTCAAGAGTTCAAGCATATTTACCTGAATGTAGTTTCTGGAAAGACCATTTTCAATTTTTAAAAAAGAAGTTCTTCCTTTTCAATAACATAATATTTCAATTGTAATTCAAAACCATTATCATGTGTACTGTTGGCACTATTTTGATGTGAAATATAGGAAAAGTACCTTGCCCTGTTTTGCAATGGTTTCAATAAGGAAATCCATTCTCACATTGTCAACGTTAGGCACAAGAATGGAGCTATACTCTGGCATACCACTACTGGGATATACATACTCCTCGACATGTGTATTCCAGTGCATCCATTTACCTAATAAGAAAGAAATTAGATTAATGTTTTAGAAATACAAGGCACCATCACTTCCTTTATTTTCCATTGACTTGACTCATCACACTGTGCTTCTGTCTCACATACAGCAATGCCACTCTATATACTCAGACCGAAATTACAGAATCATATAATCATAGAATCTCTCAAATTGTATCTAAGAGACTTAATCCTCTTTTCTACATAAATTATGACAAAGCCGAGTACTGTCTGTTTCTTTGTTGACTTGACAATTCATCATCACAAAGTCTATGCAGCTCTCTGTAGCAATATATCCACATTCTGACTTCTCACTGGAAACAAGGAAAAAGCTTAATACAAGGTTACCAGTAAAGCACAGCTGTAAAATAAAATCTGCTAAGGGACACAAAAGAAAGCAAGCTACAAAATACTTCTGAATTAATTCTTTAAGAGAGGCACAATTTAAAAATTGCTTTTAAATTTTATCCCATATGATCCAGCTGGGTTACTAACCATCAGATGCCACATAATAATCAAACATTGTATCTTCACTGCCTTCTGGGATACAGGGAAGATCAAGCTTTATTGCTGAATGGTTTCGAAGCCAGTATTCCATTTTGCATCTGTCCTCCAGTTCTAGCAATGCTCCTACACTCCACATGAGAGAGAAGACGTACAGCCTTTCCAAGTATTTTGGAGTCAATTCTCCACCTTGCTCCTGAAGGATTGAATTAGGTTTTACTTTCAATAGCCTAAAAATTCTACTTGATAATCATTAGAAACACCAGGTTAAAAGCCTTCAGTCATATTTAAATTTCCAGATATCTTCAATGAACAGATAGAATCAATAAAAACTGATAGCAATCCACAAAAAAAAAAAAAATTAATTGTTGAAGCATGCTATATTCCAAGTCATCACACAATCTCCTCTCTACAAAACTCCATGACTTAAATTTATCTCCAATAGATTAAGTAAATCTAAAAAATTTCACACGATTTACCTTAGGTGGGATAAGGCCCTGCAGAATATTGATGCTCTGCATAATCACAAAGGCTTCCAACATATCTGTCTTGCAATGCAGAGACTGAATGCTGAAGTGATATAAGTCTGGGAATGATGATGAATACAGCTGACGCAGAACTTCAGCTTCTTGGAAGGAACATCTTTTCAAAAATCCCTGTTGCAAAGCAAGAAAATTTAGTTCCACTTCCAGTCTCATTGAATTCAAGTATAGTAATTCAAAAGGTTCAACAAGTGGGGCGAAGTGGAGGGAGGTGAGGGGGTATGTCTCAAATTCCCTGCCTGTTGGGCAGGGTTTAGCTAAAAGAAGGTCAAACCTTCCCCAGGTATGCATAATTACTACTGGATGTTAAAGATGGACACTGAAGAGAAAAAGTACTTCATCTCAAAACTCAACAGGGCGCAGATCTCAGCAATCTGCTCTAGTTGACTCAGTTTTGAGTGAGCTATATTCAACTACACCATCTCTAGAGGTCCCTTCAGCCTCCACTATTTTGTGTTTCTATGATTCTTTTATACACTTTCTACTACCTTCATAATATTTGAAAATCAACATTTTACTTCTCAAAGTCAATAAACTCTGGGACTGGTCACAAATAGGTGTGTATATATACGAAAAGCTTTCTAGAAACAGGTAGGTGGAAACCAAAGTGCTAAAGATCAATCAACAAAAGTACTTAAAACAGATATCCAGAACTTCACCAATTGTTAAAAAAATATTAGGGGTAAGTATAAAAATTGACAAGGTGTTTTTGCTATGGAGAAGGTTGACAAGTAATGGATCAAATATCTTTGATCACTTCACAAAATCTGCTTAAGAAGCATATTATACAAGAACAGCAATATGAAAAGTTTGAGATCTATTTCACTGAACTTGGAAGTCACACATGTCATAATAGCACATCCCAATAGGCAGCTATATTTAGTTGTTTAAAAATTATAAGGCTTGAAAATCTAAGTATATACAAAAACTTCCTGAGTTATCTGTACTTGGCTTCAATTTTTTTCAAAGTTCTTCTGATATATCAATAACTATATTATACTCAGTATATGAGAATTACAGAAGTAAAGAAAGAAAATTCCATTTGATTTTATTACAAAAGTAAGGAAATCCTCTACTGAGCAATGTGAGATTAGCATCTACTGTAACCTGCTGGAAAACGCAGTATATTGCATTACAAAATACATTTAAAGGGAAGTATACTGAAAGAGTGATCAAGATATTTTATTTATGAAGTGAGACTAAATGAAAGAAAAAAAACAAATAAATGCTACTGGATCAAATTATAAGTAACTACAGGTTGCAATTTTATAACAAATCTTTTCAAGGGGGAAAGGAAGTGATGTTGGAAGGGTGCTGAAATGAATACAACTTGTTTCTGTTATCGAAAGGCAAAAACACACAAACAAACAAGTTTGTTTTCCTTTAGACTCTTGCTACCACCAAAATAAGTTAAAAGCAAAAGATTACAGACTAAGGGAAACTGCTTTCATACCATACTTTAACATAACTAAATGTAGTCTAAATATCATTTGAAAGGGAGGAGATAACTCATGACTGATAATGCAAAATAAAATGTTTTTCTTTGTTTCTGCTGTCTTTGCAGACAACTTTATAGTACAATTTAAGCTGAAACATTCAAAAATACAAGGAGGCAGAGCTGTGACAACCTAACATGAGTAGGGCCTATGCAGTGTTGTAAGCACAGAAACAACAAAAGTGGAAACTCATGGAAGCCACTGTCCTAGATGCATAATTTACACTTTCACTTTTCCAAGTATCTGAATCAGTTTAAAAAATTAAAAAAAAAAATATATATAAAACCTATATATATATATATAAATAAAGCCTGGCAGTAATATACGCAAGGCATTTGTGTTGACTGCATGTGTTTGCATTGGTAAAAGTGAAGTTTTACCAGACAAATTTTCAGGGAACCTATTAAACACATTTTTTCATAATGAGAATATAGTTTTGGAGTTGGCAAAGGAACTTCTCAAATGAATTAATGATGATTCTGAAGTACTGCTAAGAGCTATGATGGAACAGACAGTTCCATGGGATTTAATATCATTCTAAAAGGGAAAAGCTCCAGACACAGTCCTCTGCAGCAACCATTAGTACTTCCCAAGCAACAAATCTCCATAGGCAAAAAGTCACAGAACGCAAGTGCTTCTGACACAGGAAAGAGTCTCTGATGACAACCTCCACTTCTCTTCCCTCTTATTGTTTAAGGTGAAACTGGCCTCTGATGGATTCCTTAGTGGTCCTTGTTGTGTTATACCTATTTTCAGGGTGTTATACCTGGCCTGCCATTTCAAATCTGCACATGGAAAAGAAACCTTGTCTCTGTTACCAGAAATCACGAGTTTATAGCCTTCCTCATCCTGATAGTTTCTGTTCCAAATGCCATACCTTGGGCACACTTTCCCCAGAGGGGATCCACTGTCTCCATACCCAGAAAGAAGCACCAGGCACTGCCTGGCACTCAAGGCTTGGACAGCAGTGTACTGTCTCTTTTGATTTATATCTATGTTGAAACCTCTAATACACTAAGGACAGTGGTTATAGGCAGAACCACAGACCGTGGCCTGTGGCAAGTCAACTTTGTCACCAGTGCCAGACATATCAGGGATTTATGGAAAAGGAATCAGGTTATAAACAAGCAAGCTATATAAACCTTACAAACATGAGAATCTTTATGGAATAAAAAAATAAGAAAGCTGAGAATAACACAAAGTTACCACTACAAAAGGCTAACATCTGAAAGCTAATATGAAGCCAACTCTATTTTCATAGGGCTAGTTAAGCAACACTATCTAGGTAAGGATCAGCTGCAATTTCCACAGGTATTCTATTTGATTTGGGAAATGAAATGACGGAATGAGGTTGTGAAACATTAATTTTAAAAAAAAATATTTCTAAAAACTTCTTAATGTGATAACTGCTAGAAAGAAGGACAGTAAAATTTAGTCTGTTGGCTCATATAACCTATAAAGCTTTATTCTTTTGAGTCTGAAAAGCAGGGGGATGAATACACTACAATGGCCTGGATGGTGTTCTAATTTTGTAAACAGGAAATTATTCCTAGCTTAAAATCAAAGTTTAAAGCCCATATAAAGGAATTTAATTTGGGATTGTACTGACGAAAGGTATATTAACTTGGTTTTCAGGAGAAGGTAATTAAGTAATTATCTATATGATCACAGGAATCAGTGTTTTAGCCACAAGGAAGAAAGTTTTCAGTTTTGATACTCATGAGACAGTCTGTGTTTTGCCAAAGCAAAATAATGTCAACAAAACATACTCAACAAGATGGACTAGACAAGAAAACAATACAAAGAAAATAAATTAATATTTCTATTAATTCTTTTTTTTTGTGTTATTCCTGAGGAGTCTACTTCACCAATAAAGTTCTAAGGCAATATAGGGCTTAAGCATAAAAATAAAATAATCAGAACCTGTTTTGGTTTTTTGTTTTTGTGGTTTTTTTTTACTGGTATTGTCTCTATTGTTTTCTTAAAAGGTAAAAAACCTGCAAGTAAATGCTGAAAGTTTTGTTGAAAGATACTATTATGGAACATTAGGTAGATTCTTGGAAATTCATATTTCATCTTTACTGAGATTTTTGCTAGATGGAAAAAAAATAGTATGCTCAAGTCTCAAAATGTATCATTTACTATACCATGCATTCATATACCAGCATTCAATCAAGATTAGGATTGATTTTCACTGGTTTTTGCAAGATGATATATAAAAGAAAAAGACTTTATAAATCACTCTGGTTGTTCAATATGTTATATGCTGGTTTTTACTCCAAAACACACCTAAAACATGTTCTGCTGTTCTAAATTATTCATTCCATACCAGAGAGACAGCAACTACTGCTTGGTTCTTTAGATGTTTTGCTTCTAGAAATGTTAATGGACAACCAAGTAAGAACATCAATTTAAAAATTACATACTTCAAAGCTGCATTGACTTTATTTCTAGTTCTAAATCCCAACTGCAATAAATTTTAAGAAATATCAAGAGAACTTATCTTTTCTTGAGGATTTAAAGATTCCTGAATCAACTTGTTTACTCCTTTTTCTTCCTTGTTCTGCAGCTGTATTAGAGGCTGCCAGGTAGTTGGTATTTTGACAACTGAGTTGTTCTTCAATTGCATAAAATGCCATGAATTACAAATTTGCCCCAAAGTGAAACAGCCAAGTTTTTTACACGTGTACTATGTTAGCTATGTTACATAAAAAAATTATTTTCTCTTGTATAAGCTACCAGAAACATTGTATTTTAGGTTCTCACCTCGAAGTTTATACAATGTAAAAGCTATTTCACAGCAAAAGGCACAAAAATAGGAATAGGTCCTAGAGTAACAACCGTGAAGTGTTAAATAAGCAACCAGTAAAACTTTAAATACATAAACAACCACTTAACTATTGTACCTCAAGGATAGGACTCCAGTTGAGAACTGATGAGCTCATGAATACCATCCCATTTCTTGAAACTGTTGCTGGAGAAGCATTATCAATATTATGAGGTTCAAAGACTATTTTGCAATTTGGCGCCATGGGTATCCGATCACCATTTGCTAGTGTTAGAGTTCTGTTGTCATCCAGGACAGAATTAAGGTTCTCGATCCAAATGGCATCAACTGGGCCATCAAGAACTATCCAGATGTGGTCACCTATAATCCACAATAACGGAGAAAAAAGCCAATGGAGGAAATTCTAGTTTCCTTCAAGGGCCAGTTTTTTATCTCTGCAAAGAAATTTTGAACTCATTCTGAATTCATGCACAGAGCTAGAGTCTCAGGTTTCAATACATTTACCACTTCTACCACTCAATTTCAACTAAATACTTAATTTTGTCACATATTGATAATTATTGTCTGTTGTTCAGTATATAAAGTGTCATCAGCATAAGTCACCAGTTTTTAATAGTCTGAAAGAGTTCTATGGATCCAGTCTTCAAGACAGTAATAAATTAGGTTTATTAAAAGTTACATTAAACCACATAAAGAAGATAACAGCTATAGAAATATTTAAATTTAAACACCATTCATTTCCAAAGAGTTTGAATAAATGTAGAGAAATTAAATGAAAGGAACACTTGAAACTCACTCTTTCAAACAGCATGCTCACTGTCATAAGTAAAAGAGGTTCATTAGGGGAAGATTCTTGCCATTTGTTCTGCTTGTAAACTTGATCCAGCTCTCTTTTAAGATTTTCCTTGGCTTTCCATTTAGTAGCAGAAATGGATCTTAAGACCTGCCTCTGTTTCCTAGAAGTGTCTGGGTCTGTTCTGTTCACCTCACTTGGATACTGAGCAACAGGCCCTGGCTGGAAGGCAATCCCACCTTGCTTTCTGGCTCCCCATTCCCAGGGCAGTCAGCCCTGCTGTCCATTGCTAGACAGCCCTTTAGTCAGAGACCTGCCTTCAGAGTGAGTCCTTACTATCTAGGCCTAGGTGGCTTACAGCATTGCTAGGCACGAACCAGGGAGGTTCCATATGATAAACTTTTTCTATTTAGAGGTTTTTTACAGCTACAGTTTAGACATCTCAAGCATGAGATGGTGTGGAGTTTGATTCATAAAGAGACATTACAGCATTTTTGCAAAGAGTGAATCTGAGGAATTCATATGAGTGTGTTAATTTATATTTCATCTTGAAATGAAAAATCAACAGTTAATGCTATGCTACATCCTCCAGGGTGCTACATTTCTAGACTTGAGACAAGCCTCAACAAAATTAAATTTAAAAGTATTTGTTATTTTCAAAATATCTGTATTCTTGAAAACTAAGAATTTCTGTATGAAAATAGACAGTTCAACAAATGTTAGGATTTTATTTTTTCCTTTAGTCCTTAAGGCCTAATGATAAGATCACATACTAATTTTCAGACAAAACAAGGAAGACTCCATCTAGTATCAAACTACCAAGGTAACTCTTTTACTTAATACAGCAATCTAAGAATATATGTCAGTATTATTTGAGGCAGAAATTGGTTATCTAAATAGAATTATCTAGTGCCATTTGAGATGGACTATGATGTATGCAGGGCTAGCTGGTATGACACAACTGATGAGACTCACTTCCCTTTAATATGGCAGCTGGAGAACAGGTAGAAATCCTGACAGCACCAAAAATTTTTCATAGTATAACAGCACTGCAGAAACTGACTGTTACCTTCTGTTTTTCTTCCATTCAAGGGCTTAATATTCAAAAGAGGGGATTCAGCAAATTCACTGAAATAGTATTTGTTACACTACACAGTTTGGACACAAAGCATTTAGAATGGAGACTATACAAGGGACAAAAGTTCTTGCAGCAATTTTTCCACACTTCTATGTAAGTAAAGAAAAACGTCTGTTAATGTGCTTTACAGAAATATCCTGCAGCTTGGTTTTTTCTTGTTTTATTTTGGAGGGAAGTGTTTTTCATTATACCTTTCTTGGCTCTTAAAGTTTTTCTCCAGAGCGTTGAAAATATTCCATCTGTCCAATCATTTGTTGCCACATCAAGACGTCCAAACATTTGTGGAGCAGTTATAGCTTTAGGATTCATTCTCATTTCACGATGTGGCTGTCCACAATCTATGAAGGCAGATCATCAGTTAGTTTTTGTATTTCTTTTCAGCAGAGAATTTTTACAAATTCAATATCATTACACCCAAACATATGCTTTAATATGCATTCACAATTATAAAATGTTGCATATTTAATTGGGAAACTTATCTCTTGCTATACATCAACATTTGTTAATTGGAGCTATCAAAACAAAGCAGAACAAAGTTCTGAAACTTTTGAAAGTATAATTCACGTTTCATAGCTTCACTGGGAACAGAAGTGCAGTAATATAAAATTTATTCAAGGCTTAATTTAACATTTTGAAGACTTATAAAACAATAGAGCTTTAAAGCCTTTGGTTTGGATGCACATTTTTAAAACCCAATGACTAAATACCAGACAGATGCTCCACATGACTGATTTCTTTCTTTTACTTTGCCCCACTGTGCACTTGCATACATCTTGGAATAGGCAAAGTATATGATATTAGCATATCCCTCTGAATTCTCTTAGGCACCTAAATTCTATCTAGTCATACCATGATCATATAACCTTTATTTTTACCTCATTAATAACTGCTTAAAAATTCCTATGCCACACATCTTTAGAAAAACCAATATTAAAACTAGTCAGGAGCCAGTAACAAGATGTTGAAAGAAAGAGCTAAAAAAAGACTAATTTTAAAATATCTTTATTATAGTCAGAGTTCACTAACATATAAGATATAAAAAAATCATGTAGTTCAACATTTCATGAGGTTGCATGAGAATATCAGCTTTGAGAAAAGTATTGCGGTGGCTTTATCTTGGTAGTAGTTCACATCTCAGTGCTAGAAAAAAGCATAGAAAAGTAGTGTAATGCAACTATCTGTTCTTTCTGCTTTTTCTCCTGAATGGAACAGTTATTTACACTGCAATATAGAGATTACAGTGTTTCTTAAGCACAGTAGAGTACTGCATGTATTGCTGAACTATTTTTTACAGCAGCTATCCATTTCTGGAAAATTGTATAAGCAGCTTGTGAAATAGGGTAACACAAACGTACCTCAAAAGAGATGTTTTTCGCCCCCAGCTATGACCTTTTAGTTTAATGATCTCAAACAGGCATTCTTTAACTAATATTTTTGTTTAGAAATACAGAGAATAAATATAGCACACAGTCCTCAAGCCTCCAGCCAGGACACAAAATGAATACCCTGTAAGACTTTTTCACTGCCTTAACCAAGAACTATTTCCTAGAAGCAACAAATGATAGAAGTAGTTATTTCATACTGCAGATAAAGACCCTGTCTCGTGAACTTTGTTCAAAAAGAACTAAATATGTATAATCTCTTCTCTGGGTGACCCAGTGACAGGGAACATTTAGGCTAGATGTTAGAAAAAGGTTCTTCCCCCAGAGGGTGGGTGGGCACTGGAACAAGCTCTCCAGGCCAGTGGTCACAGCACCAAGCCTGACAGAGTTTAAGAAGCATTTTCACAATGCTCTCAGGCACATGGTGTGATTCTTGGGGATGGTCCTCTGCACAGCCAAGAGCTGGACTCAAAGATCCCTGTACATTCCTTCCAACTCAGAATATTCTGTGATTAGGGAAAGGTTTCAGCATTACCTCAGCCAAACTCAGGAGATGCTTAAATTGCTTGTCTGAGCTGCCTACCCAGACAATTGTTCACTTGCTCAATGTTTCTAGAATAAGAACTTCTGGTGTAAGTATCATAACATGGAAAATAGGACATGAAGTATATAACTTTGAATGTCAGGCATTTTTAAGCTTTTAAAAGATACTATTACAATAATTAATATCTCAACACGCAAATTGATTCTTCCAGTAATATTTTCTCGCAGCAAAGCAATTGAGGTATTTTGTGAAGAAACAAAGTGGTTTAAAGTTTAAAACATTAGAGTTCAATAACAGTTTACAAGACACATACTCACATACCTGTCATTGCTTTCATTAAAGTGTGGATGCAAGTAGTTTTTCCTGCACCACTAGGTCCTAGTGTCATCAATCCATGCCTTACTTTCTGGGTTTCAAAGAGTTGGATAACTTTTAGTTTCCAAGGAGGATGACAAACTAGTCCAGCTTCTTCCACCTAGAGACAGTGACAGAAAACCAAAATACTGGGTTTTTAGTGGACAAGGTATTTTGGTGCTTTAACAAAAATATATATCTTCAGCAGATTCTACAATCTTTGCGAAGGCTTTGTGTATATTAACAATAAAAAAAACAGTTGGAAAAAGAAGAGATATTTGGTACTCATATATTTATTCCAAAAAAATAAAATAAGATAAACCATCCTTTTCCCAGCTCTTCTTAGGGCTAAAAAGTCATTTCAACAAAAAGTCAAGGATTTTAGAAACACTTTTGCTAGCAATGTCTTTCATTGCCACACAGGATTTTCCACTTGCTTTTCCCTTTGCTTCTCAGAAGAGCTGCCTTTTTATGATGATGATGTGTTTCTAAATGTTAAAAAATAACCAAAAATTTTTCTGTAAAACAACATTAAATATTTCTTACTATACAGACAGATCTTTGAGTAACTTCTTATAACATTCTTCCAAGAAAAATGATGATTTTTTTAGAATTAAATATCATATGCTTAACATCTTTCAGTTTGGAACTAATAAACAGGAATAATCTTTCTGTAATGGTATTGCTTTTGCTTGTGAAAGTTCACATCTGCTTGATGGGAACCAAAAAGTATTTAGATAGCAGAGAAAAGCTAGAACCTCGTCCTAAGGATTCATAGCACACTATGTTTTTGACAGTCAAAAAATTTCTAAGACTTCGAGATCACGTTATAAAGGTGAATGTCTCAAAATAACAATCATATTTTAACTCCAGTATAATTTCTGTTCAACAAAGATCTCAGAAAACTATTATCACTAAAAAGAGGACCAACTTTATACTGTTAAGATAAAACTCAGCTTTTCTAATTAGGCAGGTAGTCAGAGCCATCAAACTGGCACTACCGCTTGCTATATCACTTGAATAATGAAGCTCATACTAATTCAACTTATTTATCTCTGTTTGCAAGGAAGCCAAGAACAGAAGGCAGAACAAGATGAATACAGGAACAGCAACAACGAAGTCTATGCTGTCCCCAACTTCTCATCACCATGAAGAACACCAGTGTGAAAGCAGTGGAGTTTGCAAAACAATGAAAACATCATATGCTCCATTTTCAAGGACACACAATAAAACTCTGTTATCTTTCATATCTTAAAAACTCTCAGAGCTGACACCAAACCAGCCAAGTCACATTTTCTTTCCAATATGGACTATAGCCTTGTGATTTGTTTTCAGTCAACATATATACAGTAATATATGCAAAATCTGATACAACAGAATGTATCTGATTTCTTTCACAGATAAAACAAGATGGTCATGTTAGCTATTTCTTCACTCTAATACAATGTCATCAGTGGAGACTTCTTAAAAATTTCCAAAACTCATTAATTTTATAATAATCTTATGGAGCAGGTATTTCCTTTATCAATAAAAAAGTATGATCACAAGTAAGTCTTCACAAGCAGACTTGGCATGTTCTCAAAATGTAATATGTAGTGGGTGTGTTTGGGATGGAGTTGATTTTCTTCAGAGTAGCCCATATGGGGCCATGCTTTAGATTTGTGATCAAAACAGTTTTTATGACACCAGTGTTTTGGTTATTGCTTAACAGTGTTTCACAGCATCAAGGCCACCTTTGTTTCTCACTCTGCCCCATCCACAAGAACACTGGTGATGTGCAAGAGGTTGAGAGGGAACACAGCTAGGACAGCTGACTGACTGACAGAAGTGATACTCTGCATCATAGAATGATAGAACAGTTTGGGTTGGAAAGAACCTTTAAAAGTCATCTAGCCCAATGTCCCTGCAGTTGTAACATCACAATCAGCAATAAAACTGGGTGGAAGTCTCTCCAAAGTAGCCATTGCTCAGAGATTGGCTGAAAATCAGTCTGCTAGTGGTCAGTAACTGCTTTTGCATCACTTCTTTCTACTTCTTTTTCTTTATTGATCAAACTACTTTGATCTAAGCCTGTGAACTTTTTTTCAGTCTCTTCTCCCCTTCTGAATCTCTCCCCCAACCTGCTGGGGAAAGTGTGCAAGTGACTGGCTGTTGGCTTAGCTGCCAGATATAAATATATTGTATGTATATTAGATATATTGATCTAATACAGCTTTATATATATATATATATATATATTTATATTATACATCTAATCTATTTATTAGATATCTATCATATATATTTATAATATATCTATTATATAGGTGTATAAATTATATTCTCAAGTTGGTCCTATTGAAATGCTGCAAACATATAGTGAGAAATTAAATAGAACTGTCATTTTAGGTAAATATTTTCTCAAGTTCATGTTATAACTGTTAGACTTTATACAAATGTTTAATCCTGGGTCACATAAGGCAAACATATATATACATTTTTCAAACAGGACCCCACAAATGACTCACAAGAAAACACAGGACAACACAACCACAATTTAATGACCTCATGAAGAATAAGCCTAATAATAATAGACCAATGGTAAAGATTTATGGAAAAGCTTATTGGTCTTCTAAATAGTAAAACATAATACTACCAGTTGGATAGATTCAATAATTTCCTTAGATGTCACACCATAATAGTTATGCCCAGCAGCACAGATCAAGAGAAATATCACCTGTTTGTCAATGGCAGCTTCAAGTTCAGGATAGCCAACTTTATCAAGCTGGATATCTGGAAACAGATCTTCAATAAGACTCAGGAATAAGGGTTCATCTTCATCAATCTAGTGAAAATCAGGGAAAACAAAAAGCCACACAGATTAAAACCTATTTTATTTATTCTATCATCTTTAAAAAAAAAAAATGCCCAACTCCTGTAGGTCTAAAGAAATATTTGAGAGCATAAGGAACCAAGTATGGTAATCCTCTAGGTGCTAAACACTAACAGGACACAGCAGAAAAAGACCACATGATGTTTCCATTAATCAAAGTAAACCACTAACATACAGACTTAATTTCTTAAGTAGATTTGACCAATAGCATTCTTTGTCTAAGGTATAAAAAAAGATAATAAAGGATATGAAGTATCATAGCAACAGAAGAGGGTTTGTTAGCTATTTAAATAGGTGAGAGTACTAACTACTCTCTACTCACTACAGACGGTTTCAAAAGAATGACTAAATACTTAAGGTCAAAGTTTCTAAAGGTACTATACAGACATATATTTCATCACTTATTTCTAAAGGTAGAAGGGGAAATACGGAAAAAAATTCTAAACGATTCAAGATTCAACCCCAGTAGGAAGCCAAGTAACACAGTCCCTCACTCACTCCCTCCTCAGTCCCATACAGGGTACTGTGAACAAAATTATCTCTATCCCAGCCAAAATATTCCATTCAGACAATGAAACATTTCCAAGCTAGCTTCAGTGTGGAAGTCACATCCAATCTTCTAGTGATCACCTGAAGTGCAGTTTAAGTAATTCATCAGTCTCTCAGAACTTACTAGTTTAGACAGGTTCATATCTCTCAGCACGCGCATGACAATGGTATATTCAGTATCTGTGGGATTTGCCCTTTTTGCTGCTCCTAATGTACGTAGCACAGACAGTATATTCCGCAAGCCAAAATCATAATGCACCTAGAAAATATGTGAAGTTTGAGAAATTTTTCCCCAGGTTAACAGGGATGAAACAATTCTTATTTACTATTAAATACATAGATGTATATGAGAAGTGGTACATGTGGTTCAGATGCCTCCAAAAATCCAGTCTTTGGCTGTATGGCTATGGGTGACTTTACTATCCAACTCTGCTACAATCTATTAAACTGTAAGGTGCGACTGAAAAAAGAAATGTAATCCTAAGTCCTTGAACCAATGCAAGGTTCCCAAGGACTATCAAGAAATACTCCATCAGTATTATTTTGGATTCTGTGGTCCTTGAAAAATGACTTTGAGAAACATCTAAAACAAGTACAGGGAGCACAAACCAAGCATTTCTCAATACATTCTATAGGACCAATTAGTATATAAGCCCTTTGTCTCAATCATCACCATTCATGGAAGCTAAATCTTAATAATAAGCAGGATTCTGAATTACAGTCAGGCAACCTGTAGCAGGACTTAATCCTCCAGGACAGCAGAAGGTTGCATTACTAAACTGCAAGTGTCATTTACCTTACTCAGTGAACACAAGCTTTTTCATTTTCTTCACTTGAATAGTTTGTGAAATCATATATATAATTTTTCCCTAAAACAACTTTCTCCCATAGGAACATAATCACCTGCTTTGACAGTTGCTCTTCACACAGCTTGTACAGCGTAAAGAATTTCCTTGCCAATAAAACATTAGCAATGAAACCGCAACTAGCCAATTTAACACGAATTATGATTTGACGATCGGGAACCATCATAGCCACTGAACGGAAGTTGATCTTCAAGTTTTCAGGAAGTTCTTGCCGCCCAGCATATCCTGGATTCTGGAGAGAAAAACAGGTTTTGAAGTTGAGTGCACCTTGCACAAACAAAAGGATCAACAAAGCAACCATAATCTGGATAGATAAAAGTAGTTTTTTGGCTTTAAATCACTTGTAGAAATGAATTGCCATGTAGAATTACCACCATATCTCTGCAGAATTTTTGCATCTTTTACAGTCATGAGACATGAAAAATTTTCCACCTAAATACTTAAAATCTGAGTTTGTTTTATAGGCTCTATTTTTACTGACTCCTTCTACCTATATCTCTATGGCAATTTTTCTGTAGTTATAGCAAAAAGCCTGGCATGCAGAAGCAATCTGAAACTGAAATAATAACTTGCATTTATAGTGCTGACTGCATTTGTTCACTGTATGTGCTTGATGTTATTGAAAGAAGATTCAGTAAACTGTCTTTGTAGTAATGCTCAACATTCTCAAACTGTCAATGAGTTAGTTTAAGAACTGACTGACGTAAGAGTTAACAAGTTCATTTAACATATCCTTGTTGTACAATCACTACTGGCATATTAGAAACTTACAGAATACCTACCATAGTAAGAAAGATGCCGAATTCTGGGTTCATTTCCACGTTGTCTCCATCAGTAAAAATAAATCTTTTTTTACGTTCCTTCTTACACGTCAGCACAATTGCTATTTGCTGTGCAGCTACTGATAGTACTGGTAAATCAATACGATTGAACTCATCAAAGCAACCCCAGGAGCCAGACTGAGCAAGACCTTCAAAGAGAAAAGTAACTAAGCATATGACTATTATGTTTTTAACCCTTTTTTGGTGCAATTCTCAAGCCAAAAAATCAGGTTAATCTACCTCAGGGAAAAAATAAGTTTCTGTTTTTGAGGGTTGAGAAAGGGACATTGAGAAGAGTTTTAATTCTTTTTCAAGTAAGAATTTACAAAGTTCCAAAACTAAGACTAAGACACTACATCCTTTGATTTCTGCTCCTTTTCTCAGTATCTTGAATGCTTTCCTATTCCTCTTTACCTCAAAAAAAAAAAAAAAACCTGCAGTGATTCTATGAAAATGTTGTCAATAGCTTATTGAACATATAAAAATGAACAATACAGGTTACTTACATAAGAAGAGAACTTAGGGGTCAGTCTGTGCCAGAACTGAATTCTTCCTTAGATATTTACGGAAAACAAAATAACCAAAACCAAAATATCACCAATACAGTCACTTGCAACTATACAATAGTCAAGAACCTCACTTGATCTCTAATTTGACATCTGCCATGACTGACAGGTGCCTAAAAAAAGATGTCATCTGGGTCTAACAGATATTCTATTCATGCATTTCCTTCTACTGATAGGAACTTCGACATTTGAAGGAGCCAAAATACTGCAATTGGAATTCAACACATTCTACCAGTTCAGCAATAAATTTCACGGTGTTTTCATTTCCTTCTTCATTATTTCAAGTGACTTGATGTATCTCTTCATAAACTGTCTTATGTTTTCAGACATTTCTATTCCTTGGAGATAGCGGTGCAACTGTATTTTATACTCATAACAAGGTATTAGTTACTTGCATTTATTAAAAGGCTGAACTCATCTGCTGGTTACGTGTCAACCTTGTTTTATAAATATGTTCTGGCATTTGCAACTTTCACATAATTCATAAACTCATATAATCACAGAATATCCTGCATTATAAAGGATTCATGAAGATCAACAAGTTCAATTCCTGACTTCACACAGGGTTACCTAAAAGTTAAACCATATATCTAAGATTGTTGTCCAAACACTATTTGAATATGGATAGGCTTGAGATGGTGATTATTTCCTTGGTGAGTTTGTTCCAGTGTTTGACCACACTCTCAGTGAATATCTTAGCATCTAATCTGAACTTCATTCAATGCAGCTTCAAGCCATTCCTATGTGTCCTATTACCAGACACCAGAAAGATCAGCTCCTCCCTCTCCACTTCCCCTCGTGAGGAAGCTAGAGACAGCAATGAGGGCGCCCCTCAGTCTCCTTTTCTTGAAGCTTATCAAAAGTAGTATATTCAGCTGTTCCTCTTGAGTCATGCCCCCAAGTTCTTTCACCATCTTTGTTGCTCTCATCTGGACACATTCTAGTATTTTTTATATGCTCTTATATCGTGGGCCCCAAATATGCACAGAGTGCTTGAGATCAGGCCACTCCAAAGCTAAGTATAGTGAAACAATCACTTCCTTTGACCAGTTAGTTATACTGAGCTTAGCGCATCCCAACATACAGCTGACTCTTGGCCAACATCTTACCTTTGGTCTACATCTTACCTTTGAAGATCCTCCCAAGTCCTCGGAAATCCATTTGATCTGAACAGTTGAAGACCACTACATATTTTCCAAGGCACCGTCCCATATCTTTGATGGTTTCAGTTTTTCCAGTTCCTGCAGGTCCCACAGGTGCTCCACCCATGTTCATGCCCAAAGCTTGAGCCAAAGTGATGTAACATCTAAAAGGCAACGATCAATCATCACTTAATGGGTTGCCGTGCACAGTTTTCTGTAGAGTGCTAGAGGAACTTATTCAAGTAAGGTCCGATTTAAGGAGAAAAGGAAATTGCTGAAATATTTTATCTGTTGGAGATACCTGAGCCTTGGGTATACTAACCCCACATACATAAGAATTAAAGTCACACATATTACCTAAGTGGGATTCCTGCAATTATGTTTCAGAAACTAAATTGGAAGCTATTCATATTGTAAGGCACAGAAACAAATATACTAAAGTATTCCATGTAAAATTATTGACTTTGACAAGATCGTGAAGGACAAACTCTGCAGAGATCAATTTTGCATCCAAGAGGAATTACTAGATTTCTCTTATAAAAGCCTAGGTTTGGCAGTAAAGAATAAAGGAACAAAATTAGTCTTTTTCACCTGTCTGTAAGAGGTGTTATGACAAGCCTGTCAGTACAGCCCAAGAATTCATTCTGGTATGTGAAACTCACGTCAGTGATCTTAATCATCATTTTATCAGAGTCTTCTTTAAAATAAAATCTACACTGTTTCAGCCACTCAAAATCTGTAGGGCTCTTGATACGCATGCAACACTAAGAACAGAGGGAAAACAAGGCTGCAGTATTCATGGTTAACATTTACTTTTACATTTATAATATATCGTTTAAGTAGCATTTCAAAGGCAGCAGTGCAATCACAATGACACACATAAAGAACAGCTAGTAACACAAGAACAGCAGAGACTTTATCTTGATTTTTACCACAAAAATTGCTGTAATTGCTGAAACCCATACTAAGGAACTTCAGGCTTTAGATAAGTGTGCCAAAATTCTAAATATAAATGAACAGTCCATAAGTCTCAAATGAGTCATGACATTCAGTTTAACATTAAAATTGCCATTCCTTTTAGTCATGTCTACCACTTCAGTTTTACATGAGTAGAAGGCACATAATGTGATACTTGATTTTAAAAACTGCCATAAGAATTATATATAACCATGTGCAAATTGGAAAAAGGGTATTTCAAGACATGATGCAGATACTATTCAAGAAATTCTGAGTCAGGAATAATTCAAAATTGATAAATTTGAATATTAAAACACGATTAAAGAAAGTCCCATAGGTTTTTCCTAAAAATTATACTGTACACAAAATGATTATAATTAGAAACAAATGATTCTACAATGAAAAGATTGGTCTCTGCCTATCAGCAATGGGTTAAAACTCAGTAATTCTTTTCTCAGACTGATTTCAGAATCAGATCTAGGGCTTTGTATAGGTAAAAGAATATGCTAGCTTTGAGTTTGATGAAGCTAAATGCTTTCATTTTCCTAATTTTAGCATCCTGTGTCATCATGAGAAGATATGAATAAATAAATCTGTAAGTAGTAATGAGATATGCTATTGCAGCTAGAACAGAGGGGACAGCAGCTTCAACCAACTTCAACCTTTTTCCTGTACTGTAACTCTACATTCATTTTATTTACTCAAAGGAACTCACAATACAATCCAGAGAAAGAACAGTTACTTGTAACTAAACATGTGAGGAAAAAGAAGTCCCTAACTGATTATGCAACAGAGGTGTCTAATCTAAGTGGACCAACATAAAACATTATAAAATTCCACTACTGCTTGGGGGAAGGGAAAACCCATTGAATTATTTAAAAGGAAACCAAGACATTGGCATTTTTATAATACTCCGGGTCACATACTCATTACAGTCCTGAAATTAAGTGTTTATCTTATGAGGCAGGAGTTCATAGGTATAGTAATACTTTCTTGTTATCATTTCACATTGTTTTACATGGAAAACACCTGATAACTCGTTGTAAATTTTTAATACTTACAAGATGATCAAAAATGTCCCTCTGATGCACATGAATAGTGATTAATGTCTCATATTTAACTCGCTCAACTGGACTAAGGTCTTTTGTTGTCATGTCTATCAGCATGTTTAGAAGATCGAGGAAAAACTGATTTGTTTTTTGCATAACCTTTTTATCATGCTTGGCATTAATCAAAGCTTCTTCTGAGTCTCTTGTCCAAATCATTTGGATCCCCAACAACCCAACCTTAGAAAACATAAAAGTATAGCTTCAAAATCTTTTCTCTTTCACATAAAACATACATTCACAAACACAGATAAACCAAAGAAATGCTTCTCCTATTATTTGTATAAAATTATTTTTCATGTATCCATATAGGGTTCATTCAACCTATGCACTTGTTTTGTGTGTCCCAGCTCCACTCACACTTCAGTCTTGTGGATTCTGTCTATGGTGCATTAATGATACAACTATTCAACATAGTTTACAGCATATATATAAATTCTTATATATAAATATAAGTAATTATAGTTATATATAATTAGTATACTATATATAATTAACCATTAAATAATTAATGCTTCAAATTAAAATACTTTTTTCAGTAATTTTCAAACTTTATTCCACCTCCAACAGCATTCCTGATTACAAGTGAAGAAGCTTCTCCTAAGAAAATAATTTTCCCTCAACATTACTCTCAGTTTCAAATGCTAGCAATACATAGTGTTATCTTGAATACATGAACAGTCATAAAATTTTACTGCTTTTCCTCCAGTAGTCAAGTATTAAGCTTGTAAAGAAATAATCTTAGCTTCATTACAATAAGTTATTGCCTTCAGTATTATTTTTAAACAAGAGCTTTAGGGTAAGTTTTCTTCTTTTGGTTTGATATGAAAGTGAAGTGTAACTTAAAAGACTGAGGTGATTATGATAAACGCAAATATTAGTTTTGTATTTATAACACTGGCCGCAATTTTGCTTGTAAGGACAAGAAAAAATGTCAATAAGTCTTCATTAACTTCACAATGAGGTTACCTGGGCCGGGTAAGAAGAAAGAAATTCAGTAATCTGGAAACTTGTTTCCTGGATATCCAGAGCTGCCTGGCGAATAACATGATGCAGTGAAAGCTGCGATTCCTTCAACAGAGAACTAAGCCAAACTTCCACATTTCCTTCAGCCATTACAGGTCTAGTCAGCTCTACAGTCTCACCCTCTTGTGAACTAATTGACAATATACGATCATATATCTAATAAAAGCAAAGCAAAAGCATTTTGTCTTTATAGATATATTGTTTATCTTTATAACAATTGCTGTATTTTTCTGTAATCACTCCATTAAACTTATTTAGGTTGCTATTAAATTATGCCAGCTTGTTCAGTGAAAAGTAAAAAAAAAAATTAAATCATTACTTCAGTTGTGCAAAAATCCTTTAAGCAAAACACTGCTAACTGAACAAGGAGACAAACTCCAATATGTTGACAATTCCTGAATTTCACTCAAGTTTCAATGGCAATTCTGTGCAATTTGCTCTAAAATGACCCTGCTTGAGCAAGCAAGTTGGACCAGATGACCCACTGTGGTCCCTTCCAACCTGATGGATTCTATGATTCTGTGACAACATCCACTTTCCAGTCACAATAAAGGTATCCTTCCCCCATTACTGGTGAGTTAATATCATAACAAAATTTCCAGCCTTGGAATTAAGAACAATGGAAACATAAAAGTTAAATAACATGGACAATTCAAGGAATTTCAAAAGCATGAGAAGGCAATTTCTAAGAAAACATATATGTAGAAAGGGAAAAAAATGTTGCTATCTGTTCTTGTAACGGGTATAAGAAGTGTTCTGCAAACACTGTCTGAAGGCATTCAGAAAGAGGTGAGACCCTAGATACACTTTTCCTAACAATGAAAAAGTAAATGGAAAATTACAAATACAGGCAAAGTAAAAATACAAATACGCATATGTTCAGAAAGAACCAGAAGCTCCTATGAGAGGATGCCAACCCACATTAAGCCATAGAAAACAGTTCAATACACTGGTGTTTTTTCCTGAAACTTAAGCACTGGTGCAAATTTTTGGTTTGCTATTCTATATAAAGTAACTATTATGTAAAAAGGGATATGAAACTAAATCTTAAATGAAGAAAGCCTACTTAGTATCAAATAATTGATGAACATGGCAAAATGGCTGAGTGCCTTAAGTACCCAAGTAGCTTTCCTATTTAACAAGTATCACACGCTGTTAATGTGAAGGAATGTAAAGTTAAGGTGTGGGCAATACATACCCTTTCATGGAACCTGACAGTTTTGATGTTGTCAAAGATGTTCAGCAGATGTGCCTGTATATTGTGAGAGTCTGAAGCCTGGCCAAGAATTTCTAGGAGAGCAGGATCTGACACAAAGAAGAATCGTGGAAATAGAAGGCGCTTTTTCTCCAGGTACCTGCATTTTTAAAAGATTTGGTAGAGAAGCCAGGAGGGAGTAGATTGAAAGTGAATTAGGTTAATTTATACATACTTTTCTCTTTAAAGGTGGTAGTTCTCACTATTTATAATTCCAAATTTTAGCTGTGGCAATGACAATTTTTATCCATCATACCTTCAAGTTAAACATCTGCTTTAAAGCTACCCTCTTAGCATCAGAAATCATTTAACAGAAACCTTGTGTTATTTGCTATAATCAAACCATCAGTAAAACCAAAAGTAACTAAAGAAAAATAACACGTTTTTACAAGAAGTCTGTTACTTGCTATTTAGAACCCTCATACTAAATTTCTTCCAGATTTGTGAAAGATCTGAATAGGACATACAGATCTAGAGTGCCTTCTGAATTGAAACCAGGCCAAAAAACACTTTGGTTTCAACAGAGAGACACAGTGAGTGGCAGCATAGTCACAAACCAAACACTTATCAGTGAGTTGCTAGCAATTTCTCTGGAGGTGTTGTATCACCCTGCTAACTTGTTTGCTCAGTTCAGTTGAATTCATAGTAGAATAAGAACATGATCTTTGCATAGTTCATGGAACAATGCTCAAGCAATTGCTCTTTCCCTAGCTACATCTGGCCAAGACTGGTCTTGCAGTAATCTTACCCTGTGAGTGATTTCTGACAGATTTCAAGCTGTTCCAGTAAATGCGGTAATAATTGTCCCATGATTTCATCTCCAACACAGCACTGAACAACATTGGGTGTTTCATGTGCTCGGGTCATGATCCTCACCCAGGATTTATCAATGTTAGAGAAGCGTTTTGCTTCCTGTTAAAACATAAAGAATGTGGAATGAGGGAGAAGGAAGAAAGAAAAGAGGAAAAGGGCACTTGCTTGCAGAATTGGTACCCAGTAATCTCACCAGTAGTCTTCTCACTAGTAATCATGTGCCTTCTAGAAATTTTTCAGCTTAGAAAAACTCGATTCTTTCTGCTTACAGTGTACAGCTTATTTCATACGTGGCTGTTCAGCATACTATCCACTTTCTCTTACAGTCATTCTTAGAGAAAAAGAGAGAAAACTCACTATGTTTGAATTGAATGCCTCAAATATGAAGGGTTTTTTTTCCTAAAAATCAAAGTTAATTTTTAATTTGAAATGCTATATAGAAAAATTCAAGATAAGGATTCCTAGGCTAGCATTAGGTACTACTAAGCTAGCCTGTGTAGGCTAGGCTACTACAACACAACATTTGAACATATATTGGCTAATAGTTTTATAGTCTAGAAATGAAAAGGTCAAGTAGCTCACAGAATTTTATTATTCTTTCTAACACAATGCCTTCTGTTGGCATTGCTTACCTAATTTCTTAGCAAGGTTAGTTTTCCTAAGAACCAAAAAAATGAAGTTTTTTTACTACATCAGTTATGACATCACAATTAAATTTTATTCTTAAAATGTAGATAACCAAACTGAAAAAAAAAGGCATGTCTAAAAACCTTTGGAAGCTGCTTTGCTATGTCACCACCAACAAAAACAGCTTCTAAATAAATCCACAAGTTCTGCACAGTCAGCCAGTTCTCAATGATATCTGATGTGTTGGAAAGATAGTGCACCCATTTCTGAATCTGTGTCTTGAAAGGTGTGTTGTATCTACAATTAAAAAAAATAAAAAAATAAGAAAACATACTTGCTTTATTTCAAGAAGAATATAAGATTTGTGAAAGCCAGCAAATTACTCACAAGGATGAGGAATAGTTTTGCTCATTATATTTTTTCAAGTTAAAGTATAAACACCTATACTCGATTCAGTTAGTTGGCAGCTATAAATCCAACCAGCTCCAACTTGCTGCTTTGTACACATGGTGCATAGCACAGCTCCGATCCAACAGGAGCTGAACAAGAGCAAGATTTCAGTTTCACTCTAAGGTAAAGTGGTTTCAAAAAGCAACTACACAACATCTTGAAAGCTGTAAGACTCCTGGAGTTCCTGAACTCTCCTGAACCCTTGCTTTTGAACATCTGCCTGATGATCAGGTTCTGTGTTCCTTACTTTATCTGTGTGCTCTGGTGTGTGTAAACCAGACAAACTGAAGCTCCCATTAACTGAGATTTTCAGCACCTTTGGCATGAGGCAATGACCTATCACAGGGGCAGAGCAGCAGTGCCTGTAATGCCTGAAGTATGCCTGCCACAACCAGATAATGTTCTCACTCATGTCCCCACTTTCTTGCATCAATGAAAACTGTCCAGGTTTTCATTCAGGAGGTCTGAACTGCATCCATATGCTCTCTGGTGGGATATACATAATAAGAATCACCCCATAAACAGTTCAAGGACAAGCAAGTTCTTCGTTTTTATCTACACATTTATTTTCCTTCTCCTCTGTGATAGATTTATTCCATATTTTGCTAATATTTTAATCTCTCCCCTCATTCTTCCCTTCCCTGTTACCTGTTACTCATGAGAGAACCAAGAATCATCAAGCTGTCCTCCAAGGTAGCAATTGTTTCTGATGTGCTGTCACCTCTTAAAAGAAGTTCCCCACGGGTTTTAAAGTTTGCGAAGATAAATGTTTTGTTATCCCATTCAGATATCACTTGTTTTAACTTCTGTTCAATGTCTCGCTCCTTCACAGCACTTATGCAGATATCCTTTTAAGCAGATAAGATGTCAAAAAAAGCTATGGAAGCTTCAAGTCTCTTAACTCTTTAACTCTTATTTCCTTTAACACTAGGTAAGGTTGATGAGCAATTACTTACCCAGTGGAAAGATCTACAGATATACAAATACCATAGCTAATAATCTGTATACCACATCATGATATGCTTTGGGGCAAATAAAAGAAAAACATAGTGATTACTTTTCATATCCTTAATGTTGCACAGCAAGGCACCCTTGCAAATTAACTCATGGGCCAAGTTGCATGATTTAAAAAAAAAGAAGTTGACACCATATTTGTGCCATTATTTTATACAAAAATCTGACTTGACAATCCATTTCTCCGTTCTTTCTTTAGACATATTTTGTTTTCCTTCTTGCTCCCATTACTCCTATACTGTTTGAGCAATTGTTTTGCTTCATGTACCCATTTTATTTCCTTCACATTACCTCTATTTCCTCTTTATATCTTAATAGTGGAGCTTCCATTATATTCCTCAGTTTGAATGTTTCACTTTCCACATCAAACCTGTGTTCAGTGAGATCTGTAATCTGCTTCCAGTGCCGAGGCATCATCACTTTACTTGACATATGCTCAAGCAATGGGCAGCACTCACTGAAGTCCTCAATGGTCTTCTTTAGATCGAAAAAGGCCTGCCATTCCTTCACACCACGAGGAAGCTTATGGCACCTATGTAGAGATAATGCAAGCTCTTTCAAAATGTTTCAAATATTCTTTCTTTAAAAACAGAGTATGTTGTTTTTAACAGTAGAACATATACCTTCCAAATTCAGGTTACCCATAGTTTGAAACTTCTGTATGTGATTCTGCAGGTGAGACACTCTGTTTCAACGACTGATAGCTGAGCAGGCACCTACAGACTCCTCTTAAGGAGTGTAGCTGCCTAATTCTAATATACTCTGCCCAAGAAATCTATAAAACCATTTGATTTAATCTTTTGATAAGGCTCATGCTATCACTGCTCTGTGTTCTAGAAAAACCCTGTTCCTCAGACTATGCAGTTTAATTCTTCTAATTATTTGATTCCTGGTTTGATGAAAAGTTCAGCTTCTATGTGTGCATTAAATCCCATTTTGTACGAAAAGTATTCAGCAACAGTTCACTAATTTGCCTTAGACATCTAGGGAAAATCTGTCTCTCATGAATAATAACATTACAACAAACAAGTGAAATTTCCCTTCATGAACAAAATGAATAACAATTTTAAGATATATTTCGAACTCACTAGAAAAAGTTAGCCAGGAAGCTAAGTAACAGTAACTCTCAACATTTAGGATCTAAACTGGTTTCTTTATTTTATGAGCTGGGTAAAAGATACATTTTCAATTAAAATTCACATTTTTCACGTTTCAATGAACAAATATATACTCAGATATGATTATTGGTGCTAATCAATTATAATCATATTTAAGAAATGTCAAAACTACTTTAGGCAACTTTGCCACAGCAGCAGTTTCTCACCTGTTCTGAAACTCCAGAAGTTCACTGTTAATTTTTTCAATGTCTAATTCTGACCAAAGAATGTCATAGTAGCCATTGATTGTGTCAATGACACTGTTATATAGATTATAGAGTTTCTGTAACATATTCAGTTCCTTCTTTATTTCAAGCAGTTGAGGATACCGAGTAACTGGCAAACCAAAAAGATCTTCCCCACTTGTACAAGTAATATAGTTCCGAAAAAGATTATCAAATCGATTCTGAAAAAGAAAAAAAAAATTAAAAGGAATAAAATTCAATACCTAAAGATTCAGGATCCAGCATTATGCTTAGAGCTACATTAAAGATTAAAATCTAGTAAATAATAAAAATATATACAGAGATCATAACAGCTTACACTGTGAACAGTTTTGTCAACAATTTTCATAAGAAAAGTAATTTTTAGTTAGCTTGGAACATCTTTAGAAGTTGACAGGAAAGCCATTTACTTCATGTGACACAGTGGCAGAACAATAAGTGTTAAGATTGCACTTGAAAGAGGTGGAGCATGGCATGCAAAGCAAAGAAAGATTGATGTGGCAAATTCTACCTCTGCAAGTATGCTGTGCAAATCTTTTATTGCAGGGTGAAGTAAGAATTATTGCCATTAAAGCAGCAAAGAAGAACATATTCAAATTGTCAATTGCAATACTACTCAGGGAACCCAGTAGTAAGTCAAATGTATAGTACTATGGGAAAAGAAAAAGCATTAGAAGTCATCATTGCAAGAATAGATATTAATCATGGTACAAAGAAACACTCCAACAGGAAAAATTGTCAGTTTAATTGGAAACCTTTAATTCTATTGGGGGGAAAAAAAAACCACACACACACACACAAAAAAAAATTAAACTCTCCCCCCTCACAAATAAAATATAATTAAAACAAAACAAAAAAAGCCCCCTCCACACAAGAATAGCCTATACACTAAACTTGAGAGTAGGCTCTTATCATTGTCTATGCAGCCTTTCTCTTAACTCCTAAAAAATTAGCATTGCTTGCCAAATGATAGAAAAATTCCAACTTCACTTTCATTAAGTTCAGACTTTGCCAAATCAGTAACTCTATGTATCAATGAAAATTAGTTCAAGCACTGTGATTCATTCTCAGAGCTTTTGGGTGTTAGCTTACTTGTAATAAGTTATGCCTTAGAATTAACAATACCTGAAACATAGTAAGCCTGTCACTGGCTTCCTGAGGCTTTAAACCAACCACCATTGGCCCGTTCTAAAACAAGCAAAAAACCAAAAACAACAAAGAAGGGAATTTAGAAGGTGAAAATTGCCACAACTTACTTCTAATTAGCATTTTTTAAATGTTAAACTCAAACATTTTTGCAGTCTCCAGATTCCCTCTCTGCATCAGATACAAACTGAATCAAGAGACCACAGTTGCCTACTAGAACAAGCACTTTACCTAAAAAGAATTTAAAAAAAAAAGAATACAACTGTCTTTTTAATGTAGAAATTGTCATTACAGTGTAAAACCTAGACAATCATAGCTCCTTTTACAAGTATAAAACAGCATTACATAAAAGATGATACAAGACTAGCTCAGCTTCATTCACTGATATTTTGTACTTATAACCAGCAGCAGAAAACACTTCTCACATTCTAACTTAATTTCTCATTAATCCTAGTCTTCACATTTGCTCATGCTAACTAGCTGTTTATCATAAACCTTAAATATCTCAGTTCTTAATCTCTAAGAACTGACTACCAGCATTACATACTTCAGCTATATACAAAACCATAACCAAAGCCTGCCTTGCACTGAAATTTCCATACCATATTAACAAGAAAAAACATATTCAACAGTAGAGGCCCATCCCATTAATTAGTCAAATCCAAAATCCTTCCATGCTCCCACTGTTCCTCAAAACCATCTCTAATACAATTTAAAAAAAAAAAAAAAAGAAAACGAAAAAAACACTAGCCTGATCATAATCTGAATAGAACTGTGCACAGTCTTCAGCAAAAGTCTTCACAGCACTAATAAGCTCTCCTCTGAAGTTTGGCTGCAAGGCAATGAGCTCATTCTGCACTTCATTTGCACGGATTAGCAGCTTTTCCCAAGTGTAGCGCAAAGTGTCCACCTTCTCTATCTCTTCCTTGGCAACAAGTAGATCATATTTGTTCAACATAGCATAAGATTCCTGTTAGAAGGTTGGATTAAGATACATAAAATGGTAACTTAAGTTAACATGATATACATATATGTACACTCACATTTTAAATTTTTAAGAAAAAAAAATAATCTGGTGGAAAAACTGTTCTTTTTACATATCTGTTATCACAATCTGGTAAAGCAATACCAAACTGGAAGAAACACCAGAATTTTATTTTCTCAGAACATTGAGAAAATGCATGAACACTCCACATACTGAAACCCTTAGTCAGGTTTCATAAAGATACAACTGAAATTCACTTACTGTAAATCAGCACAGGGTAGGGTAGCAATGAGTCTGTGGCATAACACTTTAATTTGAAAAATTTTGCATAAAGTGGAATTATTTCCATTTATGTTTTCCAGTCTGATCAAATTGCAGTTAAATTGCAAAAACAGAAACATAACTAACTGTCTGCCATGCCACTGTGTGGAAAATACATCAATCTCCCTTTCAAAAACCTGAGGTATGACTTCTTGTGCCTAGGAACTCAAGTCTCCAGATTGCAGAACTGGAAGCTTACAATAAAATTACAGGCAATCAGGAATCATGAACATGTCTTAGGAAAAAAAAATTCTACTTAACAACTAATCAGCAATGCATTTTGTCACACTGCAGCGTTCTTAAATACATATTCTGGTCAGGAATTCAGAGAAACAGTCACCATCTGGTTTTAATTCTACCATTTGTTATATGTTCAATAAATATATTGTATCATGTTAACTTCTTTAAGGAAGTCAATTGCTTATGTTTATTTCAACCTGTGATATAGCCGATTCAAGCAATCACACTCACACATTCTCATATAGTCTGCCTAACATTAGGTTTTTCCTCCTCTGTAGGCTAAGCTAAAAAAAAAAAATACATTATGAAACTCATTCCTTTTCATACACAGGCTTCTACTAAGTATGAAAAGCTTTCTTGCATTAAATAACTGTATTTTCATCTTCCTCTTACCTACATCACTCAATTTCTGCACTGTTCACTGAACCACCACTCACCTCAGCAAGTTTGCATTTGTCCAAATCAGAAATTCACACAAAAAGACTTAGAGGAACACAACAGGTCTATCAACCCTATAGTCAACACATATTAAACCATACATTTTCAGAGTGCATTGTTAAGCTTTAAGTCAGAAAATAACTGCTCTGTTGAAACAGTACCCATGCATGCAACATTCCCACTAGTTACCTCAATGGGCCCAAGTTGAGAGTCTATAGAGACCTGCAGTTCTCTGATCTCTTTTAAAGCTGACATGGCTATTCTGATATCATCCAGGTCTGTGACGCTGCAATTTAACTTCTTGCCAGCTTCTTCTATAAAGGTCAAAATTGCTTCCATCTCTGTTCGGTACTTCTTATTACAATGATACCCCAACAAAGTAATCCAGGCCTTGGTTTCTGATCTCAGTGCTAGCTTCAGATCAGCTGAAAACATTGAACAATTAATAGATATTAGATATTGTAGATACTTTTTGAGATGCACTTTTTATCTCTTTTGCAATGTATGCTTTCTTTGGTGCCAGTTCTGGTTTTTCAGTCTAACCATTCATGTACAGAGAAGACTAAATCATATGGACACTTTTGAGTGGTTTATAAGATTGCTTGCAATTCAGGATTACTTTCCTACTAATCTTCTCAGAATTTGTCATCTTTTATACTGAAAAGATCAGCTAAAAACATTCAATGATGAACTGATATTAGATATTGTTGATATTTTTTAGGATGTACCTACTGGAAAGACGAGGCTGGACTCCAGACCTGTCATCTTTTTCATATGTCATTATACAAACTTATATACACCACTAATAAATTGATTACTATTATCATCTAAATCTAAAATATTTTCAAGAATTAGTCTTTAAAAAATAATGTAGGGGGAAAGCAATAGTCTGATTATGGAAGCTGAAGAAACAAAAAATTTGATCTGATATTTAGTGAAACCAAGTGGTCCATCAACCACTTAGCTTTTGTAAATTTATCTGTAGCATCAGTGGAACAAAGTAAATGTTAAATAGAAGTGGTTTCAGTTGCATTACTGCATGCATCCAGGCAAGGAGAAAAGCAACATAAACTTACTCCCACAAAATATGTACCGCTTGGAATCAGTGACAGAAGGATAGGCAAACCTCTACCCTCCACCCCATAAGTGAGCAGATGTATCCAGGTGGGGGAAGAAACTCCAGCTGAGCTTCATAGACATCGTGGAGTTAGTGTTTTGTTTGCATGCATTTACAGCCAAAACAGCAAACAGCCCTTCTCTCTCTTTCTCCTTCCCATTTTAACCTAAGTCACCCATCCAAAACTAAGCCCCACTTCTTCCTACCACTCTGAAAGTATATGTCTCTAGAGTGAAGTAAAAAGTTGTACTCTACCAGTGTACAGTGCAATAGCTCCCACACAGATGTACTCAGGCTTAGAATTGATTTTTAGCTCCAGGTCTCGGAAATGCAGTATTTCAGATTCAAATTCAGAGAGTAATGGGTTTCCCATCATTAATTTCTCAATGGTTTCCTCCTTGTCTCTCTGCCATACATGGCGGTAACAACTAAAACTCTCCAAAGCTGTGAGAACTTCCTGAAACACATTAGAAGTACAGGGAAAGATTCTCTGCATCACATGTATACAATACATATAATTTCTTAGCAGCAGTTCATTAGAATACATTAAGAACTCCATACTGGAGCAGGTTGAATCACCTCACTAAACAGAAGGCTGCTGGTATATTTATGCTAAAATAAGTTCCATTAGGGATCACAAGTCATGCCGGGAACTGCGTGCTAATAACATTCAAATTGTCAGATCAGTTTAAGCGTTTTTTCCAATTAAGTGATTCTTCAGTCAATAAAGTAGTAGGAATCACTGTGAAGTAAAACACTAAGACTAGGATACAGTACTCTTGTCCTTCCTTACCATTTACTGGAATAGTAACTGAAGACTGAGCTACAGGGCCCAACATAACAAGCACAATTCACTCCCAAATAACAAAGTTATGAGATAAATTCTTTTAACACTGATTTCTACACTCAATTCAGGGGCTTTTTTTATTTGAATATCATTTAAGGAGTGTGCAAGAGAAGTATTTTTCTAGTTCTCAGGAGTTCAGAAAAATGTCAGAAAAAGGTAAATCATCATCACCTAATTAAACAAGTAAATGAGAGATGACTTCTTTGAGAGAAAATCTACACCATGGCTTATCATAAATATAGTGCTTGCAGGTATTTAAACTTGGTTAACTGATAAAAGTTTCCAATTACAAAATATTGAGTAACAAAACACCAATAATTATCCACCATTATCAGCTTCTCCTTAGTCTTTGGCACAAGCCTGTATGTCATTGTGGTAGCTATGCTTTAGTACCACTGAAGTTATAAGTTATAAGTCAAAAAGTTTCACCTGGCAAGACTCTTAAAAGGTTGGACCAGCCCTAGAAGAAATTGACACAGAATTCCCTAAACAAATATGAGTTCAATACCTACAGTTTACTAAGGATTGCATAGAATAAGAAAAGGGAAAAGAAATGATGCATATCCCTTAAGGTAAAATCCTAACCTCCACTAACAGTACTTTACAAATGTCAAGCTGACAGACAGTTTTCTTCCAAAAACCTTCATAAACTCTTCATAATGGGGCAGAAATCATTCTGGCTTCATTAGAATTTCTATGTGAATAAAACTGTACTTAACAGTTTAACACTTGTATTATTAGCAGTTGTAGATTAAATACGCACAACTCAATTATGTCTAGCATTTTTAATGATGTTTTAATTTATGTAACATTCAAAATCTCACAAATTCTGGAACAGAGTACACTTAATGCATCTTACACTCAAAGAATATTTGCAAATTTTCAGCCATGTTTTTCATCCACCATCCTACACTTTTTCATTATTGTGTTTAACCACAGCTTTAAATGCCCACCCTTGTTGCCCAAGGATATTAGAAGTAATACATTACTATCCTTTGGATATTAAATTAATATCTCGATTGTCTTACCCTCTTAGTAGAATTGATAGCACTGCTAAGTAAAGACACTAATTTAATAATTTCCTTGTTCTCTGAAACACTCTTGAAGTAGTTTTGGCTTTGCACTGGATCAGATGAACTGAGTGATGCTGCATCTGATACACTGTCTATAAAAGTAGATTCAAATGCAAAAGCAGTGTTAGGACAGACAGACATACTGTTAGGCCAAGTAAATTTCTGCAGGCAGAAACTAATGACATTTTCAATAAACACAAATTTTAAAGTTAGGTGTTCTTGTTAATCAAAAAGGCAACTAGAAGTCCAGGAAGCCACATTTAATTGCCAAAAACTCATAAACCTCTCCATTTTAGGAAATTTGCTTCATCTGTGCACCCTGTCAAATTGGGAACAAATTTCCTTCCAATTTTTCAAACAATCTTTCTTTGTCTCTCACACCTCCACAAGGTTTATCCTGTATACTTCACCTAAGTGATTTACTTATGTATCAGCACTGTATTTTTTATTTTCTGAAATACTCCACAATTGACAATTTGATATACAAATTAACATTAAATCTGAGAAGACGATCATAGCCAGTCCTCAAAAAGAAAGATAAAAGGAAGGCCCATCAGTTAGCAAATATTCACAAGTTTGAGTTTACATCATTTCTTATTTCATCTCATGCAAGAGAAATTCTTAGTTTTTAAAGAATAATTTAATTTCTTAACCAGTTCAAATATTACAGTCCTACTTTTTAGGTGTGTACAAGAGAACTTTTTAGGTGTATACAAGAGAACTAACCTAAAAAGACTCAAATGTACTTTTAAGTACCTCAAGTACAATATAGAACAATTAATTTGGCCTGATTTGAAATCATTTCAGAAAAGAAAAACCCAGCAACCAAAGATACCACCTTAAATTTCTCTGAACTAATGTCTTCAATAACTTAATTCAATGTCTGATCACAAAACAGATCAAGATAAAATCCTTTCAGAAATTCTAGTCTATTCAATCCTCTACACATTCATCTCCCCACCAATGTTGCAATTTATACAGAAATTTTTATTCAATAGGAGGTTTTGTGTAAGTTCACCTTATCCTTCTTAAAGGAATTTCAGCACAAGTTTTAAGATGTCATTTGAATATGCCAAGTTACAAACCCCACTGCCAAATGATGAAACATCTTTCATGCAGCAATAGTGACTATAATTGTTTCCTATGCTGCTCATGCTGGCACCCTGCTTTCCACATGGCACAGAACCCAAAGCAGTATAACTCTCCAAGAAGCACAAAAAAATCCCCTTATTCAAATCCACACAAGGACAAGTGGCAAACCTGGTTTTTAATCAAAGAGATTTCTTCTCTGAGGCAGTTTAAAATCTATGAGGTAGTCTAAGATCTATGAAGTGTACTGGTTTTTATTTATTTTGTAATTAACATTCTTTAACACATTCTCTCTAAATTACATTTATCTAACATTCAAAGTTAATGATGTCAGAGTTTATCATTACCGTGGATGTTTTTCATTCCTGTCTCTTTCATTTCATCATCAGAATCGCTGTCTCTGCTTCCATACCAAAACAGAGCAACTTTTCTCTCTAGCATTTTCTTCTGAGGAAGAAATAATATTTATTTTCTATTTGCAGCAGTTTTGAAACATTAGTTTTAAGTAAGGCTGTTAAAGACACAAACCTTGGATCTTCTCTCCTTACTCCACTGTCCAACTCCTTTCATTACTTTCACAATACTATCTACAGCCTGATTAAGAGTCTGCTGCACCTCATCCAAAGAGGGCATCATGATGATATTAGGGATAGATAGGTTAATGCTAGTCCTAATTATAGGATGAGCACCTTTTTTCTGCTTAGAAGCACTGCGATTTTCTAAATGAAAAACAAAAACATAAAAACAAAACATAAAAGGTTGTTCGTAACTTTTTCAAGACATCAAACTAGGCACTGTATTGATATAAAACAATATATATATCTCCAAGTGCTGATTGACTGTTAGTTCTTAAGGAAAAAAGATTCCTGAGTAACTTATAAGATGTATTGCTAAACTCTATAGCAGCGCAAGCAAAAACTAAGTGCCAAGCTATTTCTCTCCATGAAGCTCCTCTTCAAGTCGTTTTGTGCAGCTAAACTCTGTTTAGTAGACAATTTTGTTATGTGGCTTGTAATCTCAGTCAGAATATTAAATTGGGCACAAAATCTCCTTAGAAGCTCATAAGACTGTATGCCTTTTATGTTATAAAGACCAAACACAATTGCCTTTATATTTGTTTCTTAAATGAATATACCAATAATACACTTCAAAAGAGTGTTCCATCAACATGTATAGAAATATCTGAAGGCAATTAGTAAGAGAAAGAGAACACACCTCTTTCTCTACTGTTTTTGGGGTATTTTTCATAGTTTTACATAAAAGCCAATGTCAAAAAGGTAACCACTTATCAGGTTCAGCTCCAAAAACAGTGTGAAGAGAAGCAGCATTGCAATGACACATTCCTGCTGTCACAGGAAAAAAAAATCTTTTTGAAATACACAATGCTACGAATTTAAGAAGACAGCTTAATCAAACTCCCTTTGTTTTCATCTCCTTTACACTTGTGACTCTTTTTACATAATTATGGGATAATAATACATTTACATATATCTTTTTATAGCTTAAGAAAGCAATGTACTGTAACATGGACACCTAAGAAGTTGACCATGGAAGATGCATGGATGCGCTTGCGCAGGGTCTCCAGAGTGTTTCGAATGACTTTCAAAAGGGCATCAATATTACGATTATTGAAGTAAGAAAGCAGTTCATTGGCTTCTTCCTCTAACTTTTCTAAATCCATTCTCTTCATCTTTGCTGTAGGAGACAGGCCAGCCCATATCTCACTGGAATTTTGGGAGGAATTCAAGACTTTTGATCTTCTATCCTCTTCTGTTGCTAAAACATCATAAATCTAGTTAGTTAAATTGACTTAAGGGACTTGAAAACACAAGAGAGCAACATCTCCACAGGTGTCTGAAATTCTTTTAAATAAGTGCAGAATTACTCATTTCTAATCTGTACCTCATTGTAACAGTCCTTTTACTGCTATTCATCTTCTCTACTCAGTACAAACTGGCATGACTATCACCAAAAGTCAGATACTATTTCTTATACTCTTTCCCTAGTAAGTGCAGCTATTAACAAAGGCCTGTAAGTAGCTGCTTCTATGGCATTACAATTCCAACGTACAAGTTAGATTAATAATATTGACCTATTTTGCAGATAATAAATGATGGATGGATGATCCATTATCCATGGAAGTTCAAAGAAAAGTCTTTAGACATTAAATACTCTTCAGTACCTCAGTTAGCCAAGCTACAATATGCCCCTTCACATACTATCATCATGAAAAAGAAACATAAGCACTCAGCTCCAATACAATCTTCTTACCTGTATTTTTGATCCTTTTTTCACCACTGGGTACAACTGACTTCTCGTCTTCTTTACTGACCTCAGTGTCAAGTAACATGTTAATCAGATCATTAGCAGCAGCTTCCACCAGTGAGCTTTTTAAATGTAAAGTCCGAGAACCTTTTATACAGAGCTCCTGTTACCAAACCAAAACAAAGATAGTTCTTATTTTCACAGTTCTCATGTCAATTTCACAGTCATAGCAGCCTTTATTAACACAAATGTCGAGGCCTAAGCTTGTTGAAAAACAAGATCAATATACAACATTATTTTTAAATTGGTTTGTTCCAAACTATTTAGTGTTGGATTCTTTATTGTGTCAAACAAGACATCATAAATTTATTTCAATATTGCTTTGACTTGTTTCCTAAATCATGTGATTCATCCATAGTTAATATCATGAATCAATGTTTATAAAGCTTAGCTCCACTAAAAGACTCCAAAAAGCAAGTGCCCCTTAATTTACTTAACTTTTCAATGTAGATATGGAATATTTAACATTTCTTTTCATCATTGCTGTTTTACATTAATTGGCTGTTCCATAATAAGTATTAGCCATAGTTCCCATTTACAACTAGATAAGAGATAAAACCTATAAAACTGTATTTAATATTAGAATAAACATGAAAATTATTAATTGGAGAGAGAAGGAATCAAAGAATGAGATGTAATAAAATTCAGAAATCTCTTACAGTATTGTGCATACTTTTTTCTTTAATACTTATGGCAAAATTGATCAAGTATGCTTTAGCTAACTAGAATTTTTAATGAGAATGGGTTTTTAACTTTTTTTATCTTGTATTTCTTTCAGCTTAATCAAACCTGGCTACCTTGGTTTAATTAAAAACTAATAATTGGAAAAATTCAGCCACTGACAAGTTTCAGTCATTTCCAAATTTTATGACAATCTTTGACCTTCCTAATGATTCTGTTGAGTTGAGAGAGAAGGCAGATCTGATTTGCAACATCACAGCAACCACTAAACAAAGTACTGTGGGTTTTTCCCACTGGATAACTTTTTGTGTTGCAGCAATTTCTTTATAAACTGAAAGACTTGATAGATGATAGAACTTCTTTCTAGTCCCTTCTAATTAAAAAACACAATAAGCTTAAAAACCTGGTCCTATTTTCATTGTGTCCATAACTGGGGTTTGTATACAACTTACTCTGCTAACTCAGATCAGTTGCCTTTTGTGGTGGTGTAACTGCCATGTAACAGTTCAAGTTTTCAACTTATCATAAAGTGCAGAGAAGTATTTGTGCTCACCCTCACCTATTTTTACTTTAGTAAACATACATTTTAGTACCTGCTCAATCAGGAAGGCAGCAGCAGGATCAACAAACACAACTACGGATTGTGAGGCTTACAACCAACCATTCATTCCATATAAAATTATTTTAAATTTTACTTTACATTTGATAGCAAGGTGAGCTGTTACAAGGGCCAAAAAAGACCAAATAGTTAAATACACTAAGAAAAGCAAAACTTTCATTTGTAGTATGTAGTGCTACAAGAAACCAGGGATGGGGATTATCTACATGATTTTCTACAATCTTTTTCAAGCAAAGTTTATCTCAGGAGAAAAAACATTAGATATTATAACTTAAAATGCCAGAATATCTCAATAGTGCCTCAAAATAATTCTGACATTCAATTTTATTATGACCCTAATCAACTTTCTAACTAACAATTTACATGATTACAGTTAATTTTCCTCAACATAAAAGTATTTTGATGGGGTGAAGGAAGGGGCTCTTTCCAGAACACCTTCACCCAGGTACTTCTGGATATATTTCACATATGCCAATACCAACTCATAACAGCTTGAGATTAACAAAGATACTCAGCACACAATCATTTCCATAGTATTTGTTCTCCTCAGGCACCAGATGGGGAATTCCCTTATTTAAAGGCACTAATAAGAAACAATGATAAAAAATATACTATCATAGAAGTAAAACATTTGAGTGATATCAAAGCATAAATGAAATATCATACAGTAGTTGGCCTGACATTAATAAGTTTGGAAAAGAACATCTCAGCTCAGACCTCTTTGCATTTGGTAATTTTGTTCCTTTTCAAGGCACCAGCCAAGCAAGCAGGGATTTACATATGTATCCCATGCATACTTCATTAATTCTCCATTCAAATTTTTTTATCTCACCAAAAAGAAAAATATCTTCATTCAAAATCATCAAACTCTTCTTTATGGAACTTTTGTCTAATAACCTTAGTCTTTTGGAGAAATTCCTCACAGCTCAGTGGTTCGTCTTCTGGCAGCTGACAGAGTGGCACTCCATTCATTTCCTGAAGGACAGTATCAATACGAAATTCAACCAAGTCATTCACTTGATCAAGCAATGACTCCAGCTCAGCTTTTGAAACAAAAAGAAGATTCAAGACAAGTTTAAAAGTTTGAAACAATAGCCTTTGAAGAGTCTTATTTAAATTTTTACTTCAACAAACAATACTCAATAGTATATGAATCCTACCACCACAGAAATAATAATGATCTTTTTGTATAATGTATGCTTCTCTAGAGCATGTTATCAATATGCTAAAAGATAACGATCATATTGTATAAATATAGTCTATTGTATAATTATATATTAATAATAATATAACTTTTAATACACAAAACCTTTTAATATATAAAATACAAATATATATAAGATTACCTTAAAGTATACATATTTCAAATACAAAGACATTAACATTTAATGGAGGGCCAAGAATATTTCACCTTTTCCTATAGCTTGAACAAGTGACCACTAGAAGAACCTACTATCAACCAAAAATTTTGGCAAGTAAAATCTCTATGCTTCAAATATTAGAAGCCAAATAATAGTTAACAGAAAGCAATCACTAGAATTTTCACAGTTTAATAGCAATCTGCTTTCAATGCTGAAATTGAAATAGCAGCAAGGTGCCTGTTCCAGAGTCAAACTACTTGTATTATTCAAAATTAAATTGAGCATAATGCCAAGTTAGCATCCAAAATGCATTTTAATTTGCCATTTCAACAGAAGAAAATTCCTGCTCTAACTACTTACATCATTTCAAAAAACAAAATCTGATGCAGCAATTATGCTGAAGCTAAAGGAATTTGGTATCTTCAGAAACAATACACATCTCAATGAAATGTTGTGATAATCTTTTGAAAAGACTACAAGTTCACCTATTTCCTAAAGCTGGTGACTAAGATGTGTGTGCATTAGTCTTAAAGAGACTGATGTTAAAAAAAAGGGTTTATATGAAATGCTGTTAAGCAATGAAAATGCCAACGCCAACTGAGTTGAGGTATTATTCCGTGAGAAGTTGTTTTATACATCATAGAAACAAAAAGGCGAGACTAGGAAAAGTCTGAAGCCTAGGAGCTCTTTCAAAAAGTAGCTGTAATTCTTTGTATTCAGAATACACAGGACCTTTTGCACATTACTTTGTGCTTGGTATAATCCTAACTCCATCCCATCCATGTCGGTAAAAATTTGACAAACGTGAGACAAAAAGAAAGTGGTGTTATAAAACAGGTTTCATTAAACACAGGACAAGTGAAAACAACCTACCCAGCTTGTAAAAAACTGTGTTAATGTATTTCTCAATATTCAAGGATGTCCAGGTCAGTAACATTAGACCTGGCTGGATTGCATCATCTACATTTTCTAACTGAGGAACCATCAGTTGTTCCAAAGGGTGCTGTATTTTCAATTTAATTCTTTTGTACTCTGCTAGCATCATCTGGAATAAACAGAGAATAAAAACATTACTTAACATACACTAATTTGAATCTCTTCACATACACATATTTGTGAGAACTTCAAGAAAATTCACCTGGATGTACATTACTGGCATTCTTAAGAAAGAATAATTGTTTGGGAAAGGTTTTCATTGGTTTTGGCAGAAGTTTACATATTTGTTGCTCTTTACATTAATGCAAGTACTATTTGACAGGGAAATCAGTCTTTCTAGATTGATTGCACTGGTTTGGGTTGAGATTGATCTAATTTCTTTCAGAGTGGCTCACACAATGCCATATTTTAGATTTGTGACCAAAATAGTGTTGATAACACATCAGTGTTTTGGCTATTGCAAAACAGTGCTCCTACAGCATTGAGGCCTTTTTCTGCTTCTCACAATACCCTGCTGGTGACTGGGGACACAAAGGAAGCTAGGAAAGAACACAGCCAGGACAGCTGACTCCAGCTCACTAAAGGGGTATCTCATACCTGTGGCATCAAGCTTAAAAAAACAGAGCTGGGGGAAGGAGGGAGGGGGACATTCAGAGCTATGCTTGTTTTCCCAGAGATGGTGAAACACTAGTTTGCCAATGGAAAGTAGTAAATTAATTCCTTATTTTGTTTTCTTTGTGTATGCAGCTTTTGTCTTCCCAATTAAATTTTCTTTGTCTCAACTCACATGTTTTCCCTTTTAACCTTCAGATTCTCTCCCCACACCCACTGAGGGGAGTAAGGCAGCACCTGTGTGATGCTTGGCTGCCTACTGAGCTTAAACCATGGGAGAGAAAAAGGTTGCAAATTTCAGCCTCTAAATGCATATTATAGAAGACAAAAAGCTCAAGGAAAAAAATACACCTCAGAGAACTTTTCAGCAGTTCTAATAAGACCAGCCTTACCAGAACTTTAATAATTTGCTTTCTAATGCATCTTTAAGCCGCTGATCTAGTTTCACATATTTTGCAGTAACTTTATGACTTTTTTTTTATTATTATTTCAGAATCAAGAGGTCCTTTAAAGCAATAATTTTCTGGACACCTATCTTTGAATCCCCATCTTGAGTCATCAACAACCTTCTGTTCATAAGCAGACAAAATGGTTCAAAGGATTTAAAAGACGAGAGAAAGGGAAGTTTTGGCTTCTCTTTTTTAAACTATTCCACAGACATCTGTGTAAAACACTGGTGCCTGGACAAAGCTGCTACTTGCCCAATGCTTTACACTTTTTAAAGGCATACCACCTGTTCTCTCTCCCAGCTATCCTCTCAAAACAAAGTCTGCCCAATGTTGACTTCATTATTGGATGAGAGATAAATTTCTTATGATTTAGAAAGCAGGCAATGGCATGAAGCATCTTGTATGCCTCTTTTCTTTTCCATTCTCATCTCTCACCCAAACTCTGCAGAGCTTCCCTAAATCCATGCATTTGAGAAATGACTTCAAAGAAAACATAAAGCCCAGAAATTCTTTTCAAAAATGTGTCAAGATAGTCACACAAATTAGAAAGAAAAAATAGATTTGCCAAGGTTTTCTTAGTGCGTAATAGATGATCTTCATTTTTCCTCTTCCATATGTATAGAATCTAGACATCTTAATGTACATTACACATGTATAAAAATAACTAAAATAAACTCACGTGCAAATTGCTGACAATCTTCTTATACCAGTCCCTCTGATGTTGAATAACACTAGCAAATGATGGGATTTCAAGGCACATGTGAGCCATGCAATCTGTTTCTCTGATTAAAGTTAATATTTGAGGGTCAAAATTCACAAATAATTCTCCTGTTTCTGGAGCTTTTATCAAGAGAGTTGCCTGAAGTCCTCTTTTAGTTAATTCAATCTGCAGCAAACAAAGTCATCATTCCTGATCAGACAAGTCACTACAACAAAATACTTTGGTTTGAACATAAATATCACTTGGGCAGATACTAAAATCAAGTATTGCTGCAATAAAGATTGATATGGTATGAAACCAAAACAAAAACTTACTAACACAATCTGTACATACCCAAACACTTTACAATCAAACTGCTCTTTATCTGACAGATATTTTGCTGTTTGTTCTTGGATATCATAAGCTGCATTCCACAGTCCAAAATAAAATCATAGCCATAGACTTTCTTGCTTTAACCATCTAAAATCTGAACCCTCATCTCCTTAGAACTTATTACACATTCTGCAATAAGGCTGCACTCAACCTCCTCAATGAACTGAAGTATTCTTGGATAACTTCTTTTGAATAAACTTATCCCCATTTCTCCTTTTGCTTGTTTTCCAATACCTAACAGATACACCACACTCCAATTTTAATGGTACTCCTAATTATATCCAACCTCTGGGCAAATCTTTCAAAAGACTAAAATTAATGTTTATTATAGATTTTTTTTTTTAATTCTTTAAAGGAAAGTACACAACTAGTCACACAACTGGTTTAGCTGTCATTTAAATATTAGAATACCATTTGTTCTCTATATGATTAAAAGGGAGAGTATTCATAAGACCATCACACATGGCAAATTTGGCTGATAGCAGGAAGAAGTCCTGCCTTAGGCAGGGAAATCTTTCCTACATTAAAAACTTTGCTGCTGTTTCTACTTTCCAGTTGTCTTTTTGCTGACAGAAATTTATACTTCTTTATCCTCAAATTTGATATATCACATTACATTGAGATAGAGCTTGGGTTTAGGCAATAATTTCAAAACTCATGGATATCTTTCAGTATACTTCTTTCTTTTTTACGTAACATACAAAAAATTTGCACTGTCTTTCAATGTCTAAAACATAGTTGACTACACTGCTTGGTTCAGCTGTATCATGTATTATCAGGTCATTTTATACAGCATTTTTCAAGAAATCATGTAATCATGTTTTGTCAGGGAAGTTTTCATGCTCCACCCACTAGTCTTAAAAAAAAAAAAGCACGACTCCCTTAAATAGAAGTTAATTTTTTTTTTCTGCACACATCAACAGCAAATCTTACTGCACTCTTCTTTGGACTTCAGAGTCATAATTCCCACTGTCAGTTTTTCCTCTCCCACTTACGTTTTTTTCTCATGCAATTTTCATCATTAAGGCAACAGAAATTGGTAATGGAAATAAGCAGTAGCAGTAGGCTGAACGCACAAATCTTATGCTGCCAAAGAATTACAGTAACTTTCACACTTTCAGGTATTTTATTGTTTTAGCATGTCGAAGTTGAACATCATTTGCTATAGCACAAAAATAATGGCCTTAAATCTTATGTTATTAGAAAAGCAACAACAAAAAAAAAAAAAAAAGAAGAAGAAAGAAAACCCCACCAAAAAACAAACAAACAAACCAAAATAGTCAGCCTGGATACACAAGGTAGTAACTGGGCAATAACAAACAGATGGGGGGGGAGGGGGGGGGGAGGGAGGGGAGGGGGGTAAGGAAAGATCAGAAGTGCCACTAAGCTTAACTATTTACATTATACAGAAGAATAAAAAGTAATAGGAGCTACCGCCCTATTTCTATTCCATTTGTGTTCCCCACAGGGCACTTGCCCCCCTCTCGTTTTTATCTCTTGTTCAGGAGTAGAGCAGGAGCTCCACCTTGTGTTTTGTTACACTCATGTCTGCACCTGGCTACGCTAGTTGCTTCAAGAGACGAGATTACTGATCAATAGACACATTTCTTTGCCATACCTTGTAGACAAATGCATTGATGTTAGTGTTACTTTTCATACATTTTCAAGACATGTGTGTACACTTCACAATTTGAAATTGTGTTCCCACCTCCTAATGAGTATAATGTTGGGACAGGCTTAGTAAGTTTATATGGCTGCCAAGTGTGATTTGATTCTGCTATAGGAAAAACCAGACAGCTGCTTTTAGCATTGATCAAGATCAGAGGACAGATCACTCAGACCTCATAAAGAAAGGCACCAGTTCAGGGAAGATGCCTTGGATACTACGGTAATCTTGAAAAAGATGTACTTGACTGCTCCATCAGTGTCAGAAAATCTGACGGTGATAACACACTAATGTTTTAGCTGAACAGTGCTGCACAGTGTCCAGGCCTTCTTTTGTTCTCACTGTGTCCCCTGAAGTGAATAGACTGGGAGTGGAGGGCAGGGAAGTAAGTGTGCAGGAAGCTGTGAGGGGACAAAACCAGGCAGATGTCATGAAATAGCAAAAAGATGTCACAAAATAAGCAAAGGAATATTCCATGTCATATAACATCATGCTCAGCAACAAAAAGAGAAAGGGAGGTATTGAAGGGAGGTATCTGCTCTGGAGCTGGTTGGACATTTGTTGACACATGGGAGGTGGTGAGCAATTGCATCTGCCACACTTTCTTTCCTTTCTTTCTCTCTTTCTCCATTTTTCCTTCATTAACTAAACAACTTGTCTCGACCCACAAGTTTTCTTGCTCTTGCTTTTCCTTTCCTCTTCCCTGTCTCACCAGGGGTGTGCTGGGGGAAGTGAGCTAGCAGTTGTGTGGTGCTTATCTACCTACCAGGGTTAACCCATAAGAGGCTCAAAGCACACTTGCGCACTGCGCACTATTATCTGTTGAGACTAGATGCATTTTACATGTACATCCACAGAGCGTGCCCATGGATTATCACTCAAAAAGCAAATCTATATGGTTCAGACCAGAGGAAATCTGTGTCTGCTTTCACCTTAAGCTAACTAGTTGACAAAACTCCTCTCCCCACATACGATGATCTTGTACCAGAGTCAGAAGAATATGGCAGAGACAGAGGAAAAGCTAAGCCTACCACTGAATGTTCATTATACAATTCCATAATAAATAGTTTTCTTTCTAGCTTCTTACTTAAAATGAAGTTGTTCCTAAATTCAGCTAGGGGTGCTACAGTCCCTGTTTCTTACTGGGAACAATTTCTTATAAAGCATCTTTTCTTATTCCATCCCTCACTTAAGAATTATCCTAAATCTACAGATTAGCATACCTGACTACTGCTATTAACCAGAGATTCCTTCACACTGCTGTAACCCAGCACTTCACTGAGGCCTGAAACGATGGGAATCCAATCTGGTCTGTAAAGTCAGATGCTATTAATTTACCAACAAAACCATTACCTTTTTTTTCTTTTCTTTTCTTTTTTTTTTTGGAAGAAATATCCAAATCAAAATCAGCCGGCTTACCTGCTGAAGCCACTCCCTGTGGTAGATCACTTCAAACTTCATAAGAACTTTTGCTACTTTGTTGTAGTTGCGGATTACACACTTGCCATCTGGTGTTTGCAGAATTGCCAGGTGCCTTTGGAAAGTCTCCATGGGCTCCTGGATCCTACGGAATAGGTGGCGTGCCCACAAGATTTTACCAGCTATTGGAGGCATATTACGAGCCAGTGGAGGGTCCTGCTTGTGCCTGGTGTAGATCTTACAGACTGTTTCTATGTCATGGCCATAGTTCTGAAATATTTTCTGATACTTTTCCTCAATGCCAAGATTTGGGATTTGTAGTCTGCTTAGAAAAATAATAATCATGAAAAAAGTTCCTTCAACCCTTCTGAAATTCTTCTAATGCACTGCTAGAAAACACAACCATTCCAGAATCCCTTACATACTTTAGAAAATAACTACTTTAGCAGTAGAGTTTTCAGCTTGAACGAATGCTGTCACAACCTGATTTCAAGCAACCAAGATTTACACTAGATGATAAAAGTTTCCAAGCCTACACATTTTCTATTTTGTCACTGTTTTCAAACACTGGGCTGAAATTACGTGCAGCAAACTGTAAACCAATTTGCCACTAGCAGTTTATTCCATTAAACAGATTATAATAAGAAAACTGACAGAATAAAGAGTGACGCTGCTTTGCAACAATGTTAATTTATCAAGACAAATTTAACTGTTTCCTAGTAGAACTATTTTCCTCTCTCATAAATGTAGTGTGTAACAAATTAATGTCATTATTGAAGCAAAAAGCTAAGGCAAATATGCTAACAGACAAAGTATTCCTGCACTTAGGATAATTTTGAAAAATGAATTTCAAAGTCCACTTACATTTTGAATTTTCTGATATGAAAAATATGGCCACTATTCATTTAAACTACTGAGTGAGAAGTGGTTGAGTTGGTTCTGTTTGCATTTAAGGAGATGTCTCCTGCTCTGCTCCCCACACTTCCCACTGTCCTCAATGTCTTATTTCCATTGCCTGGCAGAGTTTTAGCAATCTAGATAGGATATAGTACCTTTCAAATTTCTGCAACATACTCAGTGCCCTTTTGGTGCTCAAAATACTTTCAAAGGTGACATCCACGAACATCCTTAATTGATCCTGAAAAAAAGCAAATAGTTCTACATCAGAGAAGTCCATAAGGCACACACCTCAAATATGCCAGGTATTATTTGACAGGATTTATCATGCAATATATTACAAGCTAATTTTTTATGTGAAACTAATTTCAATAATATTAATTTTTCCTTTCTTTCTTCCCATGAAAATTAAATAAAACACATCCAGTTTTTGAAGTATTCTCTTTCCAGTTCCCTCTGTAGCTGTGCAACCAGAAAAAGCTTTTGTACACAATGTTTCATCATGCTGAGAGGCATCAAAGAATGCTTGCTTATCTCTTTGGAAGCCAAAGCAAGACAAATATTTATTTTAACTTTTTTTTTTTTCCTACAGATACCCTTTCCTTCCACAAGCTTGTGGTTTCAGAACTATGAGGAAGTTAATTATCTGACTTATTTGTAGTATGCTCCCATTCACTCAATGAAATCACCCATTTTTGCATTACTCTTACTAGCATACAGTAATGGAAAATACTTTTGTTGAAGGCCCTCAATGCCTATTTCATGAAACTGGTCTGACAGATAAGTGGAAGGTTTAAAGTGGAGATACATTAGAATAATTTTTCAATTTCACAATACAAACTTTGAGATTTGCATAATTTGTTTGGTGATAATTCACATGGAGATAATTTTGTTTTCATAAGCATCAGTAAATTAAATTCTTATTTGAATCATAAAACCTACATGAAGATCATTTATTTCTCTGCAGAACTCTTCATAGTCTTGGTCAAAATCAGTCTTCCGCTGATCCAAGAAACTGTAATGCTTATTCTTCATGTTGTCAACAATGCTCTAAACAGTTTCACAGAAAAAGAGAATTATCACCAAAAAATTGTCTTATCAAACAGACTTACCACACCAAAATATTTAGCACAACAGGCTGTGCACACTCACATATTACCTTTGCTGTTAGCTCCCAGTATTTCCTGAGCAATAGAAGCAAACCACTTAAATGACATATTTGCAGGAAACAGGTTGGTGTAATGGTCATATGTATTTCATTTGTATTATTTACTTCTGTTTGAAGTCAATTAGAACTGACAGAAAATTCAGACACTTGCTTTTCATCAAAGACATTTGTTACCTATTAAACATTCACTCATGCAGATGTTGATTTCTACGTAAAACTTAACAAAGTTCAACACAGAAAAATATTTTCACTTTATTACTTTCTATGTCTTTAAAACAACTGATTTCATAGACAAACAGACTATTCAAAAGTCACAGTAAAGTGTAGCACATGATCAGCCCAGTATTTGGTATTTGTGGCATCTCTTACACAGCTGCTGTCCACTCAAATGAAAGTACATCTTAATCAGCATCTCCCTTGAGCTGTACACACAGCTAAAGGATTTCTAATGATTAACTACTGTTCAACACCCTCGTAGTTTAGTACCATACAGCCACGAAGCTCAGCATATTCTTAGCACAGCAGACTTTCACCATTTTATCGTAAGTCAACAGAACTTAAATTTTGTTGCATTGCTTTAAATAAAAATTCCATCTTTAACAACAAGCAAATCCTAGATATGGAGTGAGTGGTAAAGGATAAAGAACTGCAAAATAGTAACTTCCTATTGTGAAAAACTTTCAAGTCACATAACTATAGCTATGATCTGTGTCAAATACTTTAGTACTTCAATTTTATCACTGTTAAAGTACAATCAGTTTTCTGCCTTTTATACACACTATCCAGAATGTTCCATGCAGCATTTTTTACCTAAGCATATATAATTTTCCCTTATTCTCAGCAAACAAAATTGACTTCAGAGTAGCTGGGTCTCACACAAAGTTCTTACTTTAGGACTTAGGTGCTGCAATAGATAATGAGGTGCATCTGTATAGAGTTTGCAGAGCACATCACAGTCTGGGCTAACGGTCACAGGCAGCTTTTCAAATACAAATGCCCAAAATAAAGGAGATTCCTGTGTTTCAGCCTGCGAAAATAGTACCTTCACTGCATGATCTTAAAATTCTCAGCAACTCCGGTTGCTGAGAAGCCTAGTGACACAGCTCTAAAGAGCAGCTCTCAGCAGCATAATTTAGAGCAGTTCACACCTGCTCTGCCCCCATGGAAAACTCTTGGACCAAGCTATCCTTCCAGCTGTGCCCTAGTTAACTCTCAGAAGACTACAGAAGAGAACAAAGCAGAAAACTGGCTACTGTGATGGATGAATTCAAGGAATCCAAACCCCAGAGTGCAAGAGGGAATAAATCAAATCAGGAAGGACCATGGGACGCTGCAATTTTACCCTATAGATATTTACCTAAAGCAAAGTGATTGACTCACGACCATAACAAAAAGGCAACGGACAGGGTAAAGCAAACTAGAATGCCACATTTGCCAGTATGGCCATTGTATCATCTGTGATCTCTAAAAGCAATCTACAAAGTCCACATATTGAATACTTCTGATTTACTATTTACAAGTGCCACAATTATACCGCACTAATAAAGATATACAAAAAAGTAAGCTGACTCAGGCCCAGTAAAAGCAGGGAAGACTCTGCTTGGTAGAAGAAGAGGAAGGAAATAAACATGATTTAGAGTACCAATATTCTTAGAAGTTGTCTGTGTTGTTCAAGTCTCACTTCTACTAAAAAAAAGGATCAAAAACCTCCATAGTAACACTAACACACACAAGGATTCTGCTGTTACAAAAGAGAAAAGCCTAAACTTGAAAAGCTTCCAAGAGCAAACCAGCTAAGTCCTTTCTCCTCCTCCCTCACACTACAGATAGCCATTTGGAATTAAATTGTTCTTCCCTCATAAACACAAAGCTGGTGATTGTACTCTAGATCTAGAATATAGGTTTTAAGTAAACAATCTATTTTGCTGAAATTGAGTTCCCTGTTTCCTTAATGAAACAAAGCAAATCTGAGTCCATGATTTTTTGGGGGGGGAGAGGGGTTGTTTTCATTCCCTTTTAATTCTTCTTCTATCAAGAAATCAGTTATATTTGTATTTATGCAGCACAGAAATGTGGCTCATTTATCCCTGAGCTGTAAGGAAAATCTGACTGCAGCATCAACCAGTATGGCAATGGAACCAGGCTCAGTGGCAGGCACTGATCAGCTACCCCTAGAATAATGGGCAAGAGATGAAGACAGTCTGCAATTCTGGTCACAGTGCACTCTCAAAGCTAGCCCAACATTTGTAGAGACAGAAATGTTGGACTTTTGACTTTTTCTGCTGATCATAGCACAAAACCATGACTCCAATTGCTCCTGTTACAAAGTTCCCATACCTTACTGCTTTTTTCAGTCAACTTTGATTTTAGCATACCTCTTTAACATGTTGACTTGCACCTTTTCACCTTGTCTGTTCACTTCCCCAGCAATCACATACTTAAACTGTTATTACCCAGTAATTTTAGCACAATTTGAGAGTTAATTTTGCTCTTGGTAACCACTTCTCATTTTTATTATTTACTTTTTTCAGTTTCAAGTTAGACTGAGACAATATCCAAAATTTACAATGTACCTCATATGTTGTTATCATTCCTTCCAATCCCTCTATCTTAGATTCCTGTAGAACTGAGTAGGTCTTCATAGTATTGAAAACATCTATTATCTTTACCAGACGACGATGAAAGGCTTCAAATTTTCCAAATATATACATCTCACTAAAATCAAACTGTCTTTCAGCAGGATTTTGTTCCAAATTCTTTTTTATTTTGTGAAAGCAATTTTGATACTCCTTAAAACAAAAAATTTAAAAGAACGTCAAGTATAGAACAAAAGGCATTGTCTTAAGCTAGAACAAAATTTATACAGCCAGGTATTATTCTAACTTGAAAGCAAGTACAAGTTTCATCAACAAACAATCATGAATACTATAAAGACAGTAATAGAATTTGCCTCTGAAAACTAACCCAGCAATACCATTAAAGGATAATACATTTCATCAAATGAGTGAACAGCACAAATACACATTTGTACACATTCTTAGATGTCATGAAATTCTGTTCTATCTTATAGCAGGGTTTGATGTGTTCACTGAATAACCAAGATGACAACACAGATTTCAGTTTTCAGAGACTAAAAATGATTGTGTGCTGAGCAGTTTCACCGAGTAATGACAGTTCAAAAATCACTTTTGAGAACAAAGCCTCTTCTGAAATTAGAATGCTGCTCTGTAGCAAATTCCCAGTTTTCATTCTGCTTTCTTAACTGGGCACAAACCTTACTCCAAACATTAAAATTATATTCTTCCCAAAGTCAGATTACGTAGTCAACAAATTTGCTTGAAGTGGTCTCTTTCAATAGTAGCTTCCTTTATAATATAATGTTCATTATTTTTATCACATTTATGTATGAATAATCTCACTTGGAGATATCAATGCAAAGGGTCCAGATTTTCCCAAGTTATTATCGAGTCAAATTCAAAGTTTTAATGCTTTCATTTTCTGAAAGCTTCTGGAACTGATAAGATTCAAATAAAAAACTAATCTTTTAACATATTTTAATGCAGCAACTGAAAAATTTGATATATTTTTATAGAAATATACAAATTTAGTACCTATTGCTGATGGCAAGATGTCATACAAATTTACACTGACTTGTGCTAGAACTACGCAAGATTTGTTACTTCAGAAGTTGTTAGGCTAAAGTTCTAGTCTTCCAAGCATATCTTAAGGAATCAAAAAGTAATACTGGAGAAAGCCTAATATGAAGCTCCCAATATGTACAAGGAGGTTATCAAAGAGACAGAGCTAGGCTCTTCTTCACCATAATGCATGAACACAAGCCAACAGGCGAAGGGCACAAATTGAAACAAAAGATGCTCTGACTGGATGTATGGAGAGAATCTTTCACCGTAAGGACAGTCAAATGGTGAACGGCTGTGCAGTCTCTCTGTCCTTGGAGAGCTTCAAGACAGAACTGGATAAGGGATTGGGCAACAAAGTTTGCCTCATCGCTGCTCCTGCTATTGCTTTGAGCAGAAAGTTTAACTGGACACCTGCTGAGGACCCTTCCAAGCTGAATTATCCTATAATACTATGCTTTAAAAGGAAAAAAGAAAAATAAAATTCCAAAATGGACACAGAAGTGTATTCAAAAAAATAAAGGCTATCTTCCTAACAAGTCTACACAAACTGAACAGCTGATTTTTATTCAGTTCACGGAATTGCCCTTTCTAAATGTAGACTTGTCCACACATCTTTGGAACATATTCAGCTCATTAACTCCCTTTGGTTTAATTTCTATTGCATATCCCTCCATATCGTGTGATAAGAAACTTTCTAGACAAACACAGGCATGAAAATCCAAGCAATTCTCACATAAGCATAGTTAAGCTAGACTAATCATCAAAGTTCTGTTTCCAGAATATCAACAGACACCAGACTAAATTCCCTGTTAGCTCTAAAATAAACATTCCAGTTACAAAGGATATTTTACAGTTGCTTCATTTTCCTTCACTATAATATTGCTTTCTCATATAAAATAGTTTTCCTATTTGCGCCCTCCTAAATATATTTTTATATTCTATTTTCCATACACTCTTCCCACCTACCTGTTTAAGTCTAATAGCTGCTTGTAGCTTTTCCATAACTCTCTCCTGTGGTTGATTCCAGATGGTGGCCGTACTATTGTTTGAAATGTAAGATTTACAAGCTGTAATCATCTGATTGGTCACCTAAAAGGAGTTTTAACTTTGTGAAAAAAAAATCAAACATTTCAAGACAAAGCAGATCTTGTCATTCTCAGTCTCACCATGTTCCTCTGATTCCACCAGCCTAAAGCCTGAAAAATACATACCAGCCACATCCACAGACAGTCCTTCTTGCAACATCTAGTCTCCAGAATGCAATACCACCAAAATGTTGTGGATTATCTATGCTCATACTAAGTCTAAATACATTGTACCAACCTTGGGCTACAAAATCATAAGACTGTGCCTCTTCTGAAAGTAAAGGTAAAATCAAGGGCCCATGAAACTATAAACATTAAATAACAGATTGTCCTCCCAACTCCATTTTCTTCTTTATGCAAACATATGGAAGTTTAAGGCCAATATGAATTTAACATAATTGGTTCTACAAAAAAAATATTCGTAACAGGCAAAACTCATTACAAAATGTTGGCGTTGGCTTAACAGAAGAAGTTTTCACTGTATTGTAACATGAAGTCTTTACCCCTTTTTCCCGAGTTACCCCCTTTTCCCTGGACTTGTTGTCTCCCTAATTAGTATGCAAGCCTTGGCCAGGCCAGGTGAGGTCCCCGGATTGGCCCTTAGTTAACCCCCTCCCCATTGGCTGTTAAACCTTTAAATACCCTGACCTGTACTCAATAAACCCTCTCTGCACCCTCCCCTGTGGTCTCTGGTGTGTCTCTGTCCCGCGGGACATGTCCGGGGCCATGTGGGTGAAT
>VWZF01005254.1:470992-544713 GCA_013396755.1 Sclerurus mexicanus
GGGGCCAGGGTGAGCGCTCCCCTCAGCTGCCGCAACAAAAAGTTATTCTATCTATTCACATTAGGGGTGAGATTTAAGTCTAAAAACTCCAAATTACAGGCAGTAGTTTATCACTATTTCCAAGTCTATACATTCAAACAGCAGCATTAAATTGACTGAAATGCTGTCTCTTCATTTACTTGGCCCCACTGTGTTTTCTCTCTCACTCAAGGAACAACACAGACTGTGATAATTTGCTTTCACACTGAGCACTGACCTTCACAAACAATGAGGAGATCTTTTCAGATGTGTTGTAATACTGAGAGATACTCTGTATCATTTTAATTGCATTTATGAGTCCTGGAATAGCATCCACCATGGACACCTGGAAAGAAACACACAGTTTGAACTCTGCTCAGTACCTCTGTTACCACACATTAGCTCAACACTCAATTAACAAATGAAGGAGCATTATGAACATGGTCTTCATAATGGTTCTGCCTCTGTCTCCCTGGGCCCCTCCCGCAGAGCTGCCTGCCCTACTTTACTCTCCAAGCTCTACAATTTAATTTTGGGTGAAATTTTCACTAGTCTTGGCTAGAAGAATTCTGGTCAGCAAGTGAAATTTGACAGGGGCAAAGGCCTCTTCAAAAGAAACCCTTTATCCACAAAAAAGTGTTTGTATGTTCAGGTGTTAAACCTGATGTAAGCTTGCACATAAAGAGAGATCAGAAATTGCATTAAGCCTCATGGTCCCTGTTTGAATAAAGGAACTATGAAGAACAACTTTCCTATAGCACTGACACTTAGATAATAAAAAATTATGTGCAATAGGTGAAGTGTCTGGGAGGAGGTGATCTTATAGCCCACTCTTAGGGGTGTAGGAGCCCCAGTGTTGGCAGCTGGGGCAGCCTCTGTATGGAAGCAGGCACAGCCAGTCCCAGCAGCTCCAGTGGCCCCAGCACAGGGCACAGCTGAGCCCCTCAGCCCCGAGGAAAGCCTGAGCAAGGGAGGGCAGAACACTGTCCAGCAACCAGGGCTGAGTGAGAGCAACTGTGGGAGAAACAGCCCTGCAAGCCCTGCGGGCAGAGCAGGAGGAAGGCGGGAGGGGAGGAAAGACACCAGCAGGGATGGCCCTGTGGTCCAGAAGAACCCCAGTGGGACAGGTGTGTTGGGAACATCTGGAAACTATCAATGAGAAAGATGTTAACAGGTCAGCTGGCCTTGGAGCTGCAAAGGGAGGAAAGAAACTCTCTTCCCCAAGGGTTCAGAATTCACAGAAGAGATAATTCACAAGACTTGTCTAGTGACTAGCTAGCTAAGTGACACTAGCTTAGTTTAAAAGCCCTGATTGTTTTAGGTTTGTAATTAGGTTGTAGTTATCTGGAAGAATTCCTTTATTTCTCTTCCTGTCTAAACACTATGATATGTAACCACCCAGAGCCCCCCTCCTTACCCAGCACAAATGTTATCTTGTTACACCTACCAACCCTATATATGGAAAAGCATGCTTTCAATAAAAGTTTTCAGTTATTGCCCCCCTAACTGGGAAGGTGTAGATTTTTAGCCGTCACACAGGTGTTCCCATACAGCCTGGGGAAAGGACCCACATTATAGCAAGGAAGACTTTTACAGGAATACAAGCAGCAAAGAGAAGATGTTACAGGCTGACCACAGGCCCCAATCCCTCTCCAACACTTGGATAGAGGAACAAGAGAAAGGGGGAGTGAAGGGAAGATTCCTAGTGTTGTGGAGATGTGGTTTTAATTTCTGATTTTGTCACTACCCAAGTGTGTTTTCACAGTCAATAAAGACACTTTTCCCCAAGTCAAGTCTGTTATGCCTATGATTATATTAGGTAAGTGATGTCCCTACCTTTGAAAAATCCATGAGCTTTTCCATATTGTATTCTCATCCCATCCTATGAGGAAGAGGACTGAAAGAGTGCATGGTGCATACCCAAGGTTAATGCACCACATCCATTTTAATTCTCCATAGCTTTTGTGGTTTTCAGTAAGTCTTGTGTACAAGAGAAATGCCTTTTACTAAATACTTTGAAGAAAAGCACCATGTCAAAAGCCTTGCAGTCCTGCCTTTGGCCCATGAATGGGCCAGACAAAGGTTTTACAGACAGCTCTTCCCCACATCTGAATTCCCCAAGGAATGAGAGTTTTACTCTACTGACAAACAGGTCCTCAAAATTTTACAGGTAAATATCAATAAATGGCTTTCACACTAAGTGCTACACCATCTCAAAACTAAACATCTCTGAAGCAGGCACCACTTCATCCTTGGTAAAAGGAGCACAAAGCAGACCAAGTTTTTTGTAGGTTTGTTTACTTCTTTACCGTAAAGATTTCACTTCCTCACGTAGCACAGAATCCAGTTTCATCATAAGATCAAAGGCTTTACAGACACTACGGCATGAAAGCAAGAAGTACTTTATTTTGTAGCCAGAAATTCCCATTAGGCCACTTTCACCATAGCTGCATACAATCTGAAACTGGAGATGCATATATAATATGTTCTCTGCGTCATTTCCTAGTCAATCCTACAGCATACACTGACGTTGCTTGTCTCAAGACATTTATGTTAAAAATTTAAAGTTCTACTTACAGGATCTCTGGTATATAATGGCTCATAATATTTTTCCAGAGAATATAGATACTTCACATTATCTTTAGCTTCATTTGCTGCATCTGTGATGTGAATATCCAATGCCCGCCATTTCTAAGAATAGAAAGTTGGAAAAAAAAATAAAACCATACATTTCAGAAAAAGTGTTTTGAGATCATTCTGTTGTGTCATTAGCTTTTAAACACATTTGAAAGCACAGATCTGCTACTTCAGAGTCATACTTGTTCACCCAAAATGAGGGAAAGGTCCTTGTTTTGCTTCAGTAACTCGATTGTGAATATACAGTTAGTTTAGATCACTCAGCTCAACAAGTTGTCAGTACTACTGTCCAGTCAAGCTGCTGTAAAATATATGAATAATGAATATATCACTAGGTATTTGTTTCACTTCTCATTTTGATGATCTGAGATTTTTTGCTTTATTTACTTATTTTTCTGTTTGTGATGGGTCCTTAACTTTGTTAAGTCAATGTAAGTTGTTTCACAGAAATTTCACAATATATGCTGAGTTGGAATGAACCATCAAGTTACAAACTCTTACGTGAATGGCCCATACAGGGATTGAACCCACAACCTTAGTGTTATTAGCACCATGCTCTAACCAGCTGAGCTAATCTCAGGGCCATGATCCCACAAGCACTGTAACAACATGAAAAAGAGGTTTTAAAAAATTGGAGGGAGGTGGTAATTTTCATTATTTCTCTTAAACTATGTGGGTGCAGTACATTATCAGCCTTTAGACAAAGGGGAATCCCATTTTTATTCCATAAATTAAACTAGACTTAAACTTTATCTACTCAAGATAAGGAAAAGAGAAGGACAACGAAAACAAAAGCCAAAGATGCTTAAATGTTTTCCCCACCAGCACTGTTACATACATCACCAAACAAATTAGAGTATAAAGAGCATTTTTAGTCTTTGCATCTGTCATAATGTAAAACAAAAAACCTTCAGCAGTTTGGATTTAGCAGCACTGAGTACTCCAAGCACTGCCTTCACATCTGGGCTCTTCAGCTGCTCCATAAGGTAGTTGAATTTTGACAATTTCTTTTTCCAGTAATCAAGCTCTGCCCGTGGTCCAAGGTCATCAGCTTCCTTTCTCACCTGGTCATTTTCTGCAAGAACCTTTTATCATACAGAAATGTCAGTGAGTGATGATAATACTTTTTATCTGCATGGATAGCATGGATTAATTCTATTTTTATCTCCTAATATTAACTTCTCCTGATAAATTAACTAACTTCACCACCACCTCACATAAGAGACCTAATTTTGCTTGGCCCTTTTATTTCCAAGTTGAAGAGGAGATACTGTTCCTTGCATTCCAAGAGCACTGTTACAGACAACACTTTCTGCAAATAAACTGCAAAGCACATTTTAAAGTACAATTGTGACCACTGAGAATAGTGTTCACTCAATTATTGTGTTCCTTTTTCTTTCATTAAATTCATTAATTTCATTAATCTCATCAAATTCACTTCAACAGTAGGTGATTATCAAAGACAGGGGACTAAGCTTCCAAAGACATGTATGTTCTATTTACTAGCAGATGGAAAAGTTCTCAATAATATTCTCATTGAGAAGCAAAAGCACATGAAACATACCAACAGTACTTTAAAATACAGAGATGGATCACATCTAAATTTGTAAAAAGGTAGCTATAACACCAACAGGATTAAACTCATCTGCCAATATGCAGATATTGTCATATTTCACATTTGTCCAGTGTATTATCACCTGTTCAATTTGTTTGATCCATCCTTTCATGCAGACTTCTATCTTTTCAAGAGCATCTACACTGTTAGCAACCATCAGGTAATCAGAAGGTCCTCTTAGAGTTCTCAGGTCATATGTTTCACATTTCTTCAGATTGACCTAAAGCACAAGTTAAAAAAAAAGAAAAAAAAAAAAGGAAACGTTGAAATGTTCATGACAAATAATCCAGGAACTTGAAAACTTCACTGCTTGCTCCACTTGGTGTATCCCACTTCCTGTTCCCAGCTCCGTCTAAAATAAACAATTTTGAGCCAGAATTGGACTTCAGAATCTGGAGAATTCACTTGCCTGGAAGCTGTGCTGTCATGCCCTTTCCTTCAAAAGAGTTAAGTAGAAATCAACAGCTAAAGCAACAGTCTGTCATACATTAATTGTTCTCTGTTTAAGAGTGACCACAGCCACTGAAGGGTCAAGAACTTAACAGCTCTAAAGAACTGGCCCCAGAACAAACAAGAACAGAAGCACCTGCAGAACTCTTAAAGCCACAGATCAGAGTATAACAAGTTTCTGATGACAACAAACAAGAGTGTTGTTTTTCTCTTCAGTTTAAAAAAAGCAGTTTGAGTAATCTATAACAGCAGTTAACTCAAAAGCTGCAGAGCCAAATCAATATATATTTGCCACATGAACATACTACCTTTTCCAGCAGACTTTGCTGAGTTCCTGATAGCACATTAACAAATGCTTCCAGAGCATGAAGGAAGTCCTGCTTAATACTGGAAGCTTGTTGAGGTTCACCAAGCTCAACCCAGCCACGGTCTGTAGTCTGTAAGGCTGGAATGAAGATTTCTGATATCAACTGCTCAACACTTTTTAATAAGCCATCTCGACCTATATTCATCATATTAAAATTCACTTCCTGTAAAAGAAACACAAGGAGTCTTTCACCAGTAAATACTTGTTTATATATAATTTACATATATGTTCTCAAAAGAAAAATAATTTTAATATGCTTTTCTAATAGATTTGCTAGAAATTATTGCAAATTTATCATCTTATTATTTAGGTCTTGAATAATTATTCTGTCATTATGGCATTATGTCATTATTTTCTTCCTTAGCATCATTTCTCATCTCAATAATACACTTCAAGTTACTGCCACAAGATAATGTTGGTTTTCCTTGTCCTTTGTTTCATTTAGTCTGTGTCCTTTTGCTCGTTCTGCCATGTCAACAGCACTCAAATTATGTGATGAGAGCAAATACTCCAAGGTGAAAACTAATTTTAAACAAGATTATGTAAGAGATCATCAGTCACTGACTCTTACCTGATAGATATTCTCAGTTGTGATGGGTTTAGAAAGACTAGATCTAATGAAGAAAATGCATATACCAGTTAAAGCAACATCTTTTCTCTCTGCCACAAATACTTTAAGTTTCTTCTTTGTCAAAGGAGAATTCATTCCTGCCCCTGGAAGGCCAAAGTGGTCTATAGATTCAAAAAAAAAAAAAAAATCAAAAAACACAACCACACACTTAAACCCCATTAATTATATAATCAAAGAAAGGTTTTCTACACAAACAGTTCAGTCATCATTTGTGCATCTCTGAGTCCCAGTCCCTTGGAGGCACCTCATGGAACTATCCACAGACAGTGTGAAGCATTCAGAGTCTTCACATCACAGTAAGAACTATTTCTTCTAGTTTTCACATTCTCACATCAAAAGACTCTAATTAATGTACTTATTTTCTTTTATTTCTAAGCAAAGGTTCAAGCTCAAGATCCTCTTATATTGCTCTGTCATGGAGCTGCAGATAATACCCTATTGCTTAAAAAAGAAAAACTAAAGAAAAATCAGTATATGTAGTAATGTAGTTTACCTTAAAGGACCTATTATCAACTCACTTTCCTTAACAACATGTAGACATAAGTCTAAGACAGGGGGGGAAAAAAAAAAAAAAAGAAAGAGTATTTGTGGAAACAAGAAAAGAGAGACCACAAAAAATATCAAAATATCTTGTAGGTACCCTTCATGGGATCACCCTCTGCCTTAGCAGAAGTGCTTGCTGATCCACATAAGGATCAGAAAACCAGCTTGCATATGACGCAGCTGTAGTAAGTGCCCTTGCCAACAAGATGCATGTAATACAAAAAAATTCACTTAGCTTTATTGATTAGTAACCATTATCATAACTTTGATTTTTGCTTTCTTATCCTGTGTGCCACAGCCCTAAACAATCAGCACAAATAATTAATTTGCAAACTGAGCTCCACCTAAAAAAGAAAAACATACAGCAGAAGTTGTACACTGTGATGGTACTACAAGTAACTCTACACTTACAGCTGCGAACAAAGGCAGTCCCCAATCCACTAGCTTCATCCACTGCCTCCTCCTTCACCACCATTTCATTCTTTTTCCTCCTGTGTGTATGATCTTTTCGTGACTTTTGCTTATTCACCCAATGCACATGTTGCTGAGAATTTGTTTGGCTTTTGTTGATGTTTTTTCCTACTGCTTTCCATGTTACCTGCATTTAGCATCACATCCCAAGGGCCACCACAATCATACCATAGGGCATCTGATCGGCTTGGAGGTGGGTGAGAGCATCTCTCATTAGGTTTCAAGGCTTTGACCTTTGCCTCACACTCTCCTCATCACATTTTCACCATTTCAGCTCAGGCATGTTAAAACTGGCTCCAACTTCTAAATTAGTGGCCAAGTTTGTATTTTCATTTAATTTTATTTCTATGTGCATTTAATTTTTATTTTTTTTATTAAAGTTGCCTGCATCCTATTAAAAAGCCTTTCCATCCCTTTCAGGTATATACATAGATACACACTGAAAATTCTTGAAGTATAAATACACTTTTGTCCATTCATCTCAGTATGTGTTTACATATGTATAAACACATTTGTATAAAAATACATAGATATATTTACAAAGCTCTCTGTGTACATCCAGGGTAACCAAGTGGGGTGAACTCCCACAAGTTACAGGCTCTTAAAGGTCACAAAATACTTAGCTAGTCCCAGCAGCAGCAGCGCTGGCAGTTCTGGAACAGAAGCCATGGGCAAAAGGAGGATATCCTTGTCACAGGGGTCCTGAGCTGCCTCAGGGAAGTGAGAAGAAGGCTGCCATCAGAAGTGTGGTAACATGTGTGTGCTGGGGAAAGGGATATGAGCAGAAGATAATTCTGGGATAACAGCCCTTCTACCCATAAGGGCCTCACACAGGTATTTGTCATGTAACAGGATCACCTGGGTGGATGGTTGTGTGCCAGGAAATGTGGAAGGTTTCTAGGGCCAGCTAGTGGTGTGACTGGAAGAGAGGGGGCAGAGCACCTGTCACTGCTCACTTTGTATAAAAGTCATCACTTAACTATCAAAAACCACTTTCCTGCTCTGCAAGCAAGAGTTGGTGAGCTCACAAGGAAGTACTTTGCTGCTTCACACTAGCAATATGCAGAAACGCACTGGTAAGCTTCAGTAATTTCATCAATCCTCATTTCATGACCAGGAATCGATGCTCCAGTATGATCAAACTTCATTTGCTTTAATTTACAGTTTATACCATTTGCTTTTTCCTTGCACATTTGCTCAGCACAACTATAACATGTTGCAGGAGATTCTGAGTTGCTTTACCTGTATCAATTACCTCCACATCTTGATAGCAGAACATCAGATGACGCAGACCTCCAGGGGCCAGGAATCTGTCAATGAGCTCTATCTGTTTGAAATCATGTTGAGATCATAATACATAGCATTCCCACTATGAAAAGTTTAACTTGCTCAGATTTTTAATAAATGTCTTACAAATGCTCACCACTTTATCATTACTCAATAATAAAATTATACCAGGCCCAGTTACTACTCCTCAAAAAATAATCATGTGGCCTTTTCCTTTAGCAGCACACACCTATTTTATAGAAACATTTCAATATTTGCATGCAGAACACAATTAAATATAGCCAGGTCACATTTCAGTTTATTGAAATCACTTACTGGACATGCTGCATATTCTTGTACCTGAGGGCACAAGACATTTCTTCATTTACTGAAGCACAGCAGCACCTCACTGAAGTACCTCACCCATGCTATTCTTACTGCCATTCAGCTAACTAAATGAAAGCAGAAAACATAGCTGCAATTATTCCATAACAACTTGATTTGGCACTAGTGCTATGGCTTATTTAACACGGCAGTGTTCAGTCAAAGGCTGGACCTGATGATCTTGGAGGTCTTTTCCAATCTTGATGATTCTATGATTCATATCAGAACAACAGAGGAAGCCTTTATTTGTCTATATTTTAAGCCTCAGGACAATTTCATGTCAATTCAAGGCTGCCATAAAGCATTACTGAAGCACGTATTGGTAGTGCACTCCACAGATCTCATGTATAAGCCATATAGACTTTTTGTTGCTCTATGCTAGTATGCTGATCCGTGTCTCAGCACTTGAAAGGCTGGCCTACTCCATTACTTTTCTAGATCGAAGAGTCACTGTTTTGTGTAGTTCCTAACTACACAGCTATCATCAGCAGAAAACGCTTCTTAAAGTTCATCTTCAGAAACATTTGCTCATCCCATTTGTGCTTCCTAGTGCAGGAAAGACTAAAAGATCACCAGCAGTAGGAAGAAAGCTGCAATTACCCCCCTTTCATTAATAGCAGGTCTCAGTTAAACCAAGATGACATAAAGTGCTATTCCAAAAAATCTTGGGTGAGCCCTTCAAGATGAGGTCAAAAGGACTATTACATTTTTCTCTTTCCAAGTACAGCAGTTGCCAATATTTCCTTCATCTGACAGCTATTCTCAGGCAATGTAGTTTGCCAAGAAACCTGTTTAGAAATAGAATGCATAAAGGCTGAAACAAATTCTGCTTTTTAACACGTACGACCATGTTCTGCACAGTTCATTTGCTTATATCACATGGAGTCACAGAAACATTGGAAGGGACCTCTGGGAGATCTCAAGGCTAGCCTCCTGTATTATCAACACCAGCTGAGGTCATCTAGAGCTTTGCCTAGGGATGAATCTCAGAAACTTCAAGGACAGAAATTCCACAATTGACTTGAGGTCATGCTGCATTATTCCCATGCTGCATTACCTTTCTGGTAAACAAGGGTCTCTTAATGGCCATTTTGCAAGCTGTGACTTTGTCTTTGGTGTTATCATCTGCAACCCCTGGGAATAATTCAGTTCTGTCATCTTTATAACTACTTTTCAAAACTGCAGGCTACTATTTCACTGCCACTCAATCTCTTCTTCTGCCCCATCTCACACTTCACATGCCCTACATCCCTCTCTGTCTTCGTAATCTTCCACTGGACTTTCTTCATTTTCTCAACAACATTAGCACTGAAATGGGAATGCATAAACTGAAGGTACAGAGATGGAAAGAGAATACAAGAGAAACAAAAAACCTTCAAACACAACCACACTTACTTTAGTGTCAAGAAGTAAAACAAGATGTCCTTTGTAGTGCTTACCATCAACTTTGATTCACTGTTTCCTCAGTATATGAATTTGTAACTGTTTACCTCTCCATTAGCCCTCATGTATTCAGTCAGATGACATAAGTAATTCTATTTTGTCAAGTAGTTTCCACCTATTTTAATTTGCTAAACTAGATTGCAATGTAGTCTCACAAATGCTCGTGGCAGCCATATGGAAACAATGTCTTGCAACCTGCTGCGCACAGTACTTCTGGGAGATTTCACACATAGAGGTTCCCCTATGAAATACAGTCACAGGTTTTACCATATTATCTATAACCACTGGAAAGCAGAAATTCTAATCAAATTAAAACCCAATATTTTACGGTAGGTCCTGAAAGTAAGGATGTTTTTGTTCAACTTAATTACAAAAATGCTGCAAAATATTTTTTCAGTGAAAAAACTGGAGTAATCTCTCACAACAAGTCTAGCAACTATCTCACCAAGTATTTACTGCAAGTATCAGCTCTAAAGTATCCTATGAGCTTCACTTTCAAATCCATAAGATTACCTGGTTACCATCAAGAACAGCATCTTCAACTTCTGCTTTGTCCAGATTCACACAAAAGGCAACAGTATCTAGCAAGTAATCATGCCTGCCATCCAGCCGAGCCCGTTTAGCCTCCCTCTCTTCCTTGAGCTTTTGCTGTTATAAAACACAAAGTTGACAATGAAATTTGAAGAGAAAGATAAAGAAAGCTTTAAATTTTATTTTAAAAAAATAAAGGCTATTACATTCTTCCATACTTGTGATTTATGTTTTATGGGACTCAAATGAAAATTTTAAAAGCTGTCCCTGTTACAATTTTATAGTTGGTTTCCAGTGTTCTATTTTCAGATTCATCACAACATTTCTATCATAAATAATGTTGTACAAAACACTAACTTGTTGAAAGGCTCTGTAGAAAAAGAAATGTATTTTATATGTATTGCTCCATTATTCTGCAATTTGTCTTCAACACCCTCAGTCCTTAGTCTCAGTTTTTCAGTCTAGTCATGTATAACCATCAAGACAGGATTCTGACTGATCTTTGTTATTCGTGGAGGATATTACAAGCATTCTCTAATAAAGACAGATGCTGCTAGAGGAAGATAGGGGTTTATATATTATCTCTTTAATATAATGAGAAGTAAAACAAACCACAAGCCTCAAGATACACAAGTGTTTACAGATGTGCTTAACTATAGCTATTATACCATTCTTCAAGCAGTATGCCTACTCTTCTAATTAAATTGAATTCCCATATGTAACACACCTCATTACATTATAGACAAAATAGCCTTCTGGAATAGTTAGTGGTATTACTGTGCTTTCAGATTACAAGATTTAATATCATTTCATTTTCAAAAGAAATTTAGAATTATGTTTCATTGGTGGTAAATTCAATCCTTATTTCCCCTGTGATTATGAGAAAACTAGTAACTCTATAAAGTATGCACAAGCGATTTATCCACAAGCTTTTGCAGAGCCAATAGGAACTGCATAACTTACTTTATACCCTTATGCAAATATCTTTCCTACTTTCTGAAAGAATTTTCAAATATTTGGTAAACTTGTAATTACTAGCAAGCCTTCATAAATACTGAATGCATTAGAAATATTTTTCCGTGTAAAAGACAAACATACAAACCCTGTTCTTTACACAGATATATCTGAAGAACACAGTAGCAAGCTATTTTGTGCATGCACTTTATGCTATTTTACTTCTCTCATCTCCTAACATGGACTCTAGTTTCCTGAAAGTGAAGTGTCATCACAGGACTGACCTCTCCTGCATGTTTTTAAATATGAGTAGCAATTTTCCTCCTAGTTAGACATGGAAAAAGCAACCATTTTTTGATTAATCAGTTTCATTCACACTAGATGATAACAATAGAATCCTCAAAACTCTTGTTTAAGTAATTTGAATACAATTGATAATGCATCCTTAACAGAAAAAAATACAACCAATACTCTACCAATTAAGTTTCTATTTAATCCAGCAAAAAGCCTTTTGTTTTATTTAAACTACAGGGAGACTACTTTTGTACTCAGCTTGTGTTTCCAACATAGAACTCCAGATACTTTGCTACACAAAATTCATCTTACAGTGGTTATTAGTTATGAGCTCCACCTCTACAGATGTTTTTGATAGGTTCATAGCCTCAATTTCTTCTGCAAGTTGCTGTTTAAGTAGACTGAAGTCATGAGCACCTCCTTCTGAGCAGTCAGGCCCTGAGGTTTTTTTCCAGTTTTTTTAATGTTTTCCTATCCCTTAATTGCTGTATTGCAGGGCGTGTAACAAATATATAAACAGCTACAGCATGTAGCTGTTTATGCAGCATTGGGCAATATTTGATGCCTAAGTCCAGTAACAAGAGTGTTCATTAACATGTCACAAAACTTTTAAAGTCTGATTAGCTTAAATTATTTAATGAACAATACCTAAAGAAAACAGTATTAACTAAATGGTAAAAGCTATAGTGTTATGAAAATTAAGACATGGGCTTGTATTTATCATGTGTCACTTCTGAAAGGCATTTGTATTGATATGGTGGATATCTCTATAACTAAGGCAGGTTCCACAGATTTTTTTTTTCCTGATAGTTGCTACAGTGCAATTCAAGAACACATCCTGCCTGCCATGCTTCCACATTTTGATGATCTGCCATTTCTACAGACTTCTCATCCTCCCCAAATGAAATGCTGCTCAGCCACAAACTCTCACATGTGTTGTTGCAGTCATCAGAAGAGACTTCTGCCTCAGTTTTAGGATCAGGTTGTCCACAGAAAAGTAGAAGAAACCTAATTTCAGTGCTTTCAATGGCAAGTAATCAATAAAAATATTTAACAACACTCAGAAGCTAGACTGGAAACTGTCTTCCAGTCTAGCTTCTGAGCTTCCATTTGCATACTACTAGAGGAATAAATCTTTAAGATATTCTTTACTTACAATTAGGAATCTCAGAGAGTAAATTACAAGAAAATGTTGAGCTTTCTACCGCTCATTCTTCCCTTTCCCCCTTTAGCTACAATCACATTTTACTTCCAACCAACAGAATGGTCATAGCCTAGGAGTTTTTGTATATTTTACATCCTGCAGGATCTACTACAGAAGTATACAGGCCTAAACAGTACCTATACAAAAAATTACCCAATAGGCAGTTTTATGTAATTCACAATTTCATAGCACACTGAAAGAGCAAGATTTGAACAGGGAAGGATGCTAAAACACACAAGCTATCATTCATGTAGTTAAGAGAGAAATTGCTGTTACATGTAGTAACGTGCATGCAAACCCTGAAAAAGCATCAACAGCAATTCTGATCAAGGTCAGAATCAATGCCTTTTCCCAATGTCCCATGATGTAGGAGGATTTAGAAGGTGCAGTATTTACAAGAGATAAACACTGTTTTGCTTAGATATCTGGAAGGACTCCCCAGGTTTTTTATAAAGCAAAACTTTATCTCAGTTTTCCATTTAAAGAACAGCACAAATAACAGAGCCAAGTTTAGTTTCGAGTTTCTTTTACCACTCTTAGTTACAAAGGTACAAAAGGTCATATAACAGTTCCACAACAGATGCAGGTCAAAGCTAAACTAATTAACAAAAAAGTCCTTCCTTGACAGTTAGTCCAGTCATAAGAAGTAGCTTATTTTGTGTTAGATAAAACTTTAAAATTCATAATACCCAAATACCAACAATTCAGCACAGAAAACTAATTTCAATAGACATCTCCTGCAGCAAGATAAAGGGGAGATTCCTAAATCCATCTTAACATATGCCTAAAACATAACCACTTCACCATCAATCTGAAGTGACAAAGGGGGACCAAGTTAAAATCTTAAAACAAAGTTTTCTAACTGCTGCAAGAGTATACTTGTGTATATATATTTAAGCAGCAAGGACTAAAAGAGCGCAAGTCAGAGACTCCAGGGGCCCTTTCTTTGAAACAACAGGCTCAGAAACCAGCTACTGACTGTTGCCAATTTCTCTATTACAGACTGTAGTTGTTGATGAGTCTGCAGACATCCTGAATAAAGTTAGCATGAATGTTATTTAGTATGCAAGTCATAACTACACAAGATAAAACTTGTTCTCAACACAAATTATCCAGCAAATGATGCATTTTGTTGTCAGAATACTGTGCATGGCTGAATTTAGACATGCTCAAATCAAACTCGTATGGATGAGCCATAGTTTACTGAGAAGCTCAATAGTGAAAGAGTCAAAAAGTAAGAATGTTCTTTGTTAATTTACTGTCTTACCCAAAACTCATTTAACCAATGTGCGATTTCTCTGTCTCTCCTTTAGCTTGATAATATGTTTTATATTGGGTAAGCCTTGCTCATGAATTTCCCTGCAAAAGTAAACTGCAAACCACTTTACAACTTTTCAAGCACCCTGAATTTTCGACACACACTTTTTTATTTTCTCTTTCTAAAAATATTCATACCCTAAAAAATTAGAGCAGTCACCTTAACTGACTCTTCAATCTCAAGTATCAGAGTTCTGTATATTTGTTATCACATTGCATTAACTTAGGAACAGTTTGCTCAAATAACCAGTTTTTGCAATTAGTCTAAGGATTTAATGACTTCAATATTTTATTTTTGTTTCTCAGTACTGAGTATTGTCTTCAAAGTTCTATTCCCATCTTACAAATATAGGAAGATTAAAGTTACGCTTCTATTTTCCTTGGTGGTAGAGCCCAACCCTGTTTTGTTGCCAGATCTAATATCAAACTCTTCTTTGTACTAATATAAAATTTGTGACATTATACCACTACCAGACTATTGCAACAATCTGGGCAAGACATAAATGCCACCAGTAAAGTGCACAAATATCTCCCAGTGCAAATTTGCCTTTAAAAATAATTGTGCAACTAACCTCATCCACTTATACCTTTTTTTAAAACAGACATTTTTCTACATCCTCCTGCTCTCAAATCACACCTTTATTCTAGCTATATAGTCATTAGTCTAGACCTAGTCCAAAATTCAGTTTTTCTTACCTTTATCACTCTGTCAATGCTCTGTTTCCAAAGTCGCTTTCTTCCAGCTCTAAACATTGTACTACTCAGTATAAGCATCAAGTACTGTTTTTCAGCAACAAGCCCTAAACCATGGAGCAAGCTTCTAGAGTCATCATTTTGCACTCTTCCCCCAACTTTTTGTTTGTACTTGTTTAATTCCTTTTCTGTAGGTACACCAAGATAACTCTGGAAAATGGAGTAAGGGCCTAAAAGGCCAGCAACTATTAACCTGATCTCTGTATTTAAACTTCAGCTCTAATGTGCATTCAGATTGCATGAAAACTAAATTGCACTACTTTATAAATGAGATGTCTCTAACCACCAGCTTTTACTGCCTATAGATTAGGCACTGAAAGTTACTGCTACCAACCACAGTGTTGTTAAGGTGATACTGTTTATATACAAACACGGTTGGATACAATTCATTATGCTCAAGGGTAACATAAGTATTTGCAGAAGTCAATTTTATAACTGCTTATCTGATTTGTGTTTAGCTTTCCTAAGTAATCCTCATGTCAACAGACATCTTTGTTTCCTTGTCACAGATGACTGTTTAAATATATAGCAACAACAGTCAATCAACTTTCAAATACTTTTTACCTACCGACTAAACTATGGAGTTTTCTATTCATATTTTATACAAGTACATTCAGTCTCATTTTTCAGTTGTACAGTGGTTGCCTAATATAGCAAGGAATATTACATTTTTTCTTCTTAAAATAGACAACTTTTTTCACTTCAGTGACAGGATATAATCTGGTGTCCTCTTGAAAACAAAACAAACCAAGAAAAACTAATTACCCAATATTAGGAACAAGAAAAACAAGACATTTTTACAGCTATTTCTGGCTTAGAATGCCTCTAAATATTTTTGCTTCCATTCATATCCATGTGAATAATGTCTAAAATCACTTGACAACCTTAGTGTTGCTAAAAATTGCATGAATAAAAACCATTTTCCCCATATTATCTGACTTTTCCATACGATTTTCCCCACATACTATAGTCAAATGCCATTGTGTGTTCATGTTTGAAAGACTGGAAAATTGCATTTAGTGTAAAAGTAAACATCCACAGAACCCTTTATAGCACACTCTTTCGAAATTAAACATGCTATTAAATATTATACATAGAGTTAATTCCTGGATATAATGAAACCACTGAGGACTTGATTATTTGCATTCTCTTGGAAAAAGTCCAGAGGAAAGCCACTAAGGTAATCACAGCACTGGAATCTGTGCTCTCCTATGAAGACAGAATGAGAGAGTTGGGGCTGTTATGGCACTTGGAAAAGAGAAAGCACCAGGGAGACTTTCCAGCACCTCCCAGGTTTCTAAAGGGGGCCTGAGAGAAGGCTGAAGAGACTTTTCAGAAGGACATGTAGTGATGGTACAGAGGAGAATGGTCTAAAACTGAAGGAGGGCAGGCTCAGATTAGATATTAGGAAGAAACTCTTTATTGTGGGTGTGGTGAGGTACTGGAATGGGTTACTCAGCGAAGCTGTGGATGTCACATTCCTGGAGGTGTTCAAAGGCCAGGCTGGATGGGGTTCTAACACCTAGTTTAATGGAAGGTGTCCCTGCCCCTGGAAGGAGTGGGTCAGAACTAGTTGCTCTTTAAAATTCCTTCCAACCATAACCACTCTATGATTCTATACTTCTTTGCATAATGTATGTGATTTCTAATGTAAAAACTCAGCCCAACAGACTTAACTTTGCCATGCATCAATAAAAGCTCTTAAAAAAAAAACAACAACAACAAAAAAACCCAACAACTTAAATCTCTCAAAGAGCCATCTAGGAATCATGGAAGTTTTTCATAAAATGGTATAAGGTCATAGCAGATAACGTACAGAATCACAAAGTATGAGAATTTAAAGAAGCATCTCAAAGTCATCTAGCAGTCTTTTGCTCAAAGCAAGTCCAGTTAGAGTGGGTTGTTCAGAGATGTTTGCAATTGAGTTTTTAATATCTGTAAGGATAGGTTCCACAACCTCTTGGACACTATAACAGGGTTTGACCATCCAGCATAAACTGTTCCCATCAAACTGAAATCTCTCACTTTACAGCTTGTCCATGCTGGTTCTTATTACCATACACCTTCAAGAAGAGTTCAGCTCTGTTTTCTCTCTACCCTCCCATTAGATAGTTTTCTTCCTGGGGCTGAATACGCACAGTTCTCTCAGTATCTTTTCATACATCACACACTCTGGCCTCCTGTACATATTGCTGAACTCGCTTTGTTAACCTGCTGGCTATTTCAGCCCTGTCTGTGATGAGCATGCTTTGCTGTGATGTACATTATTGGCTCCTGTTCAACTTGGTGAGGAAAAAGCCCTTCAGTTCTTCTTTGTAAACCTGATATGTAGCAAGTTGGCCACTGGCCTCTATTGTTGTACAGGGTTATTCCATCCTAACTGTAGGACTTAGCATTTTCTTTAATTGAATTTCTTGAGATTCTGTTTGGTCCATTTCTTAAACCTGTTCATGTTTATTTGAATAGCAGCTCTGCCCTACACATACCAGCCTCTCCCCATCAGCAGCAGCCTTGCAGAGAATGAACTCTGTTAAACCATTCACATCATCTATGAACTTTAAACAGTATTAGCATTCGTATCAATCCCTGAGGGACATAAATAGCAACTGGGTAGTAGCTGGACTGTTTGAAGCCTGCTTGCCTAGCCAATTTTCCACCGAAAAATGAGCAGATGGTTATTCAGCCCATATGAATAACCCACCAGCTTGACTCTAATGATATTATAAGACACTTTGTCAAACATCTTCCTAAAATCACCACTGCACCTTCCCCCTTGTCTACATAGCCATCCATCTCACCATAGAAGACAATCAGGCTGATCATGAAGAATTTGGCACTGGTAAATCTATGATGGCTGTTCACAATCATCTTCTTGGCTCTTCATGTGCTATACAATCACTCACAAGGCAGTCTGTCCCACAACCTCAACAGGTCCTGATGTGCAGCTGACTGGAGTGTCATTCCTTGCATCTTCCCTTTTCTCCTCTTTGAAGACAGGTGTGACATTTCTCGGCAAGGGAAAGTGTCAGATTCTGCACCTGGGATGGGGCAATCATGGCTATGTGTATAGGCTGGGGAACAAGAGGTTGGAAGGCAGTACCACAGAAAGAACCCTGGGAGTCCTGGTCAGTGGCAAGTTGAATATGAATCAGCAGTGCCCTGGCATCCAGGAGGGCCAACTGCGTCCTGGAAGGCATCAGGCACAGCATCGCCAGCCGGTCGAGAGAGGGAATTGTCCTGCTCTGCTCTGCACTGGGGCAGCCTCACCTTGAATATTGTGTGCAGTTTTGGGCACAACAGTAAAAGAAAGACATGAAGCTACTCGAGAGTGTCCAAAAGAGGGCCACAAAGCTGGTGAAGGGTCTGGCAGGGAAGCATTATGAAGACTGCCTGAAGTCACCTGGATTTGTTCACCCTAGAGAAGAGGAGACTGAGGAGAGACCTCACTGTAGTCTTCAATGGCCTCACAAGAGGAAGCTGAGAAGCAGGCACTGCCTCTTTACTCTCGTGACCAGTGACAGGACTCGGGGAAATAACATGAAGTTGAATCATGGGAGGTTTAGGCTGGATATCAAGAAAAGCTTTTTCACCCAGAGGGTGTTTGGGCATGGGAACAGGCTCCCCAGTGAAGTGATCACAGCACCAAGATTGTCTGAATTCAAGAAGCATTTGGACAATGCTTTCAGACACATGTGACTTTTTGGGATGGTCCTGTGCAGGGCCAGGAGTTGGACTTGATACTGATGGGTCCCTTCCAGCTCAGCATATTCTAAGATTCTATTCTACAATTCTATGATTTTTTGTTAGTGCTACATTGCACAGCTTTGACAACCAGGTTTCTTTTACTGCAGGCCATTAGTAGTAGTAGACAGTTGTTAGCTACCATCTAGTGGTTAAAAGCTGAAAGCATACATGACTTTCATGCTCTTTTTCATAAGGTCACAAAATAGAGTCTATATAAAATTTGGCAATGTAAGTTGTCCTTTACAGAGATGATAATTTACAAATCACTTGAAAATCTACACTGACGAGAAGTGGAGGAACTTAACGAAATGGATATCTTACTCTGCTACATTCTCCTGATACAACTGCAATGAGAACAACCAAAGCTAAAGGTAGACATTATTACCTTGAGCTGCTTTCACAGTCAAATAACAATGAGGTTTTAATACCCTTAAGGCAAGGATTTTTAACTGCTTTGCTGAGAAAAAATAAAACTTCAACATATTTAGAGATTTCCTGTACTAGCAGGCATTCGGATTGCTTGTTATTCCAAAGAAAGCTTTTTTTCCTAAAATATCTAATAAATATACAATTTGTCAGCCACCTAATGTCTTCATCTCAAACAAATAAATAAAACAAAAAAAATAAAAAGAAAGGTTATCATAGCTGAAAATTACACTTCTTACTTGTTTGTTGAGGTAATATATATTACTAAGATTTTAATCTATAATAATGTTATCTTGCTGTCCAACAAGAGTTTTATGGTGAAAGATAGTACTGTTTAAACAATTAACCTGCGATGTAGGAAGTCCTAGTACTATTCTTCATATTGCTTTAGTCAAAACATTTGTTCTCCAGGTTGTGCTTGCCTATTTGATCCACTGCTAAAAAAAATAAAATTTAAAAATAAAACAATTATAGAGTTGACAGATACACAATTTTCCTTCTGTTTACCAGGACAGACAGGATGTGTGGGTCTTACCAAATGAAGAGATGTTTTTGTGAGCACAGTGTTCCAAGGATAACAGGGGTCTGAAGGGATATGGAAGCCAAAACTGAGATACCACAGAAAACTTAACCCAAACAGTAGTTTTATTACCAAAAGTGGCCAAGTAAACATGAAAGAAACCCAAGAGATAGAGAAAAGAGAAAATAAGCCTCCAGGTGCAAATTGCCTAGGTATTTCCCATGGAGTTGTCTCACTGACCCCCAGAATGCCCAGACTTCCTGAGCAGTGGCTGCATCCTCAAAGGTCAGCAGGCTCACAGGTGACAGTGGGCGTCCCCGCCAAGGCAATACTGTCCTGTCCTGTGAAGTGAGCAAGCCCACAGGCATGACCCATCTACCTTTTATCAAATTGGCCAAATGACATTTACCTGAGCAGCGTGGCCAGTGCTGCCCAAGCAAAGGTTTTTGGCACCTCCCCCCAGTCATGTAAGTGGGACCTTCTTGTACATATCTGGGGGCATTGGCACCTGCGTGATAAGCTCTAGGGTGTCTTTATTAAGTGGGTCTGGGGGCTTACTTCATCCTTCTCCTCCTCTCTTTCTCTGTCAAGTGCCCTTGGAGGGCCATTAGGCAGTTGTGAGAGCCCAATTCATTTTAGATTACACAGAAATACCTCTTTCAAGGCCAAAGACTGTTTTTATCAGCCTGTTTTCCCATCACTTGGCAGGAGGAAACAACTCCTCATAGGTGGCTGGGCCAAACACAGACCAAAAATATCAGCATCTAATTCTACTCAAATACAGACAGACAATTTGAGATCAAAAGACAAAAATAGATTAACCAAAACAAGTATATAAGTGCTTATACCTGAGCAGAAAAGTCCTAGAAACAAAGTTGGGGGAAACAGAATGCTACCTTTGAACAAAGACATTGCTGTAATACTAGCACTAGACTCAGCATAGGGAAGGTACCTTGTTGGTACCTTGTTCCATACATCAAGGTATTTACTAAACAAGAAACATGGAAAAACCCACACCACTGTAAGAGATCTCAGTGTTCAAACAACTTAGCAAGCCAACCAGATCCCAATGGCATGAAGTTTCAGTCATAAACAACATAGACATAGCATATGATATCACTGTCTGCCTAATTAGGCTGGAAGTATTGACTGTGACATGCTGACAGCAATGAGGGGGGTTCCCATGGCAGAGAACAGAATTAGCAAGCACCTTCAGCTATCTCTGCACACACTAGGGAAATAGCACTTCAGATAGTGATGCTGATGTTAATTTTTTAGGCATCATTAATAGAAAGTCTGTAATTAAAAAAATACATGAGGGCAAGTGACTCCTACCTCAATCCCTAAAATGGCACAATATCAGGTTCAAATATTAGTGTTCAAATAAAATACAAAATTTAACAGCTTCATAGCTGTAGAGGCCCAGAGAAGCTGACTTTAGTGATAGGATCCACTGTAGAGGTGCATCCCTAATCCTCACCCAGGCCACACTATAATCTGAGAAATGCTCCTTAGGCCTCAGCCTTGACAAACTGAACTTGGACTAAACTCCTCTTGAGCTTATCAGAAACACTATCCATTCCCAGGAACTAACAGCTGTCTAATGAATACCTGCTTTCCAATTAACAGACTTGGAAACTTATTTTTCCTGCCTGAATAACAACCCAAGTGGAAAAATATTTCTGTTGTTGAACCTTCAGAGAAAGTTGCCAACTCAAATTGTGGCCAGGATGGAAAATTACTATGACTAAAACCCACTCTCTTGCGACCCTGTAAACAGCAGTCCAAAGCAAGACCCCTCAAGCTCTCAGTTCTATGGGGCTAACATGTACGTCTCAAACACCGATAACCAGATGGCTGTAGAGCCAACCAAGGACCATTACTAACAACAGACAAGGATTGTTGGTAATAACCAAGAACTATTAACATGCTGTGAGAAAGAACAAAATTTGGCTGGAGGACAGGGGTCAGGAAGAGATAAGGAAGCACTTTTCCATGAGAAAGAACAACCCAGTACAGCCCAGGCATAAGAATGAGTGGCAGGAAGTGGGCATGAATGATAATGTGGGATTGAGCCCTCTGTCCTATTTCCAGAAAGGCCTTAAAGAACAGACTGGGCATGATAACTGATTTACATAGAAAGTAAGAAACCTGTCTTTGGGGCGGAGAAATCTGTTCATAAAAAGGTATCCCCCCTAAGCCTGGACAGTGCCTCCCAGGACCCCAGACATCTCATCAGCTGGACCAATGCATCTGGATCAACACTTATCACCTGGATCAGCACAGAAACCAGGACTGGTGATCTCTTTCTCTCATTCCCCTCTCTCTTTTTTTCCCTTTTCCTTTATTTTTCTTTAATTCATCTCTCCCTCTTTAAATTCTCCCTTCCCCCCTATCCTTTTATCCAAACCCCACACAGCAATTTCCATGCCAAGTCTGGAACTCCTTAATAAAACTTTCTGATTGTTTGTGGATCCTCTGATTTTTGTTGTTCTTTTCAACCAAAAAGTGTAGGAGAACGGAGTTACCTCAAATGGAAAAAGAACAATGAGACTGCTTGACAAGACCAGGTGTCAAGAAGGAGAGCTGCAAGCAAGAGCAGTTTCCCCACAAGGAGGAGTTCATTATTGCACAATGGGGTTGTTAAGGGTTCAAGAGTTTATAGTTGTAAAGTTGAATATTCTTATGTTGTACAAAATGGAGTTTCTTATTCTCCCTCACATTATCCCTGCTCCCTGATTGGCTAGGTTTTGCCACAGTGGAATTTTCCCATATATGGTTGTCTCCACCTTCATTTTCCTTTTATGGTTGTGATCCTCCCCTATCTTTCCTTTCATATAAGAGTATTTGCATGCTCCTCCTAAATTCAACCTCCTTTCCAGAAAGTTCCATGCTGCCCTTATATAAGCTGGTGCCCTTTTAATAAATGTGCCATGCCATCATACCACTACCTGAAGTGTGCCTCTCCTTCTTACCCTCGAAGGATCTCGTCAAATGGTGCCTAAACAGGGACTTGACTGAGGACCCCTGGTATCCAGAGGATCAGCCTGTCCCTAGGGAAAAAGCTGGGAGACTCCACCGAGGACAGAGTTTCGGCAGAGAGACTCGAGTTGAGTGTCTCTAGCTCTGGCAACACCCCCCGTGGAACTGGGAGTGAGAATTTAATCGCCTGCGTCTGGATTGAAAGTGAGCTGCTGGGAAGTGACTTTTTTACCTATATCTCCCCAAGCCCATCCCCATAATCCAAGTCTTTTCAGTTGAGCTTACTATTCAGAATTTAATAATGGGATCCCACCTCTCAAAGGCAGAACGCCTGCAATATTCCCTTCTCAAAATGTTTATCTGTTCTAACAGACATCCAGTAGATAAATCATCCCTGAAAGCCCTGGTGAAATGGATCCAAAATGGTAATCATGCCATTTCCCATCCCCTTAAATATCAAGGCTGGGACAAAATTAGAGAGCAGCTGTGGAGCAATGCTCATAACAACAACCCACTGGCATCGTGGGCCATAGTGGTGTGGCAACTAGTACTGCTTCTCCTAGAGCTGCAGGCACAAAAAAGGGGGCTTAGTGAGGAAGATGAAAAAAGGAAAAGCGGTCGATGCGTGGTTACAGCATCGGGACAGGATATAGGGAAAGAACGGGATCTAGGATTTTGCACAAAATGGTGCGTTATCCCTCACGATGACTTTTCTGCATCACCATTGTCACCACGCGATAATGCCGTCTCCCCTCAGCAGCCACAAAAGGGTAGCGACCCGAACTATCCATCAAACGGCGCTGACCTCATGCCAGCGTGACACAATGGTGACCACCGAGAAAGCTGTTTACCAAATGGCGGCACTTCCCAAGGTCGCTCCCAAAATGGCTGCTCTACTCCACCTTCTCGGAAATATGGGGACATCCAAATCCGGAACTTCCGGGGGGTGGGGCAGGGTTGGCCTCCAGCCGGAAAATGTCAACATTCAGCCCCAGATGGCGGCCCTCTGTTGAGGTCTACTTCTCTTGTAACACTGGAGAGGCCCGCAGGGTTCAACAGAGGCGCAGCAAAGCCAAATTACCAGCACCACCCACCTCTCGTCCAATCTCACCTATGAAACCAACCAGGCTGCCTTCGTGCCAGACCATAACAACACCAGGAGCAAAAGCGAATGGGAGGTACCTTGGAGTGAAGATGAGGGAGAGGTGGGGGAGCCCCTGGGGGGATGGGCCCCTTCCCTTCCCGAAATGCACAGCCTCTATGAGGGTATCACTGAGCTGGGGGTGCTCCCGCTCCAGAGCATTTCACTGCCCCGCAGAGACCCCCTCTCCAGAGCCCCCCAGTGAGGAGAAGAGGGTTGCAGAGAGAACACCCAAAAAAGGTGAAAGAAAAGCTAGTGGATAAGGTGAAAGGGAAAGCAGCAGCCCCAACCCCCACAGAGCAGTCGAACGCCAGCAAGGGTCAGAGCCAGAGCGGCTCTACTGTGAGCTACAGCCGCAGCCACAGCTCCTCTGAGGGCCAGACAGAGAGTCACAGCAGAAGCGCCAGCTCCAGGGAGAGTCAGGGTAGCAGGAAAAAGAAGCACAAGAAACATAAGATTGTGTAATTGTGGCCTTCTATTACCTAAAGAGAGCTCTGCATTAGTATCAAAGGGCTGGGCACTGCCTAATAAAATAAATGCACGCTTTCAGTGCTAGCTGAATGAGAAACAATTGAGGAAGAAGCCTGACTTAGTAAAATAACAGGCATTATATTAAAGAACAGAATTAAGAGGCAGCTCAAATAACTTAATTTCCAAAGGAAAAGTCAACAAGGTTTTTGTGAAAGGGAGAAACACTCATCATGAACTGCTGAGGTTCACCAGAGGAGTTAATAAGCATTAGTGTAATGGAGATTGATCTACATAATATGGATTTGCAATAAAGCTTTCAGGAAGATCCACTGTCAAATGCTTTTAGGAAAAGCATAAGGGAAGTGACCTTCAAAGATAAAGACTTGATTAAATGTTGGAATGGAGAGGATTGGAATAAAATGAATAGTTAGTTACTACAGCAGTTTAAGGTGTAAGTGGAGCTCTCCAGGCATCTCCACAGTCAGGTGAAAAGGGAAAAGCATCTGCAGACAAAACTACGTTATTCAAGGTAATAAGAATGACCACAAAGAATTACAGAACCTTTCAAAACTGAGCAACTATGATGTGTTAGAATGGCAAATGAAAATACAGTGTAGATAAACAGGAAAAGAAGAAACCTAAACCTAAATTCACATCAAAATTATGGTCTCTGAACTGACCATTACTAACATGAAGTCTATTCCTACCTTTGTGAGAAACTGGCTAACATATAGAAATCAGTGATCAACCTGGATAAGGGCTTATGAACACTACTAGTTAAAACGTCCGTCTTTCATTAAACCTAAGACAAATGCACAGCCTAAAAAATGTAAAAGATACCAGGAAAGTTTCTAAAATTACAGTGTTTCCATTTTTGACAAATTAGATTATGAAATACAAATTTGTGAAAAATGCAAAGGTCAAAAAATTTATTTGTACTTATTAACAATATATCCATAATAAATGGACTTAACTTCCAGATTGTTGTCTTTAAATTTGAGAGAGTGTTAACTTCCTCTGTTCATGAAGACTATCACAACACAATTGACACAAATTTTCCAGATCAGCAGAGCAAACTGGGCAAACTGATCGTTTGGGTTGTTTATCTCTTTTTAAGGTAGTAAATACTTTTACAGATATTAACTGCTTTCTACAAACTGCTTTGTTACCCTTTTAAGTGAAGGCAGTGATGTAGTTCATATTTCCTGTTCTGCCATTTATTTTACCTGAAAGGGGATTCAGCAGCACAAGTCCTAAAGATTCCTGCCTGATTTTTTTGCTGATATGCAAATCAAGTAAGTAAATCAATAAATAAAAGCTTGATTGTACTAACCTGAAATGTTTCTGGATAGCTTAGTATTAATAACAAAATGTCCATTTGGATAATTTGTTTTCCAAGAAATAGCCAACAAAAACATTTGTCAATTAAAAGCTCACATTTTTGTCTGGCTATCTATGGTAATCACAGAAGGCCATTTGATTCAGGCCCTTCAAGTTGCTCCCTGTCCCAAAACTATTTTAAGCTTAGTTGTCAGCACCAAAAGCATACCTGGATCCACACTGAAGCAACTAAACACATACAGAAATTTTTGTCCCGTTTAATTAGTAATATTAACATTTGGAGTTTTTGATTGCCTGCTGAATGCAGGCTTTCTCATTATACCTGTTTAGCAGTACTTTTGTACTGCAATCAACTGTTATTACAGTTGTTCAGACACAGCTGAACTAAATTGCTCTAAAGCTGTTTAAGCCCCCACTCACAGCTGCAGTGAGCTCACAGGGGTAACTTATCTGACCTGAGGGTCACAGAAAAGAACTTCTTATGCTTCAGATACAGATGCCAGCCATGCAGCTGAGACATGCTGTACTCCTACCAGGAAAGGTATAGAATCATTTATGTTGGGTAAGACTTTAAGATAGAGTCCAATCATAAATCTTTAAGTTTGACCATATAGCAAACAACTTGTGTTCAACATATCTATGCCATTACAGATTTCAATACCAAAGTACTTCCACTGTACTCTATCACACTGTTATACACAACGTATTCATTAAAACAATTCAGTAGCTTGGTGGTTTTTTCCAGTCATTGAGAAGTTATGTAAATCTCCAGCTGCTCTTTGGATCATTCCTACTAATCTTAGTTTGAGATGGGCCTACCAGACTATCTTTGAAAAGAGCTAGATGCACTAGCTAAAAATAGAAGTTGCATGGCACTGCTTCCACAGTAACTCAGAAAGAGCTGTTTGTTCAGCTGTATTACTCACTCACACAAGAAGTCTTCAGTTTGAAAACACTGAAGGTAAAATGCCTTCCTTGTTTCCTCTCCCTTCTCATAATTTACTAACACACGTACAATTGAAGGAAATTAACTCCTTCAACACACACATTTCAAAACATAAAAAGATAGGGGAAGTGTTTCTGTTTTGTAGGGTTATGACATTTTAAATTAATATTTATTTCCAAGTAGGCTTTAGGAATGCCTTACTCATTCTTCAGTCTATTGGAGTTATTTACCAGCAAATGAGATTCTATTTAATGCAACTTTTACCAACTCATTTCCTTACAATTTAAATTTCATAAAAAAATCAATGAAACAGACCTGCAACAACTAAGTATATTTAATCTAAGTTACTCATTTCTTTGACTAATATCAAAAACCACCCACTTGGCAAGTTTTAATAGTAGTAGCTATGGCATGAAAACATGCTTGCCAACCAACCAACATAGTAGTGTAGATTTTCATACCTTTTCTTTTTCTCCAGGAAATAAAAAGGTAATAACCACAGGCCATAGATTTGTATTTCTTTTCTACAGCGTAATCAAATTTCCCCCACCCCATATAATTTTTCACTTTAATTCTTTCTGAAACTAGTCATTCTCTAACAAGGCACTTCTTGCTCTAAGCCTTTGAAGACTTATTTATTTATTGATTAACCTAAGATTTAGATGCCTACTTTTACTGCATCTTCAGAGGCTCTTCCCAAACATAGCATTGTATCAAGACTCCTCTTCCCCTTAGCACTTCCAGTGCCTTTTCTGCCCTGCCTTCCCCAAGTACGGTCTTATGACTCCTATACAGCAAGCCAGGGCAGACAGAAGTTGCTGTCCAAACACCATTACTCCCATTTTTCTCAAACTTTAAAAAGACTCTTAATTGAATGTTCTTGTAACAGTGCTCCTGAGAAAACAAAGTAAGATTCCAAAAGCTTTTCCCTGAAGTTACTGCATTTTCTACATGTGGCTAAACCAACATTCACGAAACCTCTCCTTCTCAGCTTTTAGCATGAATTTCCTCTTCACCATAGTTAAATAATTGCCAAGAGGCCAGTTGCTATCATCTGGGAGGGACATAAAATAACCCCACCACAGGTGAAGGTTAAGCTCACCTTTTTCTTGAGACTGTAAATAGTCCCTTGATGTATTTCAGTAGATTTGAACTTCAGCTTTTAAATTCCAACAAATCTAAAAACATCTTCCTGCAGAGTACCTCCAGGTGCTTTCACCTCACTAATGCTAAAAGCTTGCAGCTCTGTAACCTTGCACCCTAGCTTTTTTCCAGAGCCTCTGTGGCAGGTTTTTTCCCTTTGCTGTTCTGGTGCTGATACTCTTGTGCTGTTATTCCCTATGGCCTGCATCTGCAAACTTCTGAAGTGTTGTTACAGTGGTTCTCACAGGAAACCATTCCCTCTGGCAAAAGGATCACCCTTCCTCACTTTCTCCTTTCTCTGTCTTTTGTCTTTGAAGATTTTAGCTTTCATTAGAGAAAGCCAAACATAATGCATAACAAAGTAGAAAATAGTAATAGAGATGCTTGATAACTATTACTGGATAACATATATGGAATGAGATTTAACAACCAAGTTAACAACATTTACATTTGATTAGCATACTCCAATAAGCAGTAATAATCAATAGGGTGTTTGAACAGATCCCAGGGAAAAGATAAAACAGAGTGTCATTATCAGTCTTCTCATCATTATCATTGTTACATGCTGCACAGGCCAGTCCAAGAGTGTGCTCAGCTGGGACCCATTACCTGGCCACACTGGAAAGAGCACCCTCACTTCTCCCCCAGCCTTCTCTTGGTTTTCACTTTTCCCTCAAAAAAAAAAATCTTTCACCACTAGAGGCAATAAATGCCATCAGCCACAAATTCTGCTAATCATTCCTTGTAGAATGAACTTCTTACTTATACATCCTTTGTACACACTCAATTTTGTAGAAAATTAAGAGAAAAAATATTTAATACAGAGGAGTTCTGTGCTTCTTGACCTGATTTATATTAATAAACAGTTCACCACACATAAGAATTTTTCTTGAAAAGGCAAAAAACTTCAAAATGAGAAAGTAATTCAGAACAAGAAGGCGGCAAGTTTTATTTCTTTTTCAAACTAAAGATCATTAAAAATATACATGAGAAATCCCAATTTCCAAATTCCTATCTTAAAGTGTGCTAAATTAACTGAATGAGAGACATAATGCATTTTCTCCACATTAGACATTTAAAACGCTTTTGGTAAATAGATTTTTAGGAATCAAATGGTGAAGAAAAAGAAACTATTTGTGACTGCCTTGAACTACTGGCATTTGATCACACATTCAAGTTATGATCTCATGATCAATCAACCTAGGCAGTTGTAGCTTGAATACTTCACCTTCTATTATCTGCTGAATAAAACACTTTTTTTCATAGTAAAAATCTGATTGTTCTTTAAATTTGTAGTGTTCATATGTGTTATGGAAAAATTTGATACATTATCTTTTATAAACTATTATCTAACATACAAAGGCTTAAGTTACTTATTTCATTCCTAAAATATCAGATTCTTCTGAATTCTGCTAATGAAAGTAAAATCAAATAAGTTACTCTAAAATTTGCAATTTAAACTATTCTTCAACCCACTAGAACAACAACAGCATTAATGGGTGCAAAGCACAAGAAAACAGTATGAGAATATCAAAAGGAAAATATATTGTGGTACACAGATTAAAAGGCAACTTCAAATTCAACATCATGAAAGACGTATTGCTTCAGGAACCTGAAGCTTCTAATATTGTTCATATAACATACCAATTTTTTTTTGTCACTATATTTTAGTAGTGTGTTCAGGTTTTCTAGGAGTCCTGAATGCTTCTAACAGCTTCACAGAGGACACCTCCTCTCTGTTTCCTCAGTCAAGCAGGAAAGGCAGCTAATTTGAGGTACAAATGGAATAAATACTCAAAGTCAAATCTGTACTCAAAATATTAAGGAGATGAAGAAGGTTGGGATTTTTTGTCCTGCAATAGCATCCAAGAAGTGTTTTGTAACTCAGCCTGCCCTTATGGCTCTTAGGAGACATAAGCAATACCAAGTGCCATTCTCTGCATTTGACCTTTTTGTTCACTTTTAACCCAGTCCTTGTAATACCCTGTGTGCTGAGGTAGAGTTAAATTTCTTCAGCATAACTGGTATGGGGCCAGGTTTTGAATCTGTGGTGGAAACAGCGCTGATAATTCAGGGATGTTTCAGTTGCTTTTGAGCATTCCTTTCTCAGCACAAAAGCCTTCTCTGCTTCTCACCCCATCAGCAATAGGCTGGGGGAGCATAAGCAATTGGGAAGGAACACAGCCATAACTGCTGACCCAAGTGATATTCCATACGCTATGGCATCATGCTTAATAAATAAAGCAGAGGGAAAAGGTGTATGGTAGGACATTCGAAGTGATGAGGTTTGTCTTCCCAAGCCACCATTACACATGATAGAGCCCTGCTCTCCTGAGGAGGGCTGAACACCCACCTGCCTGTGGGAAGTGGTGTATGCATTCCTTAATCTGTTTTGCTTGTGTGCCCGGCTTTTACAGTCCCTATTAAACTATTTCAATCTCAACCCACAAGTTTTGCTCTTCTGATTCTCTCCCACATACTAATGCAGGAAGGAAAGGAAGTGCTGTGCAGGGGTTATTTGCTGGCTGGGTTAAACTATAACATCCTACAATCCACTGGATATCACAGGAACACAACAACACATAAGGCATGCTGTTATTTCCCAGAACTGTAGGAGTTACCATGTCCATTTTTGTTGTGCAGTTAACCTGGACCAGCCACAGCCTTTCAGCTTTAACAGTCCAACTGCACAGAGTCAGAAAGCTTTCAGTGCCTTCTCCTGCCCTGCAGTTCAACCCCAAGTCACTACCCCACACACCCTTCAGGTATTTTAAGTGCCTACTCAGAAACCTAGGGAAAAAACACTATTTGCCAATAACCAAGCATTTCCTGTTACGTAAGACTGGCAATAGAAGAAGTAGATTTCAAATTGCAATATTGCATAAACAAATGCCAAAACTGTTCAATTCCTCAGAAGTGGCAATAATGCAGTTATGAGTTACCCTGGGCTTTCTGGGCTATACCTGGGCAGCCCATGTCCATGTGCCCTATCTTCCAACCATGTCAGAGAGGAATTCACTCCTTGGTGCTAAACAAGACCTTTCTGGAAACAGCGCCATTGCTACTGCCTGTTTAACACACACACAGTAGAAAGCTGGAACTGTTGCTGAGCAACCAGAGCTGTGCCACTGCTGTGTCCCCAGCTTGCCATCTCTCCCCTGCACATTCACAGTGGAGGAGGTTGGACATGATGCCCTGTAGCTGCTGGCTATTAAACCTCTTTCTGCTTCTGTGGCACATGATCGTTATTTGTCATGAAGTGCTATCATTCTTGATGTGTTTGGAGCACAACACATTGTCTGATCTAGATTAAGTGACAGATGTTTTCCTTATCTGTAAATCCTCTGAATATTAATTGTAATGATGATATACTGCTTCATTACCAGTCATGGTTCTTTGGAAATGTTCTTTGTGTCTATTAAGCAGTGTCAAATTTATTATCTGGCTACTGAAACTAGTAAGGACCTGTGACATTCTTTTAACCAGTCACAGCCTGATCGTTCTAAGAAAAATCCTTTCCCATCTAGTTATTTGATGCATGCCTTGTACAAATATATTTAGCAAATTCAATGCATATTAATTTACTGCTCAATTGTCTCTGTATTCCAAACAAGATAGCATCCCTGGGTTTCTGCTTTTTCTTTCAATTAGAAAATTCATTTAATTTACTCCTAGTTCTCATCCTACTGCATCTGTTCCTCTCTCTGCTGCTGCATGTTCTTTTAACTTCTTGTAGTACCCTACTGGTGATGAAAACAAAAGGCAGCTTTTTCCATCTTCCAACAAGTTAACTATCATCAGCCCTTGCTGAGATTACTTCAGCCACCTTACAGTGCAGTAACAGCTTGTCTCATGCAATTTGCTGCATGTTTTGACATTCAGTATCCAATGGTTTGTCTGTCACTAATAAGCAAGTGGATACTTTTTAATCTGATTAAAGAGAGCCAATCACTGCTCAAAAAATTCAAGCCCAAGAGTCAGAAAATTTCTCTTTGTTGGACATTAAAGAAGCAGTTCCATGTTTTTATCCACTGTTTCTTTTCAGTTCGTACACTTTAAACCATCTCTCCTTGCAGCTTTGCATGCTTCCTCAGAAACACAAATAACGTGTTTCATTTTCTGCCCCTCTTCATTTTTTTGTATATTGCTGAATGCAGGATTTTTCTCAGCAATGACTTGCTGGGTTACAACTGCTGCAGCATGTGTACATGAATTAGGTGACTTACACCAATCTGCCTCTGGCAGAAGCTGAACCCATGGCCACTTCTATATTTTGCCAAGAAACACTAATATAATTGAAGCATGGGTTTCTATCAGGACAATACCAAAATCACAGCAGATAGAATTAGGCTGAAATTTTATGTTTTATGGGAGAGGAGAGCATTTTATTTCTTTTAATAAAGTAATTGCTAAACAGTTGTCACAATTACAAGTATTTTCACTCACCTATCAAACATTTTCCCCTGTTTACTCTACTCTACACCTAGTACTGAGTAATTATTAGTGCCCTAATTTTGTTTTCTTGGGCAAGTGCTAACACCTGAGAGATATTTATTACATATTTTCCATTATCATTTTACAAATCCACTGTATATCCACTGGGGAGGAGTGGAAAGGGAATCTTTCTTTACACATGGGCTACTGCACCTGAACATCCCAAAATTTAAGGCAGAAATGAAAAGGTTAATTATGTTGGTCTGTTTAATAAAAATGCCTATTAAAGCAGGTTACACTGCATGCGAGTAACACAGCTACTTTCTCATCCTTAGTCATTCAACTGTGAATTGCTCAAGTGTCAAAGAAATTCTGCTTCATCTCTATCTTCCTCCACCCCATTGCTTGCAAAACATAGGCTCCTAAAACATAAGATATTAGAATTTCGGTCATTGAGAAGTTACATTATCAAGCCCCACTTTAGAAAAGAGAAAAAACAAGACACACATGCTTCTTAATATAGATTTCATTTCCAAGCTGCACAAAGTAAAAGCTTCTAGCCCATGAAGGTGTAAAATGATAAATGTAATCAAACTATATACTCAAAAAAAATTCTGAGTATTTCACCTAGTATCGATGCATCCATGAAAGCTAAAGGGAAAGGCATTAAATTCTCAACTGAATAATACTGTGATCCAAATTCACACAAATGCTAATAAGCAGAGAGTGGCTTCATTTTTTTATCCTTAGCTCCACATATCAAATACCTAATTACATTTTTAATTAATCTCTTGTAAACCAAATAATAACTTTTTATGAAAGTTTAAATTATTTTAGATTATATTACTACAGCATTCTCTTTAATTGAAATTTTAAATTTTGGTAGGACAGCCCTATTTGTAAACAAGTTACTCTGGTAAGAGATAAGCACAAAAACTGGTTATATTTGCAGTTGTACAGACATATCAGCCCAAATGGTTTTGGAACATGTCCCAGTAACTACTGCAAAATTTAGCAGTGAGGGACATTTGTACTGCTTTAAAGTTATGGAAATCTATATGGAATCCAACCTTCCCTGGGATCTATCAACCACACACCCCTTTCTGAAAAAGGCAATCTAGTTAGCTCCCATTAACACTGAAAGACCATAGTGCAAGCTTCCTTGCTTTTAGGTACATCTAGGCCTCAGCCAAAACAAAGGGAAAAAAAGCAGTTTTCAAGAAATAGTTTAATTAACCACGTCAACCCTTGAAATAATGGGGTATAACTCTGGGTTTTAACAAAACTAGTAACAGAGTGGAGCTAAAAGCAACAGACCTCCAGTGTGAGGCAGGAAACGGGAATTTGCACAATATTTCTTTTTACTGAGGCACTCAAGAGCATCCTGACACTGATACTGAAAGATGAACTTTAAGTGTTTTCGTACCTGACGTCGCAAGCCATTACCGCCAGGAACAGCTCCCCTGTTTAAGAACTACGCGTAGTTTATTTATAAGCAACAAAAGTTTGTGAATTTCACCACGCATAAAAATACCTCCTCAGAGGAGGCACCAGGGGAAATTGCCCCTAGTTACCTTCTGTTACGAGCGCATAGCCCACCCCAGAACAGAGAGCGGCCCGGTCCCCGCTGCCCCTCTCTCTGCGGGTCCGCGCCCGCCCCCGCAGCGCTTGCGGGGCACCTTCTCCCCAAACCCCTCACGGAGTATGAGTCTCCGGAGCAGCCGCTCTGCAGCGCCCTTTCCCACGCAGAGTGCGACCGCAGGAAACCCCACACTCCGCCCGGGTCTCCTGCCCGGGGGCGGGGGGATCCCGGTGTTTGCGGTCCGACCCCGCAGCCGCCGGGGGTGNCATCGCCCGGCGGCGTTGCCATGGCGAGGGGCTCCCGGCGCTGAGGGGGCGCTTTTTGCCTTCCCCTTCCAGCCCCAGCCCAGCCCCGGCTCCCCATGGAGACGGGCTGCCGCGGCTGCCGGCGAGCCTCTGCGCACGGCGAGGCCGGCGCTGGGTTCCCCCGGGGATGCGGCATCCAGCCGTGCCCGCTCCCAGGGACCACCTCCCAGGCGGCTCAGGGAGCCCCCGGCGCCTACAGCCCTCTGGCTCCGACGGCGTGTCACACCTCGCTACCGCCCGAAAACTTGTGTCAGATACAGCCTTCGCACTCCAGACATAGCAAAATTATCTCACCTTTAACATCTCGTTCTCATTAACTCCCAAACGTATGCATCTGTGCAGCCCCCGCACCTGGCATTACTGGGGGAGGCGGGAGAGTTAAAAGCTTCAAACGCCGCCGTTTTAACTGCATGAAAAAAAGAGCAATGATATTTAATACAGCCAAATGCTACAGGTGCACATAATACACCTTTCTCCTAATTGGATACCACAGGGAAGGTTGCCCTCTTAAATGACCAGAGAATCTCCTTGCTATCAGGTTTCCAGCACTCCCCACTCCCAGAATGTAGCAGCGAAAATAAAGAGCTTGCTGACAGTCTGTTAGACATACTGATCATTCATGTATAAATCAAATTCTAAATGTGTTCATAAACAAATCTGTCCCAAGAACATTTCTTTCTCTTTAACTTCTCACAGAAGATACAAGTCAGGGTGATGATCACACTGTAGGAAATGGTGACAATGCATACACCAAAGTACTGAAAGCTAAGATTAAATATACATGTAGGACAGACTAAATATGTACAACCTGACACTGAGGCATCAGCAGCTTTTGTTCACCCACAATCAATGTCAACACGTTCATGGGAATGTGAAAGCTAAATACTGGTAGTAAAGCACTGATAATTCAGGAGCAGAAAACCTGAAATTCTTCACAGAAATGTCTAAGAAACCCAGTGCCCAGGTTTGAGTTAGGTAGTTCACCTTGGAATGTATTTCTCTTCTGCTCCTTTTGATGTAATTTGAACTCTGGACTGGATAGTTTCCTCCTAGTTTTTTTGTGGAAACACAGGGCTACAAAAGACCCGCAGAAACCCCATGTCTCAGCCCAACAATTCCTAATCATCCCTGAACATGATTTTTCCACCTATTTTTAAAAATCTCTGGAAAGCAAAGTCTTTACAAAAGTCCCAGGGGACACAGTTGAGTTCTCATTTACTCATTTCAGGGTTTTTTTACTAATATAAATTGTTACTTCTAAGTACATTTTTTCTCGTCTATCCTTCAGCAACTAGGCAGAAAAAGTGACTTTTATAATAATAGTTTTTAATGTGTTTGTTGTGGATTCATATTGATAAGCAGCTAAATTCCACACATCCACTTGTTCGCTGCCCCTCAGTGGGAAATGTTTCTACCTCAATTTTTTCTCTCCTAGAAAGAAGCTAATTGTTTCAGATAAAAGCTATTTATTTCATCATTCCCTTGGAATTCACAGATTTTATTCTTTGCAAGGGTTTGTTAAAACTTCATAGAGTATCTTCACAGAGTTTCTCTGAAAATAATTTACAGCTTCTCTTGAGCACAGTCTTTCAAATTGTTGCTGACCTCCATCATAATAATGTAAACTAGATCATATCTGTCTCATTTCTTAGAAAAATTATAAATGTGCCAGAAACTGCTAAAAATTAGGGGCATGCTAGAGGTATTAATCTCCACTAGGGGAATATATGACTGTCAAGCTGGTAAAATCTCAAGAAAGGTAATTGGATTGATTTGAACAAAAAATATTTTTTAAGTCCATGAGGTACATTTTCTTCCCCATTCTTGTCCCTTGAACTATTGGTAAATTATAGCATAATAATTTGTTCTAATAATATTGAAAATTCTTCGTCCCTCATTTTTAAAGAAAGGTGCACTATCTATGACCCTAAGAGTGGACATCATTAAGTAGTGCTCCAAAAATTGACCTTGTTTGGGAGATTGCTCTCAGTATTCAAAGGTATATTTCATTTCCTGTTATCTTGAATAGCTCTAAATTATATAAATATTTCACAGTATTTTTTAATCTGATGCTTTCCTGTTTTGTTTTTTTTTTTTTTTCAATAAATGTCTTGTCATATATATAGCACTTTATAAAGACCAAAGAAAAATTCACTAAGCATTGTGATTTTCCCTCGGCTTCCCACAAATTGTTTATCTTTTACTCATTCTGCATGACTCTGTCTAATTCTATCCCCCCCGTTTGCTTATTTTAGACATCTCTGTATTTTCTGCTCATCCTTAGAACTAATATTTTCCATGATACCATTTTTTAACTTTCAGGACAAACATATCTTAGCAAAGCCATCTCACTGAGGTTTTAATATCATTAAAGATACTTTTGGTGCCACTGTAACACAGAACCATAGAAGAGCTGAAGCTGAAAAGGAGCTCTGGAGATCATCTAGTTCAATCCCCGTTTAAAACAGGATCAGCCTGGAAAGCTTGTCCAACACCATGTCCAGTCAAGTTTTTAATATCTCCATAGGTGGAGACTCCACAATGCTGAGCAACCCATTCCACTGCTGGAACACCCTGAACTTTTTTCAGCAATGTAATTAGTACTTATATTTGGTATATAGAGGGCTACATAGCTGAGTGTGTTCAAGAATATCTTAGAAACAATATCTCCTCAGTCTCCATGACACCTCAGTCATTACAGTCACCTTGGGCCCTCAATTTTCCTGTGCCGCTTTTGACTTCAGTCACACCAGTTGTTTACTGGACACTATTCACCTCAGTCACTTATTCAAGCCTGCCTGTCATTCAATCAGCTCCTTTCAGCAGCCACTTCAGTCCTGCCAACACTCAAGTTACTCAACTCCTTCAGGTGAATCCGCTGGTCAGTCACCTACTGCCCTCAGCATCTTCCTCAGCTCCACTAATCACAAAGTGTATGATAGAAATGATTTCCAAAGCAATTTGCACAAAAAATTCTTCTGAATTTCAGATTGTCAAAAACTATTGATACTGTAATAGCTTCAAAATATTTCATGGAATTTTTGTTTATTTGTTTGGTTTGATGCCTAAAGGTTTGATGTGTATTACGTAGGCTGCCCCCCCCCTTCCCCCTCAGCTCCGCCAGGAACAGCAGTGGGGGCGCCGTCTCTTGGGGGCACAGGACCAGCACCGTGTTCCCCATGGCCAGGAGGGGCCCCAGTTTCCAGAGCAGCGCCATCGCTGAGCAGGGCCCCCAGACCACCACCAATCTAAAATGGAGATTTTAGAGTTTTAGAAGTATAGGTTTTCTTGCTCACATATTAAGTGGTGTTGGAAGTTACTAAAGTGGTTTTCTCACATATTCTCAAGCTTTCTGAAGGTCATGATGTTTTTCAGAGACACCTGCAAGATAACTTGAAGTCAAAACAATAGAAGAGTCCAGAAACCCTTGGAGGTGGTCCAGGGGGCATAGCCTAGGACCCAATGGGTGGACCACCGAGAGAATTAGAAGTGATGATTGGTTATAGATATCTAGTATGTTAATTGTTAGAAAGAGTATAAAAGCTGTAACCTTACTGAGGGCGAGGTTCTCCGGGGACTTATGGACACGGGGATCCTTGTTGGAACAACGTGTGTTTTGTAGGTCCAGCGGAGGCCCGAAGCCTCCGAACTCCCAATAAAGGTATTGCCTATCTCTCTCCATTAATGTTTTCTCTGAGTGCCTATTTTCCAGGATTTTAGGAATCAGGTTTGGTTTGGTTTTGTCCCTTCCCAACACAGCGGTTTGAGGGTTGGGAGTCAGAATGAGATAGCTTGTTGGAGCTGAGCTCTCTCACTACCTGCTGGAGCCAGCTGACTATATCTAAAGCCTAAACAATGGGACAGCTAGTAGCTTTGCATTTGAACACGATGGCTGGGGAGTGGACTGGGGGAAGGTGCATTGGTTTTTTGGGGAAACTTCCCTTTTTCTCTGGCTTGGGAGGTGGTCAGAGAGAGGTTTCCCTGTGCTCATTTTGCCAGTGTTTTCCACCTTTGTTTTCCATCTGCTTGGGTGCCCAGCCACCACTTGCTGGGCTAGTGAGGGCTGGGAGAGGGGTCCTGGCTCGTTCCCCACCCCACCCCCCCACCCCGCCTGACTCTATGCATACTGTTCTGTTCTCCTGAGAGGACAACCACCACTACCTGGATTCGCTACAGACTCATTGAGGGACTGCTCATTGAGGCATCAGCAGCAAAGAAGTTTCTAATCGTCCCCAAGGCTTTCAGACAAAAGATGGTGAGAGGATCCTTGCAGTGCCCGTGGGAAAAGTTCCAGCCCATGCCTGTGACCACCATTCCCACAGGAACTCTGGAACAGGCACTTCTCCCTTCCTGTGCCTACCATTCCCACAGGAGCTCTGGAACCCACACCTCTTCTCATGCNGAGTCAGAATGAGATAGCTTGTTGGAGCTGAGCTCTCTCACTACCTGCTGGAGCCAGCTGACTATATCTAAAGCCTAAACAATGGGACAGCTAGTAGCTTTGCATTTGAACACGATGGCTGGGGAGTGGACTGGGGGAAGGTGCATTGGTTTTTTGGGGAAACTTCCCTTTTTCTCTGGCTTGGGAGGTGGNCACGAGAGCCCTTCGTGGGTGAGTCACTGCAGTCTCTGCCTCCCTAAGGGCATCAGCATTCCCTGCTGTCTGTGAATACAACTGCACCGAGGGGGCAGACAGGACTTGACTTGTGTGAAAGTTTTGGTTACGGTGTTGCTGTTTGTTCTGTTCTGGTTTCGCTTTTATATATATATATATATATATATATATATATATATATAAGTAAAAAACTGTTATTTCCTGAAGCCCTTTGATTTTTAAATAATAACCTAGAGGGAGGAGCTTTCCATCTTTCTACCCCAGGAAGGCTCCTGTCCCCTTAGCAGACATTTTTGTCATGCTAAACTGAGACAGATACTTATAAAAATAGAAAACCATTTCACAGAAACAGTTGCTAATACAAGTTTCCATAATTGAAGATTAATGTGCATTTTTACAGGTATTAGCTATGTGAAAGTTTAGGCATAGCAGTGTTTTCTGTTTCAAACTTAAACTATAGCAAAAACAGCACTCTAGCTGTTGCTTGACTAATTCTGTGTGAAATAAAAGGATCATTCACATATCATGCTCTTGTGTGTCTAAAAAGTTCAGGAGAATGCTTTCTGGAATATCTCCAGAGCTTGATATTCTGGCTCCAAAAGTGGTCACAAAATAACTTGGGAGAGAAAAGAAGAGGGCAAGCTTATGTGATATTCTTGTGTAATACTATCCCAGCCTCTGATCATCTTCAGTTTAGGCAGTTTTTGAAGCCTATTGCCATGGTGCCACCATGACACATCAGGCAGGACACCAGGACCTCCCTGGGAGGGTGATGGCAGTGCCTGACAGCCAAGCACCATCCTGCTGCTTCAGCCAGGATCTGGGCAGCCAAGGAGCTGAGACCGTCCCAGTCCTGGCATTGGGCACCTTCCTGGGGACAGGGATACGTCAAGGTCAGGTTTTGTCTGCTTAGAAAATCACAGTGAAAGTCTCTTTCAAATCCTTCTCTAGTCTCCCATTAATCCCATGCAAAGTTGTTGAATCCACAGTGTTGTTCAGCAAAGGGATTCACAGGTTTTCTGCCTGTTATGTGAAGAATATCTTTAAACTGTTTGTTCTGAACCTGGCTCCCACTAGCTTCATATGATGGTCCTCATGCTTGTATTTGAAAAACATGGTGAACATTCAGTCCCTATCCATTTTCTCCATGCCACTCATATTACTGTAGACTTCTACCATATCATGCTCTGGGGAAACACCCCTTCACCAGTCAACTCAGCCATTCTCCTTATGGAAGCCATTCTAGCTCTTTGATCAAACTGCTGCCCTGCTCTTCCCTTTTCTAGTTCTTACATATCTTTTTAGAGATGGAAGAACCATAACGGCACAAAATATTCAAGGTGTGGGCAAACAATTTATACTGTGTTGTAATTACATTTTCCATTTTACTCACTATTTCCTTCCTGAAGATGTATACTGTGTTCTTTGTTTTGCTTTCTACTACTGAGCACTGCGATGTTTTTGTGTAATTCTTTATTATAATTATATATAGGGTCTTACTTCTCAGTGATCATGTTTTAGAATCCAAATGTTTTTAAGGACTGATCTTGGACAGCAGATAAGTTCTGTGATGTGGTAACAAAAGTAACGCACCAGTGGATACTGCCTCACTTGGTAGCATTGAAATCCATTCATCTTCCCCTAGCAATACCAGCAGCAGCAATAATTGTCCACCCAGCATGGATAAAACCCATAACAACACCTACCATGGCTTTGTAAAGCACTGGAAATAAATTTTGAGCAGTACCAAATAAAGAAGTAGATCACAGCGGGACAAAAGAAATATGTTATTGTACACATCCAAACCCAAAAGTTCATAGTTTTGTGAGTTAGCCTGTGATATATTGGGTTCAAAAGCTGAACTTGATGAGCTCAGTGATCTTTTCCAACCTAATTGATTCTCTGATTCTGTATTCAAATCACTGTCAAGGTGTTGAGAAAATCAAGAATTTCAAATCTTATTGTCATTTACAGTAACTAACACCCTTTTACTCAAATCCAACACATCACTTTGGTCACTTCTATCTGACCTAAAAGATACGATGAATCCCCCCAAAAGTTACAGTAAATCTGTATAATCCCAGTTTTCATATTTTTGCATAAACCAGCCACTAGAGGGGGAGGTAATCCCAAACACTCAAATATATCCAATCCTAGCTAGCAAAACTTCTACATTTGAGACCAGAAGTCCATTTTATTTTTTATTTTTTTTTACAGTACAGTACAATTATTCAGCTACAATTAATTACAGTGAGTTATTTGTTATTAGGTTATTATTTGTTATTAGACACAGAAAATGAATTAAGAGTGCCTTGCCAGAGCAAAGACCTTTCCTTAGAAGGCTCTGTTTATTTATTCAGGAATCAACAGATCATTTTTAAATTGTCATTTCTATGTAAAGGTGACTTAATTTTGAGACTGAAAGGTTCAGCAATGTTTCTTTAAGGCACGTCAAATTTTTAGTAAAGTCAGCAATCTTAGATTCACTGATTAGGACAGATCACAAAACCACGATATGTTGTGCTTATACACTAGTATCCTTATTGAGACAATAAGAAAGCATATTACATGTTCAAGCAGTTACATGATGACACTTACAGCAAATGTTAATTTATTAACCAAACAGAAAATCCATCTGTGCTCTCCATTGTGAGCATAAAAAAAAATAAAAATGCCAGTGATCTGTTAATTATCACAGTAACAATACTGACTGCTCCGCCTCCACTCAGATCAGTGTCTCTATAGCTGTTGCTAGCCCAGAGTCAAAGTAAGAAGACTTATACTGTGTTGTATCACAAAGCAATCAAGACCAATTGTTCGCCATAGGAGAGGAACATAGTAATTATCCACATCTATGATGTAATAAACATTGTCAAACACAACCCAGACATGATAAAATCTTCATCTGTGGCAGCTATGGTCACACTTGATTATGGGAGGAATTACTCTGGATTTTATTATGTCTTCTTAGGCAAATTTGTGGGCTGACATGAGATAGTATGTTATTACAGTTCCAAAAAGGCAGTCCGTCAAGCAAAACTAAGGAAGATATGCCCCAGCACAAACCTGTACATCCCTGTACCCGCTCCAGGAATTCCCTGGTCTCGCTTGCTTCCCCCATCAATCACAGAGGGGAAACGACAGGCCTGCAGAGACTGATTACCCACCACAATAGCAATTATAACCAAGGTGAAGAAATAAAAGAACATTTTGTTTCTTTTAGCATTCTACATGGGTGGTCAGGAAGAACCACAAACTGAATTGTTATTGAGTTTTTGTGACCTTTTGTCTGGGCGATGTAAGCACCCAAAACTACTCTATGTTCTACCTGGACATAAACCAGTAATTTACAGAGAGATTAATATTATTAAATAAAAAATACATTATAGAAATATATTCCCTCTGGCATGGCTGCCAGGTAACAAGAACTAGCATACATTCATTTCTCAGGAGAGCAAAAATCAATATTGAGAATAATGACACATCAAGACAGATGGTCTAAGCAGTAATCATAAAGAGATATTATAATTGTGATATAGATCAAAAGGACAAGAATGGGAAACTGGAAATAGAAGGTGTAGTGGTCAATCTCAGAAACAGGAATTTTTCAATGAAGAAAGTTTGGGCTTACAGGGAGCTAACTCAGGGAACACATTTTAAAGAAGAGAAAAGGAAACTAAACTGTTGTTATAGTTATCAAAGTGACCTATAACTAAAAAGTAACAAATGAAAACTTTATTCCAGTTTTCTGAAGGCAGGAGACCAAGTGACCAGTTTTCCCAAGCCCTTTGGTGGTGGTGTGTGCTCTGCTGGGTAAATTTCACATTGTAGGAGTGAGGAGCATTGATAACAATTTAGAGAAGCAGCAGTGCTGTGGGAACACATTCTTCTGTCTCTCCTCATGAGTTCTCTGCAAAGGAGGAACAAAGAGCTGAGGGAAGGAGGTGCAGTAGAGCAATGGGGGCAGCAGAGGAGGACTGACCCAAAAGTGTCCATGCTGAGAAAGATGAGAGGAAGACTTGAAATCAAACAGTATTGTTCATGAGGGGTGGAGATCCTTAGTTGGGAAAAATGTCTGGTAGCCGGAATGGCTGATTTTATATAAGGGACTGCATGCAATTGCTTTCCAGCAGCTAAAGGAAATCTTTAAAAAATGAAGCATGTGAAATTTTAACAGAGGAAAAGGATTTAAATATCTACATGGCTGTGACTATGCAAACAAAACCCATCACTAAAATCTCAGTTCTTCCTTGTCAAGGAAGGTTATACCAGAACAAAGAAAAAAGGGCAAGGTACTGGCTAGAGTTAAAATCAAGAAATCTGCAGAAAGTTAGATTTTAACTGGAGCTAATTTACAGAAAGTCACAGAAAGGAGTTCATCTTTGAGAACTCAGACTGCTTTTGTAAAATATAGCTGAGTAGCTGTGCTCCTAATTTGCCTGGTCTTTTAGAGCACTTTTGCCTTACAACCTCTTTAAAAATCTTGTCAAAGACCTCTTTATGAAGTAGATAATTAAATATTGTAAGGGTAAATTATTTGCACAGATTAAGAACTAGCTTGGACAGGAAAGGCAGAGAGCACTAGTGTAAAATAAGAGCTTGGCCTAGAGAAATATGAAGAGCTGTGTGCCACAGACCAAGAATGGCTGGGAGTGACTTCATTCCTCGCATGCACATCTCTGACCAAGGCAAGGGAGTGTGGCTGTAAGGGAGCAGAGTCTGCTCATGACACATAACTGGGCAGAGATTCAGCAGAAGGGAAAAGAGTCATAAGCATCAGAAGGTCTTGGACACAGCAAGAACAACAGGATATGAGTTAGTGTGCTTGAACTGGGAGAAATAGCAGTATTAGAGACCTGACAAGTAAAAATGTTGTAGCACTGCCCTGACATTGTGCTTCTTACTGACTTTTTACTGACTAAGTATAGTGAGAGAGCAGGACAACTGGTGCTGAGGCAGGAAGTTTTCAAGTGTTTAGCACTAGCTACAACTCAGGGTAGATGCAATCATCTCCAGCAGTGCTTCCAACTTTTTTGAACAATATTATAGATGTAAGCCTGACTTTTTTTTTTCAGTGGTAAAGGCCAGACCAAAAGAAAACATGATACAGGAGTGTGAGCAAGTTCTCATTGGATGCTTTGCAATAATATTTATTTTTTATGTATCTAATATATTAAACAGATGAGGCTACACCAAAACTGAGCGAGATGTTAAACTAAAAGCTTAAATATTAAAGATGCCACCTTGAGGTTGAAGATTCTATAGCTTTGCCTGTACACAATTAATTTTATTTAGCAATTTAACTTTGCTATTTAATAACTGTGTGTAGGGCATTTGCTGTGGACTTTTTAAAGTTCATTGTTGTGTCACAGAGGCCTCTTTGGTCATATTTTTAGATCCTCCAAATATTTGTTTACACATTTCTTGTGGAGGACATACCTTCTGTAATACTGTTTCTGCATCAGCCCACTCCCAATTTATTTTAGTATCCTCCAGCTGATGTGGGACAGATGGGTGAGGGCTGCAAGCAGAGGAATGCTGCCCTGCCTCTGACAGCAGTGGACAGTATGCAGCTCATCTCCCACAGACAGCTCTCAAGGGCTTTTGGAAAAGTGATTCTCTTGGCCAACAAAAACATTAGAGATCTACAAAAGACTAGAGGGGAATTGCTTTCTGTCTTGCACGGTGGGGTACAGGTCACTGAAAAACTGTTGCTGATAACCTGTCCCAGAAGGGTTGTGTAATATTGAGGGAACCAGCACACTTTACTGAAATTATGCAACATTACTTTCAAAAGTGGCGTGTAGTTTGTGCTATTCATAAACTTTTCCTACAGTTCCCACCTTCATCTTGTCTAGCTGTGGAATTGAAATTCAATTCTTGTCTCAGCAGACTGGGAATTACAGTTTGGATCAACATATTTTGGATTAACATATTTTGGATTAACACATTGTAAAATTAATAGAGCCTAATCTGCACCAATAGCCTCAATGTTTTGTGTGTGCAAGGCAAAATGTGCAGTGCTCCTCTTTTCTGACCATAATGACACAAAATCCCCCTGTGCTGAGAAACGCTCCTGATCCAAAACTCTCCTTAGTCTCCTTAGTCTCACAGGAGGCTGGAGCTGCCATCGGAGGGCGCCTGCCACAGAGCTGCCCTGACAGTGTCGTGCAACTGTGCTCGGCTGGCGTTGGCTGGACATCAAGTGCTCATCAAAGCCACTCTATTATTCCCCTCCTCAGTGGACAGGGAAGAAAAAATAATAACAAAAATTTCATAGGTCAAGATAAGGACAGGGAGAGATCACTCACTAGTTTAACTTGTTAACAATACAAAAATGAGAAATAAAACCAAACTAAACACACCTTTTCCCTTCCCCTACCTTCTTCCCAGGCTTAACTTTACTCCTGATTTCTCTGCCTGATCTCACCAGGGGCACAGGGGTATGGGGAATGCGGAGCTGTGGTCAGTTCATCGCACACTGACTCTGCCACTCCTCCTTCCTCAGGGGGAGGACTCCTCACACTCATCTCCTGCTCCAGCATGAGTCCTTCCCATGGGCTGCAGTTCTTCATGAACTGCTCCAGTGTCAGTCCTTTCTACAGGGTGCAGTCCCTCAGGAACAGGCTTCTCCAGGGCAGGTCCCCTGTGGGGTCACAAGTCCAGCCAGAAAACCTGCTGCAGCGTGGGCTCCTGTCTCCAGGGGTCCACAGGTCCTGCCAATAGCCTGCTCCAACACGGGCTTCTCATGGGGTCACAGTCTCCCTTGGGCATCCACTTATTCTGGTGTGGGGTCCTCCCAAGGGCTGCAGGTGGGTCACTGCTCACCTGTGGACCCCCATGGGCTGCAGGGGCAGAGCTCCCTCACCATGGGCTTCTCCATGGGCTGCAGGAGGATCTCTGCTCCAGTCTCTGGGGCACCTCCTCTCCTTTTTCATCTGTGGATCTGCAGGGGTGTGTCTCTCACATACTCTTGCATCTCTCTCTGGCTGCTCTTGTGCAGCAACTCTTCCACCTTCTTAAATATGTTATTCCAGAGGTGCTTCCACCATCACTGTTGGGCTTGGCCTTGGCCAGCAGTGGGTCTGTCTGGAACTGACTGGCATTGGCTCTTTAAGACACATGGGAAGTTTGTGGCAGCTTCTCAGAGAAGCTGCCCTTTGTACCTTCTACCAAAACCTTGCCACACAAACTCAATACAATACCACAGTCCAGGCAGGGAGCAGAAGAGAGACCTCTGAAAGCTTTACTCTGTGTAGATCATTTAGATGTGGGTCATTGAATTCCCTTAGTCTAACAGAAGACAACATAAAGGGAAAGACTCCAACTCCCACAGCTTTCTTTGAAAAATGTGGATGATCTCAAAAATAAATCCTGTGGAAAGTTGTGGGTTTAGAAAACAATGAGTTTTAATGTAGGAATTCTGCTAAAGCACTGTTTGCAAACTTGGTTTATATTCAGTGATTCAAGCACTACATTATGCTTACAAGTGAGTTTTTCCACCTATAATGAGTATAACATATTCAGTCTTTCTGAACAGAAGGATGGAATGATTCTCTAGGGAAAAACCCCTAATATGAATGCAGGCAGCTGTTAGTTCCCAGTATGTAGACATGCATATCATGCCTGCCTCTGTTGCAGATCATGGCACCCACCAACGATGGTAATTGATATAAACCCTGGCCTACAATTAGGCCAGGTTCACTGGGAGGGTCTCATAATTCTGAACTTTCAGATCCCTCAATAAATCTATTTAGGATTTGGAAAAAATCCTGGTTGACACACCCCCTGTTTCTCCTGTATCCTCTGGAAAGCCAGACAAAGGCAGCTGTTTCCCCTGTTATGGTGGCTTTGTCCCTCGAGAAATGAGTCAAGCTTCCTGCTGTCTTCTCCCCTTAGGTACAAGATTTCAGGGCTCAAACTGAAGCTCCTATTGGCTGGCTGTGCAGACCCACATGTTTTCTGCCTCCTTTACGACTATGTTGGGAGTGGAAAATTCTCCTGCTTCCCCTCACAGCTTCTTGCTTGTGTGTATAGAGACAGAAGTGCAAGGGAGGAGGATATGAGGTCCAGCAGAGTGTAAAATTGATTGGCTAATGACAGCAGATCCTCTGCCACATGTCTAGTGGGACAAGAAATGTATAGAAAATATCTTGTGAAACAGGAGGAAGTCCTTTGAGAAGGGAATAAAAGGCTCAAAATCAGAAACAAAAATGGAGAAGGAAAGATTTCCTTCCTCACATCTCTTATGATTCACATTGAAAAGAAAACATCTTACATGCTCCATACCACCAAACTGTAAACACACTGGAAATCAAATGCTTCCTGATACATAGTTCGCACACTCACAGGACCTTTTTTCTACATCAAGAACATAAAAACACTGTCTCAGAAGCTAAAATTGTGTATCATTCTCTTTACAGTTTGTATTTCTAGAATTTTATTTTTTTCCTGAAAGCTGGGCAAGTATGAAACCCCACTGTTAATGTGCATATTTCACCAGTCTCTAGTACTCAGGATTGCTGATACAGAGTACATAACCATAAAAAAAAGCTTACATGAATAATAATTGGTGATTCTTTCTGTTATTTTATCTGTTACTTTGTTCCTTCAATTTGTCTTATAGTTGCTGCTATTAACATCGCTTCTGTTTTTCCACTTGAATAATTTGTTATTCCCTAGACTAAGACAGCTTTGAAAGCAAAAATTGAGTCTTGGTGAATTTAATATTAATTCCCTATTATTAACCAGCTAAGATCTTCTTTATTTGTCTGGAATACAAATGAATATTAATAATGTCAGTATACCTTTAGGAAATCACTATCATCACAATAAAACACTCCACTAAATATAAAAGTATGTTCACAGAATAGTACCTGGGGATAAAATGTGTAGATGTTTGATTATATTACCATTTTATATAAAGTGTTTAGAGGCCATAATGTGTTGTATAAATGTTCTTGAATATTAATGAAGTGTTGAAGGCTACAGAATTGACAAACAACTCACATGAAACCCTAATGCAGAACTGAAATCCATGAGCAATTCGTTTTCATAATTCTCTTTGATTTTCCGGGAGTAGACCTGTGAAACTATTCACTGAACAGCAATATCTCAAAGTGAGGGGAACACAGGCTTTGAATACAAAAACACTCAGGGTTTATAAATACTTTCGTGTGACAATAGCAATACATAATATATTTATAGAGCTGACAATGCATATATTGATCATACAACTAAAAATATGATTTCAGTGTTTGTGACTGACAGAAATACAGTGTAAACCAGAATTGTTTTGAAGCCTGACATCTGTCATATGGCTCTGTGTCAGTCTCACCAGAAGCACTGTTCTAGAAATCCCATCACTACATAAAGCCCCACCCAGTGATTTGAAGTATTCTGAGAATATGTAATATGCAAGATAAAGAAAGCAAGTCAGTGACTAAAAAAGTTATATTCCGTCATACTACGATAACATTTCTGTTTTGCAGCAGCAGAAGGAAAAAGCTATAAATTTGCTAGATTTGTGTTAAGCTTTCCTTATTGTTCTTTGGGTGGGACAGTAAACAAAAACTAGTAGGTTATCGTTTCAAATTGCACAAGCAATTACATTCTTTGAAAACCATTATCTGCATGAAATCTTTCATAGCAGGAAATTACAAACAGAAAGAAATTCCTTCACACTGAGAGAAAAGTCCAGACTACTTTCAATTCTTGTTTTAAAGTACAAAAGATGCCACAAAGATTATTTCAGTAGTCACTGTGATTCCAGATACTTGTCTTGACAGTGGACTGATTCTTTTAGAAAGAGCTAAGGGTATTATGTGAGGAAAAAGAGAGTTTCCTGAAATAGTAACAATTAAATTTTCTATCAGACAATCTGTAATTTCTCATAAGTGATCACTGAAGAGAAATACAGAGAAAACAGAACAGGTGATCAAACATGCATTTCTAATTCATCCTTTAAAATGGTGTCATGAACCAGTGAGAAAAATTGCCTGGCCATTCATAGCAGCATTTATGACTGTTTTGGAAACATTTCCCTAACAATAATATTGGAACAGAAACTTTGGTTCACACTGACATAGAAAACAAATCAAGCAACCAATGGATATTACATCGTGACTCACTGCAAATTATGTTAAGTGGAAAATACAATTTAGAAAACATAATGGCCTAGATTCTAAAAGTTGCTTCTTTTTCAGTGGACTTTTTAAAGCCATATGCTTAAAATGATTCATCTGTAGGTTGATGATTCATGTTGAGAGACTGATTTTTGTGAAAAAGAAAGAAATACAGTAACTGACATTTTACTATCTCGATAAGACACAAAACAGAAGCACCTGAAAGGAACAATACAGGAAAGAAATCCCTGACTGCTTGCATGTTGAACCAGACCATTTACAGCCTGTTTACACTAACTGGCAAGATGATATGAAGTCACTTTTTTTTTTTCTTTTTACCTTTCCTTGCAATATTCACATTTAGTTATACCATTTCTGGAAGCTGCTGAAATTCATCAGTAACTCCTCACTTTATAAAAGAATTGTGTGTTAGATGTATAGTGTACTTAGCTCAGTGAATTTACTGAAGAACAAAACCAAAAATTATCAAAGTAATAGTTCATAGGTGCCTCTAGATGAGTTCTCCCCAAAATATGTACTTTTTAGCTCCATTCAAAATCAGTAGGGAAGACTGTAGGGAGATGGGAGGGGAGGAGTTCAGGCTGCTGCAGATAGTCAAAGGCTGCCTGACCTCCCTGAGCTCCAGTGGGATACCCCAAGGAACTCCACATTTCTGAAGAAAAGAAACTTGGTGATCTTGAGAGCTGGATCACATCCTCATCTGCCATGCTGCAAAGGCAGTTACTCAGATGATGCTTTTAAAATAATAACAACAAACAATAAGAGTGCCACACATATAAAATATCTCATATATCAGCTTCATAACGTGGGTTTTTTTCAAAGTTGAAATAGTTCTTGCTGTATCAAAGAAACCTACATATTTTAGCTCTTTTATTTAAGCTGATTCTCTAAAGATGATAAAATGAGGAAGTCACCTCAGTTAATATTTTTCCTTGATGTGTTGCTTTTACATAGCAACAACCTCACCTTCTTTCCTGGCTGTAATAATTGCACCCTGCCCTTTCTGACCCTGTCTGCCAGTACCTGCTATTACCTTTTTTAACAGCACTGCAGATTGCTAGGAGTCATAAATTGCAGTTTTTACACTTACTCGTGACTTCTTTGATTCATTTTTGTCAATGGCATAATTTAGATCACCCTTTTTACAACCACAAGGGTTGTTTGTGTCCAAAGGAATAGACACTTTGTCAGGCTTATTTCTTATCCAATTATCAAGCTATGATAAAAATGAGAAAATTGCGATTTTCTGTGCCACCTTTTCTTTTTTCTGCTTTCAGCAACTTTCATGCCTGTTGCACTGCATAGCAATTCCTCTTCATCATTTATTTTATTAAAATTCAAAGTTGCAGGGAAGGTAACTAAGCTAATTCTGAAGGAATGCTTTCCAGCTGCTTGGTCAAACTCTGCCAGCAAGAAATGTCTCTTTCACACCTGTATTAATGATAGTTTAGGCATATGTTTTCTGCCCTCATACATCAGCAGAAGCTTACCTTTCCACTGATGTAATTAACTCAGTCTTGCCTGTGGCAAAGAACACAGCAGGTATGTCAATCTCTATGTGGCTGAGCTGTCTAATACTTGTCCCTTCATGATGTTGCTTGGGCTTGGGAGTGCACGCTCAAAGAATACTGCATTTTCAGGTTATGCTTTTGAGCTTTCTTGGAGGCAACAACTTCTGAATTGACACCAAGGCAGTGCAGATGACTGCATTTAAATGCTAGGAGTACTAAAGTACTGAATATAGAAGTTATCGGTTATATTTTTTTGTTTTGTCCCACGCAAGTTTTCAGAACAATACTGAGTTAGAAGTTTATGCTCATTTTATGTTTGGAACATTGTTTTGCATAAACATGAAATTACTCTGCTAATTGGGAGATAAGGCAGAAATAAAGTCCTGAACTTCTCATCATGAAGACGTATGATACACAAATATTCATGCTATTAGATATGCTTTGTTATGACTGATCAAAAATGCTGGGAAATGTGTAATTACTGGGTGGAAAAGATAGCTATATTGACATGGCCTTGTCTTCAATAAATGGTGTCCACAATCTATGCCTCTACTGTTCCCTTTGCTTACTTCTGAGGACCACACCAGTGCAGACATGGCAATGTGAAGCATCAAAATGGTAATTCGTTGTTTCTTTCATCCATCCATCCATCCATCCATCCATCCATCCATCCATCCATCCATCCATCCATCCATCCATCCATCCATCCATCCAATGCATTGTGCAGCTCCAGATGGCTGGCACAGCCCAGGGAACTCAATAGGGAAGAAAAGTCAGTGAGTATAGGGTGGGAACTGGTGCCATTACCAAAGGAAAGAAATCTCCTGGAACAAATACTCTGACTACACAGGCTTAAGCAAAATGTCATATTCAGCCTGGTAGTAAGGGAGCAAATATATCTGAGTGTGATGAGTGTTGTCATTCAGTTAGTATGAGAAAACTTGAAAAAATTGTTTAACTTAAAAAAAAAAAATCCAAACAGTTTGAATAATTAAAACCTTGTAATTTTTTCAAGAGCTCAAAAATACAGGAGATGTTTCTGATAAAGGCAAGAGTAAGAGATTTTCAGAGAGACAGATCCCTTCTCTGGCTCTGCTGTCCCCTGAAGGACTGCAGAGAAATGCAGGAGATTATTTTAATAGTGAACTTTGTACTGAGATGCTGACACATCAGTGGGGACACACAGGTACAAAGGCACTTTTAATCCCATCTTTTCTGTACCTTAAGCAAGGCTAAAGTCGTTATTTGATTTGCATATTTAGGAAATTATTGTGCCCTTCTGCAACTACAAATAACACATTTTCATAAAAAAGGACCTTTATTTTAACATCCAGAGAAAAATTCCTGTGGGACAGGAATTCCACTGACTGGGGAATATTAACATGGTTAAGCACAGCTAAGAAAGCTTGCTTATTTCTTTAAGCTGTTAAATCAGATGCACACATTACATAATACATATCATGTAATATAATTTGAAGAAAAAAAAGAAAACTGGACAAAGGGCTATATATTCAATACACGTTTTTTTATTTCAGAAAGCCTTCCTTGGCCAAAGGAAAATACAGAAATAAAATAAAAATTCAAGTGCAGCAGCGCTCATTTATTTAAACAGGCACCTCATTTTGTAACTATACTTCAGGTCATAATTAGTGGTTTTAATATGATATGTATTACTAATAGAATTATGTATCAAATATTATGAACACATACTTGTATGTTATATCTTATATAGCAAATCACTCATATTCTCTGCTTGCAAAAATGAAATAATACAAAATTAGAACGATGAGATACATACATACATACATAAATACATACACAGTATTTGAGATCTATCAAACAACAAATGTTTTCTAAAAAAGGCACACAGCCTCATCAAGATGTCTTTGCTTTTAGATCATTTATTTGGGAAAAAAAAGAAAAAGGAGGAAGCTATGTGGTTCTGATGGCTCATGCATGGACTTACACCAATAAAATAGAGCTGGGCCAATTTGCAATCTGTTGTTTGTGGGGCAAGAAGGACCCACTTGATCACCCATCTAGTAAGGGCTTCACTAATTCCTAACCCATGGGGAGTAAAGGAATGCTCTAGAGGCCCTGCATGGTTGGGGGACAGGATGAGAATGTGCAGGCATCAACTCAGCTGAGGACGAACAATTTTCCTCAGACCTCTAGCACCGGCGACTTCTCGGCAAATCCATTGCTTAGATCCAATCTGGAGTTTAGAAGTTTCATATGGCAGCAGTGGCAGCTTGAGCCTTGCAAAAGCCACGTGTCCTCTAGATCACTAGAGCTGAGAGTATAGGTGGTAACCCAGGGGTATGAACTGGACTCTGGAGTTTACCTGGGTTTTGACTATGCATTGAATTTGTGGACAAAAGTGCACCTTGCCAAATCCATGCCATAGTAAGTATTTCTGTCATTCGTTTGGCTATAGGCAGAGTTGGTGTTGTTAAAAGTAGTATCTACTGAAGTTTTATGCTGAAAGTTTGTTCTTCACTGTTTTCTTAATTTTCTGTGTGCATTTCTTTGGATTGCTAGCCCTCTCATGGCATGAATCAGCAAAACACTTAGGCACAAGCTCTGAGTGAATTCACCGAGATTTAACATTTATCGAATGTCAGTCCCATTGGAACAGTTCAGTCCAACAGCAAGCTCTGAGCAGAAGCCCAGCAACTATGTCAAAGAGGAGTCAATGCCCCTCTGGCGTGAATCACAGAATTTTATATTTCCACTTTCTGACACACTGAGCCCACAAAGGACTTCATTCTGCTGTGCTTTTATAACAAAGTGCCCGTGTTTTACTGGAACCAGAACCTCTATCATGGTCACAGAACTAAACATATATTTTCAAATGTACTTAGTTTAAAGAGTATGTTCATGAATAAAAGAAAAAATTCTCTCTGTTCAGGACTGCATTCCAATACAGATTATAAGCAAATAGACAAATTAAAGTGAATCGGAGCTTTCAGTGCCTTCTTGTGTGTAGCTATCCCTGGTGAATTTAACTGAATCAATGAATAAACCTCTTCTTTTAAATGAATGTTGGAAAAGAGAAAATTTTGAAAATAGTACCAGTGACCAACTGACATTGTCCTCTGTTCAGAAGTAGCCCCTAATGAACTCTGAAGCTATAAATGGATCTCTATGTGTTTCAAAAAGGACTCTTTAAAACAATAAGGAATTCACACAATTCTATGAGGTCTAACTATGAATACACACAAAGATATAGGGGATGGGTTTTCATTTACCCTGTTGCTCTCCTACATTTTCCAGCATTTAGTAGTGCTTGGGGAACTTCATACATCCATTATATGTGGTGGTGTATAGACCCTCTTAGATTGTTACAAAGGGTATTTAGTGTAGTAACAGATAATAAAAAAATTAACCACATGACAGAGGTATCCTGTGTTTTGGGGTTGTACGTGTTGTGGCAGATCTTCAGTTATGACACAGATAATTGTTGATGACAAACTGTGTATTCTGAAGCAGTTGCACTCCCACAAGGGAACCTTTGTTTGGCTTCATGGATGTAAGCAAGACCTCCTGCTGCTCTGCTGCCAGCACACTGCCATCACTGAGCCCACATTTCCAGCAAACACTAACCCACCCTCAGCAGAGCAAGAAGTCAGAAGACCTCACACTGAGAATGTACAAAGAGCAGCTGTACACAAAACTCTGAAGAGAAGTTTTGCTGGAGCCCCACAGTCCGTTACTTGAAAAAAAGATAAAACCATGCTCCAGAAGCAATTCCACAGTAAGTAAATGCCATGTGCTCCATAGGCATTGGTACGTTGCCTGACTGCTCTCAGGAGACTGAGCCTGTTTCTTCAAACTCTCACTTCCAGATAGCATTGTCTTACCCAAAGTGGTATCAGAAATACCCAACAAAAGCAGGATGCTAAAGGAGAACCTCTTGCTAAAAAACACCATGCTGGATGTCTCTCAAGTGAGTATTTGCAAGCGGTTTGATTTTCAAAAGGTGCGAGTGTAGGTCAGTTTCTACACAAGGGACTGACTGCAGAGTATTCTGTTCTTTGAAAAACAGGAGACACACATACATACCTGTGTATACGTATCTCTCTACACAGACATACATACATGGGAGTCTAATTTTATGCTTCCAGGTGCAAATATTTTGACTTGTGTCTTTTGTATCCACATATCCCATGACATGTATCTACATAACACATGTACACTAAATAAATATATGGTACCGCTAATAGCCCAGAGGTGTTATTTCCCATATAATAGACACTATTTTCCACACTGTATAGAATGCCTGCCCTAAACCAAATGCTTGCTTTGTATCTGTGTTGCAGTGGATCTATCTCAGAAAGCTGAGGATGGGAACCACGCCATCCTAACAGATGGGTCTGACAGCCAGGAGACCATGTATGTGCATCCAGTGTGGGTGATACCGATGAGATCCTTTGCCAGGGAAATTTAAACAGCTTTCTGTTTTGGCTGTACCTACTGCAAGGAGAAGGATGTGGGCTTACATTACATGAGGTCTATGCAAGTACAGAGATTGGAGAGGGAGCATCACGTGTGTAAAGAATAATCCATTTAAATAGCTACAAATCAAAGACATTCATGGAGGAAAAAGTGAAGCAGCATTATGGCACTCCACACCCCTCTCACTCCCCCTGGGAAGACCAAGCAAAACTCGTCATGACAAGTTAATTTGTCTGAACACGCCAGCAAGGGTGCAGAAACCTGTTGCACAGCTTTCTTCCTGTCCCACAGGCACAAAATATTTGGTAAAGCAAAGGCCTAACTTTCAAATAGCATGCAGACACTGCTCTTCTATATGGTGGAAAAATCTGCTGAATAAAGTAACAAGTCCTTTTGGTACAAAGAACATGAATTCATCTTGTGTCTTTTAAAACATAATTTAAAATGCCCTCTGAACAGTCAGGTAATTGCATGAGTAGAAGTTAAAACACTGGTTTCAAAAATTATCCCCTTGTAGAATTTGCATCCTCAGGACAGGTCTGTGTGTTAGTACAGACCTGAAGAGAAACACCATACAAGCTGTATTTAGTCAGCGCTCTGAAAGGTTGAAGCACAATCACTGTCATTTCATGCATTTCATTCATACCCACAACTAGAAAAGTCTACATAAAGTCTGACATTTAAAAACAGTTAAGTAGTACTTCTACTATTGCCTTGAGCTACTTTTCAATTAAACTTTAGACAGTGATCAAAGGTTTAGCACAGTATATGGAGTGACCAGTGGAATAAGTTTATGGTAAAAACATATCTCAGTATAACATGGACATTTTTAAAAACACTTAGCTGTTTAGCAAACCAAGCGAGGAGTACAAACAAGAATTGCACACAGAAAAAAAAGAGAGGGAAAGCATAGTCATATGAAGGTGAATAAGGTACATGAGGGAAGTAATTAAAGTTCTTCCTATACACAAGCTTAAGTGTCCGGTAGTGCAAGGGAGCTGGGAAGCACAAAAAAGGTATAAGGTGGTGTTGGCAGTTTTAAAAATATCCACCAGGTGTTCTTGTAAATTAAAAAGACAGATTCCTGTCCTTACAGACATTAAAGATAATTTTGTTACCAGGTTTCCTAGGTTTGGTGTTTTTCTCCACCCAAATTGATCACCCAAAAGGGGTGCTACTTTCAAAGAAGCATCTTCCCACCATGAATGGATCAGCAATGAAACTCTTCTGGCCCACTCCTCCTCCTATGACAAAGGCTCATGCTTTTAGAACTCACGCACTAATTCTTAATTACAGTTAGAAATAATAATAATTTTAAAAAATAGTAAATGAAAGTTTAAATTCTAAGCCAGCTGCAGCCACCTTGTTGAAAATGGCAATTTATTACACTGGCAGCATGGGAAACCATGGAGCAGTAAGTCAGCTTCCTTCCTGCTCCAGACTTTAAAGTAGCTTTTATTGTGTTTTGTTTATTGAATTAACCCCTGAGAACAGTGAAAAGAGGGATGTTTTTGAAATGTGCTAAGTATTAAAGAACTCAGCCACAATGCAAACATGTCACAGCAACAAATTTGGACTTGTGCTTAGCCTGAAGGTGTAAGAAGAGGGCAAAGGTGACTTAGAGGAACTTTATGCCTTCTCATTTGGTGTATTGACGCAGACACAAACACGAGCTACCCACTGCCTCAAGGGCAGCTGAGATATTTACACATCTTTTGCATTGTTGCCTCCTGCATTGTGAGGTGTGGAGCTGCCATGGGAGTACTGCAGACCCACGTATTACTCATAGAGGAAGTTCCATCAGGAAGAGAGCTGATCCTTATGGATGCACTCTGTGGCTTCATCAGCGTGATGCAGTCACATGTGTGTGTGTGTGCACATATCATCTATTTTTAAAAGGTACACCTTTTAAACTATAAACGCACTTCATAACTTTTTGACACCTGAAAAACATAGTCATTTTAGTTCTCAAAGTTTCTGAAAACCTCTAAGTTCAGGGACTTACTGTATTATTATCCAGATGGTATCAATACATTAATATCCTGCCTTCTGCCATCTCAGATATTTTTTATTTCATCTTTGGAACCATTTTATTATAAACTCAATTCATGAAATAAGAAGCAATCCTCTTCATGTACCCTTCAAAAAAATTCTTAGTGTTCTTTTAAAAGAAGGAAAAGCAAAATCTAAAAAGTATTGCATTTTAAAGTGTATTACATTATTAAGTGTAGTGCCTTATTTGTAGTTAGACAACCTATCATCTCATATAGACCTTGTAGCTATGTAGAAATTATTTGAAACATTAATGTTTAGCCACATGTTATCACTCAAATTATAAGTTAATGGTTACATGGGGAGAAGCAAATGAGAAGATCTTTCCAATCAAAATCAATCACTTAGGCTAAATGATTGTGCCATTTATGGATTCATGTAAATTGCTTTTCTCTTGTACATGGACTTGTTCTACAGATTACAAAGCAAGCATGTTAAGAACAAGCCAATGGTGTAATTCTTTGATGTTTGATTTAAGCCTTCATACCCAATTCCTAAAATACCTTGTATTATTCAGTAAATTCTACTTTAAGGAACTGCTCTTTATAATGGAATTTAAAAAGAAAAAACAAACACCAACCAAAACCAAACCAACATACTTTTTTAAAATGTCACAGTGAGTTCCATACATTATTGCCATGAAGAAGAACCTCATTAGTAAAGGGCATTCAGAGACTTTCACAGGCCTCAAGACAATCTGATATTAAAGACCAGCAAGTTGGCAGGCTGCAAAATAAAGTTACAAAATTTGTCTCTTAGAATAAAAGTTCTCTGCAATCTAGAGAATGGTCTACAACATTGTCTTTGCCACTCTCCCTCACAAGACCCCACTCTCTCCCCTAAAAAGCAAACTTGCAGTTCCTTGATGATGTTCTCCAGAATCTTTGTTTCAATGTCTATTATATCTGTAGACAAATAAGCTCTTTCTCATGGTAAGTAATTTTAATAGGCTACATTTGCTAGTTGAATTGCAGTGGGAGCCCCCAAAATGTAACCAGAATTAGAGCTCAGTCATGGGTGCACTAGCACCATCCCTCTCTCCAGTCCCAGAGATATGTTTGGGGGCCTCTGCAAACCAGATTAAAACAGCTCCTAGGATTGCTTTTCCTTTTGGGCAATAAATTAGACTTCTCCTGAACTGATTCTAATAGATAAAATAATAATAATAATAATAATAAAAAAATTAAAGCAATCTTTTTTCTGTTTGAAAATCTTCATTTTGGGTTTTTTTTAATCTTTCTCACTGTGCTGCTGAAACCACAGTTGAACAAAATACTAGAGGATAAGAGAAAAAGGTGTCAGAAACTGGGAACTGAGTGATGCCATACTGTGTCACAACTCTATAAATTCATGAAAGTGAGAATAGTAAGTATGTGCATTTCATGTTTAACTGAATTTCAAAAAACTTAAATCTACTTTCTGGGAAAAAAATTCGTCACTCTTTATATTCCAGGGATCTGTGAAAACACATCTTTAGTCTTCTGCTCTGCCCAGCAGCAAAATAAATCAGGGGGGTTTGTTTTGCTTTGGTTTGTTGTTTTTTGGGTTTTTTTCTTGAGAAGACATTCAGCTATGCAAAAAAAAAGGAGGAAGAAAGCTAGAGTAAGAATAAGAGTGAACATTATAACTTAGAAAAGAAATTGTAAGAACAGAATTATTTATTTTTACATTTTGTTTTGAAAATATTCCCTATGTTCATATTAATAAAAGGCAACCCCATCAAATGAACTTGTTTGCAATTTTTATCCTGCTACCCATCTTATCATTTCTGGTTTCCATTTCCCTGACAAGACATTGCAATTAAGAATGGTAGTAATTTCTGATGGAGTGGAATAATTTGTAAGATTAGCAAAATTTTAAATACCATACTAAAAGTATCAAAACTCATAAGGTACCAGATGTTCATCAGTACGCTCCCTGCATAGTAAAGCAGGATCTCACTATAAAATAAAGAACTATGTCTATAATCCCAAAATAGTGAAAAATTTAATAAAGATACCTCATCAACAGATTGATAAGAGTGGGAGTAATGTTATGCAAATCAAGCTCACAGTTCTTCTACATCAAAGGAACTATCACAGCCAAATCAGAGAGGAAGGAGCCATTACCATCTGCAATTCAGATCATCACTTGTGCTCCAAGAAACATTGGAGCACCCTATTATTAATTCTTCATGTTATTACCTATTTTGGCTCTCATGCTAGAAGTTATTGAGAGCTTCTTAAGGCTAAGGTCTTACCTTTCACATTGGCAAGACTATTCCCTTTCTGGGACTGTAAACGAGAATGGACACAGGTAGCTCACTCTTCTTTCTCCTTTTTGCTTTCCAGGTAAGAACAGGTAATGCTTATAGTTTCTTCTAAGCTCATGTCTAAGCATGGCAGCATCTACCCAGCCAAGTCCTCTGCCAAGAGCTCCAGCTGTTCAGGAGTGCTATCACACAGCAGAGCCCTCCTGCAAACCCCAAACTTGTACAAAACAAGAAATTAGCCCACAGCACGATCCCGCTCTGCCTGACAAGGCAAGGCAGTAAAACAAGAGGTAGAATATCCTATGCCTCTTAAAGCACCTGAAGAAGATAAGCTGCACTAAGATGGGAATTTAGCGGGGAAACCAACAGTTGATCAAGTCCATGCAATTAAGCTGCCTGTAGGGTTTGACACTAGCTTTGCCTCCCTGCATTTTATTTGTGGATGTGCACTGCTGTGCATCACAGGGACTGTAAAAAAAAGACAGGTCTTAGTTCTGGAAGAGTCTAATGTCAGCTGGCTAGGTAGCTGTTTTGTGAAAGCAGTTCTTTGATATAAGAGTAAGGACTTGCTTGCCAGAGTGTTTCCATTTCAAAATGAGACTCTCTGAGCTCTTCCCCCATTAATTGCTTAGTGATATTGGACCCATGGGGCAAGGTCTCAATAGTGCCAATAAAAAAATAGCTAAAAGTGTAAGATCCGTCTCTGGGATCTTTTACTAACTGGTAGAAATTGCTTCTTCCTGGAACTTTATGTGCCCATTTGATTTAGACCTTATCAGATGTCATCTACCTCTACTATGATTCAGATATCACTAATTAAAAGCTCAGCAAGGTGTATATTCTGACAGCTGCTAACTCAGCAATGTTTAAATATTAATAGTAATCAGCGAACAAGATCAACTCTTTATATGGTGCTCTTGTGACCTAGAAAAGAGGCAGCAAAAGGAGGAAGTCTTTACATCTATAGTGGTACTTCAAGACAGATTACTTTTGGACCTCTTTAGACACCTTTTTTCACCCTGCTCATGAATACAGCAGCTTACTAGACAAAGACAAAGGTGTCCATGAAACTGCTATGATGTGTCCTCAGTGCCTCAAGAGTGGACAACACACAAAGTCTTCCTCAGCATTTCTTCTCTATGATTGACAGGAGTTCTTGAAGATTAGTGGCTCTTGGATTCTTGTAAGAAGATCACAATCATCAAAACATTGTGGGGAAAAAGAAAAAAAGTAAAATAATAAAAAAAATCTGAACAGACTATGTGTGCATTCCCAGGCAAGCAGACAAGAAAATGGGACAAAAAGTAGAGTATTAAATTGACATATAAAGTTTAAACTAATTTAATTCGGTTCTAAGTGAAAGCAGTATAAGACCTTCATAATTTTGCCTGTGGATTTAAAAAATCACAACAACAAAAAAATGATCCTTGAACCATGAACTGGAGGACATGGATACATAACCCACACACATGGATTATTGGTTGTTTAGTTTACAACCACCTTAGAAGGTGGTTCCCTTTATAGGATTTAAGCAGAGGGTCTAGTAGCACATGGATGATTGATGGAGAACAGCTCCTCCCCAACTACCTGGTGTTTAAGAAAGAAAAATACACAGCACAGATCACCATGAAACTGATCTAGAAGTGCATTAAAATTAGAAATGGACTTTGGAAGCCCCTAAATGTACACTATCTGGATTTACCTATAGCTAAAGCTTGATATTTCAAAGCTTCATTTTAATGCCCTTTAAGGGTCTCATTGATTGTCATAAATAATCTACATACTTAGACACTTTTTTTTTTTTAACAGAGGAATACACCCACAAATGTCTACTGATATACTAATTTATTTAAAATTAATGAAAGCACATACAGTCATGTACTGGTTTGTGGGTATGACTAGCTTTCTAAAGTTAGCTGATCCAAACAATTGTATAACAGAGAAATGTTCTGTCTATGCTGAAGTATTGGACTATTTCTATAGGAACAGTTATATCACTGTACATTTTACAGTGATATTGTTAAATCAATGTACAGCCATTAAAATGTCATTAATCTTTTCAGTGGCTGCGATTGTTCTAGATTAAAAGAAGCCCTTTCACTGTAGTTAACGCTCCTTCCAAAGCAACACAGTATAAACTGCAGGAAATACTCTACAAAAGGCATCATGCTGATATAAAAATTACTGTATAAATTGACGTGTTAGCACATGCAGTATTATTTTCCATGCAAAAAAATTCTTAGATGAATTTCTTCGGAGAAGAAGGAAGTCACAGGGTAAAGAAAAATTAGAAAAGAAAAAATGAGGAAGAGAAGAGAAAGAATAAGAAGAGTCACTGTTCAACTTCTGTTGCACTCTGATTTGATTTGAATGAGGAGAGGTACTGTACTAAGACCACCGTTATGTTCTCAATTTATTTGCAGTTTGAAAGAGACAGATTAGTAAATTGTAAATATTCATAAGTTACTTAGTTTAATGCATGTGCAGGGAAGTCTAAACATTTTACTGATGCATTTCATTCTGTAAAATTACAGGTCTGGAAGGTACCTTAAGAGATCATCCAATTTAGAATATCCTGACAAGGCAGGGAGAACTAAAGCTGTTTTTTCACTGCTTATGCTTATTTGTTCAACCTTTTCCCAAACTTTTTATGTTTCTATAAGTACAGATTTATGACCATATTCCTAATTAAATAAGTTCTTTTTATTTATTTTATTTATTTCTAAGGTGTCTCACTTTGTTGGTGTTATCATATCAGAAATAAAAAAATTTCACCAAACCCCAAACGTATGAAAATGTAAAACTTACTCTTTCACCAAGCTTAATGTAATAAATCCCCATTTTTGTGCAACTATAAGATAAGGATAAAGTGGCAATAAATGTATTTCTGTTACATGAACTTTTTAGGCTGATTGACCACAAATACAGTTTAGCCTGAAGTAAGATTATGACACCAATTTATATAATACTAATGCTAGAAGTTATAATACTATTGCATAGCAAACCCTCACCTTGAGAAGAAATATGAAATATGTTCAGCTTGTAGTACACTGTCTGATAAAAAAAAAATAAATAAAGGAGCGACAGGCTTGAGAAATAATGAACAAAATGTTTTAGAATTATAATATTGTACACAGGGAAATGCACATAAAAAATTAATAGTAAGAGAATGACAACTGCAAATGTGGTCCAAGTTTAATGTGGTAAATGGCATGGGGAGAGTAAGAAGAACTCATACCTTTACAATTTTCTCTAACACAAAAGGAAAAGGAAAGAACCTATTTAATTAAAAAGCAGTATGTTCAAAACCAACCAAAAGAAACAATTTAAGGACCACATAACATTTTGTAGTCATGATTTTCTAAGCATGTAAGAGAAAGTCAAGTTCTAATGAGATGAAAGTCTTTTTAAGCCAACTAATGTTACTAGCAAAAAACTACTCAGCTGGTTTGAAGAACGTGTGTGTCTAAAACCTTGTCTGGCTTTTCCAGTCGTACCAGCTCTTCTGATCAAAGATACCACCTTTTCCTACTTAGTTTTCCAATTAAATTTTATCACCTACAGGTACAATGGTCACAATGCATATATAAGTTAAAGGATTGCAGTATTTGTGGGTTCAGATTTATGATACCAGTATGAGGCCAGAAAGAAACTTCCAACTGTTATTTTGTTTCTCTGTAGAATTTGGCCACTATTGTTCCCTGATATAAGACAGGGGACTACATTTTAGATCAGCATTTTCATTTTAAGGCACTTGGCTTGTGTTTAATGATTAGAAAAGACCTTCCATTGTGATCACACCACTCACAATTTCACCTGAAACTCAACAGTCACTGAAAAAAACAGAGAATTCTGTCATTTGTAACTGTTCATTTTATAGAAAACTTAAATATCAGTTAGTTGCATATTTAACCCAGCACAGCAAACTACCCTTTCTCCCCACCTCTTTTCCCATCCACTTATTCAATTCACTCAGTACACGTGTTATGAAAAGCCTGCCAACAGCCTTCTGAGGCAGTTTTGCATCTTCACTGCTGGTCCTCAGCTTCAGCTCCCCCCACAGTGCTCCACTGGCAACACTTTTGACAGTAGTTTTGTTTTGTCAATGCATGGTGCTATGACTGGTCTTATTTCCAAAACCTCAGTATTAATAAAAGCAAAATTTCCTTCTCTGGGATGTTTGCAATATTAATTTTCATCACAAAATAGTTTATTACCAGTTTTAATGTAATCTAAAAGGCTTAGGAAGTGAATATATTAATATTCTCCAATGAATTAAAATATTAATATTTTAGATATGCAAAAATATTAGTATTTAGGAAATGACTACAATTCTATCATAAAAGTCCATCTGTGCTCTACTTAGCCACTAAGTGACACTTGTTGGTAAAAATAGAATCACAGTAGATTTTTTCTTGAAGCTCTTGCAATCCTAGATTCTTATAGTCTAACATCTTCATTCTTAAGAAAGAAAATATTTTAATGGTATGATAGGTTTGTCAGACCTGTGCAATATCTTTTTATAGTTACCCTACTAAAATGGCTAATCAATTAAGTCAGAAATTATTACTTCTATGTGAACTAAAGCTTCAATAGAACTAGTTCTAACCCCAAGATGGCTGACTGGATTTGCTACTCTCTTGTAATGTAACAATACTTTTTATATCATGTTGTTGTTAGGCCTAGTGTTTAATTATTATAGAAGCTTAGAAGTTAGTCACTGCAAACTACAGAAGGAATAGACAAAAATTCAAAGTAATGAAATTCCAACAACAGACAAAAATGGAATGCAAGAAAAGTGACTAAATGCAGTATGTATTTGAGCAAGCTCAAAAAGAATGGCTTTCTTCTAACAAAATACAGGGGCAGGTTGTGATAGCAGGGGTACTGATTGATGGCTCAGCCCAGCAGTCTGTCTATGAAGAATGTCCCAAATGAGCAGATAGGGTTTGAAACAACATGTAGCTGAAATATACCAAAGAAATGAAAAGATGCTTTTATAAAGAAGGGATTGTTTGTCATGGAATTTCCATAGTGTGACGAAGATACTAAAATTTCATATTTGGCTAGAGGATACAACTTGGTCCCAATCTTCACCGCATGATGCAAAGGCAAGTCAAAACATGAGCTGTACTACATGTTGTAGTTCCTATGGAAGGCACTTTTGTAAAACCCTTGCAGTCCTGAAAAACCCAAACCTTCTTAAAAGTTGTGCAAATTTCCAAACCTATTGGACAAGTGTCTAAGTCTAGGGGAACACCTGAGCCAATAGAGTTGGTGAGTGTCATGCAGAAAATACTTCTGTTAGATGAAAGCAGTAAATAGGAAAGAAATTTAGGCACATCATTAGAATAGCAAAATTTCAGATAATTTCCTGAGACCAAATGGGAAATTTTTCAATAAGAAGTATTGAAAATTGAAATTTTATGACTTAAGTAAAAACTCTAAACATTTGAATAGTAAATTATGTGAAATGTCTATCTATGGTATCCCACATGACTCTGATCGTGGCTGTTCTATTGCTAGAGATTTACTGTCAAAAAGCCATTTCCCACCTCTGATTGACATGTATGACACCGTTGGTGAAACTTCAATCTTTACACTAAAACAGTGACAACTGTAATGACTGGATGTAGCTTTCTACCTGTAAAAGGATTATTTTGGGTTATTAATCTGCACAAAGGGGGCAGAATCATTATAGCAAAATGCAAAAATATTTGGCATCCTACAATTATGTTAAGATCCAGAACTTTGTAGGCATTTCCTGGGAGTTGGGCCAACTGAATAAAGCTCCTATCCCACATTATATGCTCTTTCTCTGTGAGGATTGGAAGGTAGGGATATAGCATAAGCCATGCTGAGCACACGATCTGTAAACTGGCTTCGTGTACAAACTGAACAGCCTTTTATTCCAGAATGCAAGTGTGCTCAGATGATGTCTTCAGTCTTGTGTACAAGTATTGGCAAAGGGGCTAAGAAACTAGAAAGACTTGGAAGCTGAAGTCCTTCTGCATTTCCATCTTTAGAAACAGCAGCTGAGACCTTAGAGGGAATGTGGAACACCATGCGCCTCTGCAGGTCCTGAATGGTCTCCCAGTTGCTGAACATCTTAGGGAGCAGCTGGCTCCAGCTGGGGTTAACATGCCAATAACAGTATGTGCTGGATACCTTTCAGGGTCAATATCAAAAACTTACCACTGTTGTGCCCAAGGCTTCCACTCCAAGTAGTGTATTCAATTAAAAATAAGAAACTGGGACTACCCATGAAATCAGCTGCTAAACAGAAAAGAGAAGAAAGCACAAGGAGCAAAATGCTAGCAACGGTTGTCTTTTGCTCAATTAGCTTACTGTGGTATGATGGCAAAAACGGGTATCCTCAGTAGGATGAAATAACATTAAAGAGGACTTGTCTTATCATTGAAAAATTGAAGAAGATAGAGAAAAATAAACCCAGTTTATTTATTGCCGTCTATCCACTGAGCAATGCTGCAGCTGTTGCTCTTTTGCTGCTGAAAGCCAAGCAGCTTCCCAGGCGTGGCAAGGAATCTGACTTCCTGATTATGAGCAAAGGAAACACTAGGAAACTTTGTTCCACATTGGTCAGTTCTTTCCCATTGCAGGAACTGCTGGAAGAAGGCAAGGCTGGCAATTTGTGGCTGTGTGCTCTCACAAAATTCATTTTAAGTTTAAGCAATGTCAGAAATAACATCTGCTGCTACTGTCCAGGTAATAGCATAATCAACTAGGATGGACATTGTGGAAGTACTAGTACTGAAGAATGTTAAATGTGCACCTAGAAACTGACCTCCCTAAGCAGTACCATTTACTCACCAATCTGAATAAATCACGTATTATGTATAGAGACCACAGGCAATAGTGAAATATTTGCAGAAAGTGAAGGAATGCTAAAAAGACCAAATTGGAGACAAAGCCTTGATAAAACCAAGGGAAAGGAGAAATCATTACAAATGTATATACCTAGAAATAAATAGACATGTTTGTAAAATCTGGTTTTGATACCAGAGATCATCTCTTGCAGCAGCAGGTGGTGATGAGGAACCATGCCATGGGTCTCAAGAAGCCTCCTTGGGATTTTGAAAATCTTTTTTTTCTGAGCAAACCTGTTCTTTCCAAGCAAAAAAAAAAAAAAAAACCAACCAACCAAAAAAAAACAAAAAACCCAACAACAAAAACAAACAAAAAAACAACTGGGACAGTCTGTTTAGGCACTCATGCAATCTAGATCCACTACAGCAGAACAGCCTTTAGTAGCACCCTGACTGAAAATCCCAAATCTTTTGCAAGTGTCTCTTTATTGAGCTCTCAAATGAATGTGGAAAACTCAAGGTCAAAGTGTAAATATTACCTAGCTGAAAAACCTATGTTCCTCTTTCAAAGCAAAAAGTCAGCAAGAACTGATTGCATTCTTGGGGAATCATCAACCTATGAAGACTTAAGTAATCTAAAAAAACAACTTATGAATTATATAGATTGATATCAAGGTGAAGTCCCTAGCAGTGAACGCAAAAGTATTGTAAATATTGTTTTAAATTGTTCTTTTTAAATTACTCAAACTGCAATTCAGTTCTGTGTATAGAAAAGGAACTATGCATTTTTGGTTTGTTTGTTGCATAAGGAATTACTCAGATTTCTTCAATCCCTGTTAAAAGATATTGATTGACAGAAGTGATACAGACATAGGCATCCAAGATGCTTTCCAATCTGGGCAACATTAAACCAGCCTGTGGATGAAGTTACATGCATAAAAGCACACAAGCAGTGGCACTAATTTAAATGCCCTCTTCTGGAAGGTAACTGTTGAAAGAGAATGCCATTTGTTTTAAGCTTCACTTTTGATTGACTTTTCACTTTGTCTAGGCTCATAAATTACATTTATAATTTACACATGACACTTTGTGCTGCTTGATGTCAATTCTTGAACAGTATTTTGACACATAATTGTAGACAAGCCAGTACAATTAACAGACTATTACTGTTAAAGCAGAAGGATAATTGTCAACTGGACTTAACACTACTTTTTTACTAAGTGAAGAGTTCCCTCATAAATGTAGTAAGGAGTGTGTCAAAATGCTTGGCATTAATAAGTGACATAATGTAAGGCTGACTGCTAATCTATTGGCAACCACTAGTATAATTGCTTAGCTTAATTGGTGACCTATTTTGCTGAGTTTGCATTGTGATGATACAAAACAGTGGTCTTTCTTTAAAGATACATATGGTACATTATTTTGTATGTGCGGTGCATTCTTTTTTTCTGTGAACATGCTAGTGCTTTTTTGGCATGAAGGGCAGAGACTGTTCTGACACAAGTTATCTGTATATCATGGTCAAATAAGATACCACTGATGTTTTCAATGCATAAAATGTCCTCATGTTGGAATACTGTCCAGTAGTAATCACACACACACAGATGACTGATAGCATAATTGTTGAAACATAAGCTTTTTAGGGGCCCACTTTGCTGTTGGCAACCTTTAACTCTATAACACCGTCTAAACAGAAGCAAGAAATGGGCAAATCTATGGAGGATGCCAGGCTTGATATAGAAGATTTCCTTAGGGCTTAACATAATTTGTACACAGAGCGTTTTGGCAATATGGTACATGCAGAATAATGGGAATAATGTGACAATACACAAGCCACTGACTGGGTTGCACCATTCAGTTGCTTATTTTAAAGAGCTGAAACTAGAAAAGCAAGATTCTGGAAGCCTAAGAAGGAAATATGTACAGCATTAAGTTCTTTATACGTTCTGAAGTGTAAGCAAAAACTGCTTTAAAGCTTGTCATACTAACTCTTGTTTCAGTTGATCATCAGGGCCAAAATTCTTAACTTAAACTTATAAAGACTTCAAAACAGATGGGTTTCCTTATAAGGATTAACATGTGAGACAGTAGAAGGTGGAATTGAACAAGAAAAGGAAAATGCTGAATTTTTCTCCTGAGCTTTTTTTCCTAAAATGCTCTTAAAGCTAAAGGAAAATGGAGATGTATTTCACTCCTTGTCAATTAAGAAGAACACAGGGAAAAAAAAATCACATCCTTCTTCTTCAGTTACCTGGAACCATACCCTTATCAGAGTAGGGCCTTCAAAAATTCAGAGATGACAATGTAAAATGATCAAGAATATGTAATTTGATTGATTGTGGAGTGAGGAGGACACTGCAGAATGTCTAGAGAAAAGTTTTTAAAAAGAAGAATAAGAGGTCATGCCACCTGGAGAATAACTGATTAAAAAAGAGGAGTGAATCACTCACAGAGACTTTAGCAGACATTGTCCTACTGTCAGGATTTCTGGATTTGTTCCAACTAGGTTGTGATCTTGTAATGAATGTGAACGTTGTTTTCAACCGGGCACAGTAAGTTCAATTCTTTCAGAAAGCCTCTGAAGCACTGCACACATTTCTGCCTCGAAAACCTTGAACAAATAGGAGAATACTCTTTCTAAGTCCAGTATGATGTCAATGATAGTGACACAAAACCTGAAATTAGAGTGTGCATTAGTCTGTCCATTTAAGTGCTTGCATAGTTCCTGATAGAGACCGCAAGCATTTCTGAAAATCTGGATAACGGAGGTAACGGGATGACCTGTCTGAGATTTAGTTGAGTGGCTCACCCACCATTAATTGTACAATAACGTAGAATTAGGAGTGCCTAAGTGTAAACAGAAAAACTAACACTTTGTTAGGGTGAAGTTAGTCAACAGATGGCACATAGACCGCCAATAGTCTATAAAACATCAAACGTCTGGTATAATTTCTACACGTAAGTGTCCTTGACATTGACAAGTCAATACATGCCACACAGCAGAACTGGGAGCTGGATTTTTATAGATATCACATCATTAAAATGGTGAGAATTTAAAAAAAAAAAAGGGTTATAAATAAAATCAGGACAGTTAGTATTTTTGGTAAGTGATATGCAAAACCATACAAGTTAGTCTGTAGGCTATTAAAAACCTGCTTGATTCTTTGCTTAGGATTTTACAGTCATGACCACATAAGTAGTAAAACTTCAGTTGTAGTTACCACCAAACACTGTCCCTTTACAGTTTTTGACATGTGTACTAAACCTCCCCTTCCAGGTCTTAAGAGTATCTATGAAATGTTATGTCCTGGTGGGTGCTGGAAGTGCTGCTCTAAGGAGATGTAAGAATTAGAGAATCATAAAATGGTTTGCATTGAAGATCATCTAGTTCCAACCCCTCTGCTATGAGCAGGGACACTTTCCACTAGGCCAGGTCTCAGAGCTTCATCCAACCTGACCTTAAACACTTCCAGAGATAGGGTATACACAGCTTTGCTGGACAACCTGTTCCAGTGCCTCACCATCCTTGCAGAAAAGAATTTCTTCCCAATATCTAATCTAAACCTATACTTGTTGAAGTTTGAAACCATTCCCCTTTGTCCTGTCTCTACATGCTCTTGTTAGTCTCTCTCCATCATTCTTGTGGGCTCCCTTCAGGTACTGGAAGGCCACAATTACTCACTCCCAAAGCCTTCTCTTTTCCAAGTTAACAAACACAATTTTCCTAGCCTGTTTTCATAGGAGAGGTGCTCCATCCCTCTAATCATCTTGTTGGCCCTCCTCTGGACTCGCTCCAATAGGTCCATGTCTTTCCTGTGCTGAGGACTCAGAGCTGGATGCAGCACTCCAGGTGGGGTCTCACTAGAGCAGAGGGGCAGAATCCCTTCCCTCACCCTGCTAGCCACCCTGCTTTTGATACAGCTCAGGACACAAGTGGCTTTCTGGACTGCAAGTGCACACTGCTGGATCATGTCCAGCCTCTCATCCACCAGCACCCCCAAGTCCTCTTTGGCAGGGCTGCTCTCGATCATCCCCCACCCTCTATTGACACCAACCAGCAGCACCTTGCACTTGGTCTTGTTAAACCTCATAAGATTCCTATGGGCTCATTTCTCAAGCTTGTATGGGGGAGGTCTTACCAGAGAAGTATGGAGAAAATATTTTCAATTAGACTGGTAATATTTTACATAGGTGACAGGTAGGTCATCTCCTATCAGATACTAAAAGAATTAGTTTTGCAGAAAAGTATTAAAAACAATGAAGAGGCAAAGTTCCAAGCACTGGCAGAACTCACACAATAAAACAAGAACTTGATTTTAAAGAATAAGGAGGTGGAGCACATAGGCTTAATACCATTCAAGACAACTTTTCAAAAATGACACAGAGGCTTCTGTAGAAAAGAGGGCAATAATAATGATAATGTTTCGAAAATGCCTCTGCTAGTCTACAGATAAAAGAGACGCATAGTGTGCTTGGAGAATAATTTGAAATTGACAAATGTTGCCATAACACAAGCACCATTTAGATCAGAAGTCAGATAGCAACAAGGAGATGGTACACATTAATAACTTTGATTGCTTTCTTTAACTGCTGCAAACTTGAAAGAAGCCTTGTCATCTTAAAAGCACAGTAGCACCTGGTGTAGCCTCCTCTACTACTTACTGTAAGTGCTTATGCCTTGGTTTAGAGATTGGAGTCCCCCAAAACCTGCTGCAGAAGAATAACCTTTGTAAGCAGTTCTTACAGGCTGGCTAGGCTGAAGTCTACGTGCATTTTCCCCCAAAGTGTTTTCCATGTGAAAGTCTTGTCCTCACAGTCTTCTACATGCTGTGTTTCAGCTTGTGAAATGAAGAGTGAAGCTTGTGAACAACTATGAGAAGAGACCTCCATTGCAAAAATCTAGTTGTTGGGTGAGTTTTGTAATTGTTTTGGGTTTTTCTTCACAATTGCAGTCTCTCTTAGTTCTAAGCAGGAAGACAACTCAGTCCGACCGCCCCAGATCAGTATCATCTCCTGTCTTGTAGTTTGTCCAAAATTATGAGTTTCTAGTTTACTTCTGAAAGCTGGTAAATATTATTGATTTTTAAATCAAATCAAGATTGCCCTGCTTCTTTAATGGCTTATAGAAAAGTGAGAATCTTGGGGTTTTGTTTTCTTAAGTAGGCAGCAAATACTGCAGGAAAAGAACTCAAGCAGTACAAAGTCTGCAAATTCCTTTAGGGATGAAACATGAAGTGACGTGACACTTCTCAGCCTGGACACAGAAGGCTAGGCACTGGGCAAGCTTCTTCCCTCACAAGACACCTCTTTGACAGAAATAAAACTTTTCACACGTTGGCACACTGATTTTAGAGTGACCATTCAACCAGAGTAAGACACAATATAAATAAAAATAAAGGACATCAAATGAAACACTTCTCTTTGGGCATTTATTTTACTGGGGTTTAAATATTTTTGAACAATTTGCTTACATAAAATTAAATGCTTTATATAGATACATACACATACATAAATATATTTAAAAGAGGCAGAGAGATTCAACATTATTAGGTTTTAAAACTCCTAGTATACAATTTAAATAAACCTCAATTTGAATCTCGGCCTTAACACTACTGATATTTTGCAGGTCACAGCACCCTCAAACTTTTATATGATTAATATTTTTTTCTTTCCTCCATTTACCATTGCAGTTGGTGCAAAAGCACTTGCAGATTGATGAAACTCAAGACAAGCAAAGTAGGAGTTGAGGATGGAGAACAGAGCTATTCCCTTAAGGACGGGCTTCCAAAGTAGCCAAATTCACACAACTTTTCTATGTGCAGAACTCTCCACATAGATAATTGATACCTGGTTTGTTTTAGTTTCAAGTCTAAAATGATCAAGAACAACCAGACTAAGAAACTTAATTTCCTAATATCAAAATATTAAATCTGGTATTTGATATCTAAGGTGGATCACTGTGAATTAAATCCTTGTTTTATTAGAGTCATAACGTCATTTTCTTATCTTTGTCTCTTTCCTTTAACTTGCCTTTCATCAAACATTGCATCCTGAACATTATCATGAACACCAGGTATTATCATAATCCTTATGAAGGCTGCAAAGGATAGTAACATATTTGTCTCTTGAAGGATTTTCTGTAAGGGTCACCTTTGTTGCTGATGAAGAATTCAAACTACAAATAGTTGACTTCAATCGTTTTCATAGTGATAGTGGGTGAACCCGCTCCTGTAGTGGGTTACACGGTTTAGGGCATCCACAAGTTAGAAAAAAACAAATCCAGCAACTCGCAGTTCAGCAGATGGAAGGGACAGAGGAAGGGACAAAACTGAGTCATAAAGCCTTCAAAATTGCTCAAACGAACCTTGGCTTTTTGGCACACACTTAAAATTTGTAGAGCATGCAGGATAAGCAACTACTTGGAAACAGTGTCTTATTTTCAATACCTAATGAACAGCTTTCTGAAGGTTTTTCCAGCATTGCACAGCATATCAAAGCCTTATTTCAAATTCAGAAAACAAGTAATCTCAAGCACTTCTTGCTCTCCAGCCACTGAAAGCTCAAATTACGGAGATTCTTTTTTTTTTCTTTACTCATTATATTAACTCTTTGCATGCACTTATCCAATTTTCTCATATTCTTATACAGGTTTTATTGGTTTTTTTTTTTCTGTGCAGATATACAGTGTTCTGTTCCTACTCCCAGGTCAACTCACTGCTTGCTAGGGAACAGCAGCATTTGTCCCATTCATGTTTTTTGCTAAGTGGATGGTGCTAGGCCAGCTAGAAAGGAATTCATGTTGCAACTATTTCTGCCAGTGGGATGCTAATTTGGAACTCTTTCCTGCATCTGCTGCTGAAAGAAAAACATTAAAAAAATAAAAAAAATCTTTTCAGTCAAACTAATCTCTTCTCTGTAAGAGAAATTAGGGCAGGCGTACTTGCACAAAAGCTTTTTCATCAAGCTATACAACTTCAGATAAATACAAACCTTGGGAACCTTGTGGATGACTTCCTCATCATCTGACTGTAATAAACTAACAGAACCCCTCAGGGTTTCCTCAGGATCTGAGGCAGTGGAATGAAGCTGTGCCGGGGGGGGCTCAGGTTGGATATTAAGAAAAGGTTCTTCACCCAGAGGGTGGTCAGGCACTGGAACAGGCTCCCCAGAAGTGGTCACAGCACCAAACCTGATGGAGTTCAAGGAGCATTTGGGTAACGCTTTCAGCCACATGGTGTGATTTTTGGGGTGGTCCTGTGCAGGGCCAGGATGATCCTTGTGGGTCCCTTTCAATTCAGGATATTCTACGAATATCCCTCGAACTTACCTTTGCTTTTAACACTTCTCAGAGGTTCGGGTGTTTAATTCCTGAGGCTGAACTTTCGCGCTGCAAGTGTGTTAATAATTTACTATGTACCACAAGCATTTGAGACCTTACTAGCTTTGTTAATTTGTGCAATTGCTAAGATTCCTGCTTTGCCACTTCTCTTCAATCTTACCTGGATGAAAACTTACACTGGCAGCTTAACATGAGGAGCAGGATGGTGGTGGGACGCATCCTAACCAACCTGCAGCTGCACTCCCCATCAAGAGCTGCTTGCTTACTTTACGTTAATTGAACCTGTCCAGAGCACAGAACATGTTGAAGTGCCTCGGTGATCACTGGAGAAAAAAACCATATCCACAATACAGACGGCAATGTAACAGATGCCTTTTAAAGGCACCTCTCTGAAGAATCTGTGCAGCCCTGTTTCTCCGCTGCCCCGCGCGGCCGGCCCGGCTCCCGACGCCGGAGCCGGGGAGCTGCGGCCGGGCGGGCGCGCTCGGGGGCGGGGGGCGCTGGCAGCGGGCACGGCACGGCATGGCTCGGCACGGCTCGGCTCGGCACGGCATGGCTCGGCACGGCTCGGCTCGGCACGGCATGGCTCGGCACGGCTCGGCTCGGCACG